>WBMW01004942.1:24014-135634 GCA_013396635.1 Penelope pileata
CTCATCGTTTGGGTTTTTTGGCATTGCTGCATTTTGATTTTGCCATGAAGAGTTTTAGGGAGGGGATATTTTCATCCTGTGGCAAGGACAAACAAAGAAAAGGAAACATCAGATGCCAACTGGAATGCATGAGGGATGCTCTGAAAGTAGTGCTTCCTATTTTATGATGTTGGCTCATGACGTCGGAGGTGGATGTTGGTGGTAGCCAGTAGAGGTTGAACCTTCCCACCAATATTCCATTCCATTTTGTTGCTGTGTGACAGATGGCAGCAGAGAGGCAGTCTGACCAAGTAATGTCTGACATGGGCGTGTGTATGGGGCAGAGGGATGGAACTGAATTCCTCCATGCGGAAGCAATGGCACCCATTGGCATCCATCGATGCTGCTGAACGATCGTGGAGACCAAGCAGTGGGTGTGANCCTCTGTAGTATGTGCTGTCAACAGCTCTGCGATTTGGGATGATTCTGATTTACAATCCTGTCAGATTTATCTTGTTTAATAACCCGTGAGGTTTCCATTTGGCCTGCAGTGACACAGTGCTGGGAAAGGATGAAATCAAACATCTTTGCGTTATTCCCAGAGCTGTGACTTTTGTCATGTGCTGGGGAGCAGCAGTGCACACTCCTTTGCACAGAGGCAGCAAGGCTCGAATCCCATCCCTGGGCCCTGCCTTGGGGACAGGGCTTCTCCATGCTGTGGGATCAGCTGCCTGATAGCAATGGCCTTCGTGCAGCCTCCTCTTCCTCAGCCCTGGAAAACTGGGGTTGGTGGAGGGAGTGGGTGTGTAGGAAGCCCCAGTGCCAGCGGTGCCTCCCTCCGCCTCCCGTTCTGAGCAGGGCTCGTAGTGTGGCTCTTGTGAAGAGAGCTCAGTTCTGGAAATCCCTTCATCTGACAGAGAAAGAAAGATTTCATTTATTTTAATCCTTGCTTGTTCATAGGAATAATTTGAATCTTGGCTCTCCAAAATGTAGACTGAACTTCCGCTGCAGTGATTGCGTGTAAGAGGATTTCTAGATGCTGTCTTTGCACTCTTCAGCCCCTAATTTTGGAGTAGGTCAGTTCTTTTCTCTATTTTCTGCTCAGTTGTTAAATATTTCACATGCATTTTGTCTTACTCCAAGCACACCGGGTCATGCAGGGGCCAAGCAGTTGGGAATGGCTGTGACCTCGTGTCACCAAGCATATGTCCTGTTCTTAGTGATGCTGATGAGAAAAAAGCTGCAGCCCTGTTTGCTCTCCCCCTCGCTGGCTCTCATCCTATCTGTAAACATTTCCACTGGATTAGGCATTAGACCTGGAAGCTTGAAAAAGAGATCTCTTGTTCTCTCCCTCGCTCCTCATTTTTGCTATCTATTCCGAATCAAGATGAATTTTTCAGTCATCCATTAACACCATATGGCATGAGCTCTGCTGTTTGATAAACAGCTGCATCTTGCAGCTTGGGATTACTCCAGAAGATGCAGTCCTTAAGGAGTCACATTTCACTTTCCCATTCCGTATTAGAATCAATACAAATATGGATGTTCCGGAATCTAGATAACTTGATAGAGATGATGTGTGCCATATGGTGACTGGGCCATATTCCAGCTTCATTAACACTGGCTGAAGGGAGGTAGTTACTGTTTCGAGGAGTATAGAATCACTCTGTCAATTGATAAAACAAGTTAAGAATTACAGAATTTACTTTTTATAGGGGCACCTGGTATTAAGTTTTCTCTTCCATCCCATGCTCCACACAGCATTGGCTTTGCACTATTAAACCCCGTGTTCATCTTACTCCTGTCCACTGGAAATGGGTTAAAATTAAGCAATGCTCAATGTGTGAGATGCAAGGAAAGCTGATAGGCAAGATAAATCTCTGTAGTGCTAAATCTCACCAGCACAATGCTCACCGAGAGTGAGGGGAAGAAATTGCTGGAAGAAGCCATGGATGTTGCAACTGTAGGGCAAAACCAGTGCCTGGAGAGCAGTGTACTGTGATCCTCTGATCTGTGTCCTCCCAGCAGTGTGGCCCTTCAGCTGTGCCCCAGAAAGCACTGCTGTCTGCTTGGGATCTGCAAGCAAGGGATGGAGACCTGGTGAGAGCAAGTCTGAGTTCAGGGGCCATCCTGGTAGGGGAGCGTGATACGTCTGTGTTTCCTTAACTCTCCCGTTTGCTAGAGGAAGACCTTTCCTTTTCCTGCACCTTTTCCAAGCCACCGGAAAGGTCTGTGTTTCCCTTATGAATGTAATAGGAACAAATAATTTCTCCCGTTGTTTTGATGCATGTCATCATCTGAAGTTTGAAAACTTTTCTTCAGCTTTTGTTGTTTTTTCTCAACAGCCCCCAACATCTTGTGATCTATCTGAAGGTAGGTGGTGGGTCTGGTCCAGGCCTTTTTGATCCTGGCAGCAAAGTCTGCTCTGCCAGGGAGCTGCATTGGCCACACGTGGAAGGGGTTGGAGAAGTGCATTAGGAAGCAGCGGTTTTATGAAAGCTGTTCTTGAATTGGGGCAAGTAACTGAACGAAGGCTGGGTATAGGCTACATGCCTGGGGCAGTGCAGGCTCTGGGCCAGGAGCTGGTCATCCCCCTCGGATAACATCTCTGCCACAATGCTGCACGTGGCTGCTGTGCCATGTGAGCCATGGGTTACTGGGCATGCCCCAGCCTACCTGTGCTGCTGTTGCAGAAAGTAATATGCACCTTGCTCAAATGTCAGTTTTTACTGGCTAACTGCAGGCTTTATCCATGTGATTTGGCAGCTTCCATTAAAGATACTCCACCAGAACAGTACGTGGTGCAGCCCGAGCAGGCCTGTGGCCTGTAGGCAGGGCCTGGGCAGCATGTTCCAGTTGGTTACATGGAGCATATCGGGTAGCAGTGGCATCATGCGCCTTTCAGAGCTGGGCAACTGTGCTGTGGAAGGGGCCAGTCAAAGGGCTGTGCAGTGATTTCTTCCTGGATGGAAGTGTACTCTGTTTCTTTTTGTCGTTTTTGCTTTGAAAAGCCAAAGACCACATGAAGCATGGAAGGCCAGAGCAAGGGAGATGCTGCGCTTCTGGATTTTCTAGCACTTGAGATACTTGTTTGGGTTTAGTAGGGAATTTCTTTGTTTCTCCTGGTCACTGCCCCTTTGCTTGTAGAACGCACACTTGCATTTATGGATGGCAACACAACATTGGAGGGGAGTTTGACCACGGGCACCTCCGCTGCTGCAGGTCAGAGCAGCGGTGGCAGCCAGCAGCACTCCTGCTACCACAGCACTGCAGATGTGCCCTGGTGACCTCCTTGGTTCACAAGCTGAACTGCAATAATTATTCTAGTAACTGTCAGTAATCGTGGAATTGGGCTGCAGAAAGCTGCCTTCTTCTTCTCTGTAGTTCAACAGCACCTCAGTCCGCTCTAAATGCGGTCAGCTTTGAAAGCTCAGCTGGTGTGGGTGTTGTAGGGGTTGATGCGCATCTCTGCTCTCAGAGAACTTCAGCACTTGTGGGTGTGTTGGGGTGTGCCAAGCAGCTCCGGTCCTGTTGTGTCTCCTGCCGTGCTGTCTGCTCTGTGCTTGGCTGTCTTGTGCTGATCACATCGCATCTGTCAGGTGGCCGTGGGTAGGAACAGACTGTAAACAAGCTGTCAAGGTGGAGTGGGATGAATTGTTTAAAAAGGAAAAAAAAAAAAAAAGACAAAAAAATCAGGCCACCTTGAATGGCTAAATAGAAAACCTGAATGGCTAAATAGCAGCTAGATGTTCTTTCCTCCGTATGTAGTGCTTGTTCCATCACAGATGATGGATGATGGCTTTTACATCAATATGTGGTTGTAAAATTGTGCACTACATGGACAATTCTGTGGCAATGCCAGCCCTGCTCCTCAGTGTTTGTGAGTGGTACAACACTTCCTACGGGCGATCTCCCATCTTTGCTTTCCATCATGTAGACACTGCAGAGGTACAGCAGTTTACAGTGACAACTTGTTCTTAGAAAATGTGCATCCGTGTGAGCAGCAGCATCCACACTTCACCAGCAGCATCTGTCCTGTTCAGCCCTTTCAAATTTTCTGATAACTTTGTGCTTCATTTACCAGGTTTGCATCATAGGAGCACTCTGGTAATGCAATCACGTACAACATAAGGACAAATATATTATTTAGGCACACAAGGAAGCTTTACAGTTCACTTGCTAAGTAAAAGTAACTCTGGAACGTGTCACCAGTAACGCTGGGTTTGTAGCTGTATAAGGTGAAAAATACAAAGGATGTAACAAGGAAACTGGTTTTCCTCCATGAAAAAGTTAATACTCAGATGCAGTGTTACATGTTTAAGTGTCCTTTTCCTTCAAGCTCTCCTGAGTGGTGCACTATGAACAATTTGAGATGTTGTGTGGATGATAAATAAGTTCTATGTGACTAGAAAAGCCATTTCAGGTAACACAAAGCTCAGAAAAAGATCTGGGTTGTATTCTTAGCGTTACTGTGGCACAGGGTGATGTGAGTGTTGGTGGCCAAGTGGTGAGGTTGTTGGTTAAACCAAGAGTTTTATGAAAGTTGCAGGGATTTTAAAGCAGTTTCAGTAGGTGTACTGCTTACCTTCAGCCTGCTTGATGGCTTCCTAGGGCTTTACCGCTTAAAGAAGGTGGTGAAGGCTGGGGAAGCACTCGGTGTGTGCCATGTTGCAGGGTTGCCTGGCACCCTATGGCTGCAACTCCCCTTGCAGCACCGCTCTGTGCCTGGGTGATGGCCAAACTGGTTCCCTCTGGGAACCATGGGAGTTACTGCGGTCACTTCATTTTCTCAATACAGAAGCGAAACGAAGCAGAGAAGACAAACGAGCTCTTGCATGCAAAGTGGTTTATGTTGTCTGACCACATCCCCGGAGAGGCCCAGCGTCAGACAAAATCTGTAAGCCTGAGCTTTTTGTATTTTTTTTTTTTAATTTTTTTAATCCTCGAAGCATTGCCGTGCATTTCAAGAAGCGTCACTGCATCTCTTCACCGATGGATGCTCTTTGTTACGACAATAAAATAAACCCATGGCTGTGATTGGTTTTGTCTTCCAGATGCTATTTGCAGGGTTGCTAGCTGTTTTCGCTCTTGCCCGTAAATCATCTGAACAAATAAGTTTTGTTGCTGGTAAATATGAGGGAATGAACCTTGAGAGACAGAGAGGAAAAGGCAGATGCTAACCTGTGAACAGCCACACCCAGCAGTGTCCAACGGCGGGGTCCCCTGGCCATCACGCTTCATGGGAAGCTCTTGGTATAACCTTAAGAATTCCCAGTCGCTTACTTTAAAAATTCTATAAAACATTGCCTTTTGCAAATTAAGACAAATTGTTTGAAAGGACTGCATGGGGCTTATGCTTCCCGCAGGCTGGAGTATTTCTGCAGGGATGATGTGAAAGAAACATTTACCTTGGGGAAATGCAGCCAGTAACTGCCTGTAGTTGAGAGGCCCAGTTCTTATAATGGAGAAACAAAAGAAAGCTGCAAATTTGGGAGCCAAAATGAGCTTGGTGTAGAACTGGAGTGCTTTGTGTTGTTTCCAGCCTGTACGTACCCCTGTCAGGCCGATAGGGTTTGTGAGGAGGACCTCCAAGAGGTGCCATGGAGGTGCTGAAAGGATGCAGCTGTGGGCACGACGCAAGGTTTGAGCACAATGAGCTGTACGGTATGACTTACACTCCTGTGAGATTCTTGCTGGCTTTTGCCTGTAATGGTTTGGGTATTTTAGCTGTTATATTCTAAAAAGAAAAGAATGGATCACTTTGACTATTTTTACCACTCAGAAAGGCATAGAGCCATCATTTAGTTTCTTTGATGTATTTTCCATGTATTAGTCTGTGCTGTTCCATTAGATAAGACTAACCATGATTCGCTAATGAGAATTACTGTATTCCCAGAGACAAACCAAGAGTATTTTTAGCAAAAAGACTGACTAACGAGACCACCGAGAGGAGATGTGGTTGCATTAAATATTGCTCTATAATATACAGACATCCTGTACAGGATTAGGCACTGTAAATCCTAAACCTCTTTCCAAGGAGGATAAGTATCACTTTGAAATTGTATTTAATTGTCCACTCTAGACTTTTTATGTCATTTAGTTTGTCTGGCCGTGCTATTAGTGACTTACGTCAGGGAAAGCCTGCTGTGACCTTACAATACACAAAGCTCTCGACAGAGCCTCTCCATCCTTCTCTCAGGACAATCTATTGTGCAGGAATAAAGGCTTGGCGTAAAGGAAAATTAACTTTAGCTGTACCCATGGAGGGAAAAAAGCCTTCTCCTATGTGTAGAGAGCCCTTGAGGCTGTTGGTCTTGGTGTGCCTGGATGGGTCTGATGGCACAGGGCCCTTCAGCTCTGCGTCTAACCTACTTTGGAGAAGGTCCTAAAGTTACCGCTGTGGAAACAGACCTGCTTTGAGGCTGGGAGGTCTCTGAGAAAGACCAGTGATGGGAAATATAATACTTCCTCTAAAATAATTAAACCCAGGGGTTTAGCAGCAACTGAAAAATGGGTTAATTCCCAACTGGAGTTGCCTCTCTGTTGCCTGACCTCGTGAGAGCTGGCATGCAGACCTCCCCTCGAACTGCACCGAATGAGTTCCTGATGGCATTTCTCCTCCAGCAGGATTAAAGCTGCCTTCCCCTGTTTAAAGCTTCCTTTTTCCTGTAACGAGTGCAGCAGCACAACTCACTTGAGCAGTAAGCTCACTGACCAGATAACTCATCACCTTGCTTGGTGGAAACGACCCCCGTGGGCTGATCACATGTGCACCCCTCTGAAGCACAATGACCTCTGCAGCCCTGGAGCATGCTGCCCACCACGTCAGAGGGTGAGACCTCAGGGTCACAGCTCATCCTTGGGGGAAAGGCTTTGCCCTCCGTGGTCCCTGTCCTGTGAGGAGATGCTGTCATGAAAGGTGTCCCTGGGGCTGGCAGCTTTTCCAGCTCCCATCTGTGTGTGTAACACCTGTGTCCCTGTCACCCTTCCCTGACATCAGCAGGGACTGTGAGTGTTTGCATGAGCAGAAAGCTCTTGTCCTTGTATGGTGTGGAAGAGCCTGGGCTGGTACCTATTTCTTTGCAGAGATTTTAGCTTAAAATGGGTTGTGTGTCTCTGGAGTTCATGGGCCCCACTGCTCATCTCCAGCTGCACCCCCCCGTGTTACAGCTCTGTCCCCTCCTGCTATAGGAAATTTCCCTTCTCTGAGCAGCAGCTGGGTGCTGTGTCCGTGGGGAGTGAGTGCCCAGTGTTTGCCTGAGGCTGCAAAGCAGCTTGGGTGCACCCCCAGCATGGCAGCAAGTCCTGGTGTGCACAAAGGGAGCAAAGTCACTGGGAGCACAAGTCTTAAATATCACAGAATGGGTGGGGTAGGAAGGGTCGTGTGCATAAGGTAAAGTCAATAGTTTCTCAGGGAAAAGGTTTGCATTGTGTAATTGCTGGTGAATAGTAGCACTGTGCTGTTTCCTTGGGGCTGAGCAGAGGCAGGGCTGTTCCCTGGGGCTGATCACCTGGGTGAGCCTGAGGCTTCAGTAGGAGAATTGAAATTGATGGAAGCACCTGGAGTGCCTGAGATGCTCTTTGTGGAGCTGCATGGATGAACACCACAAGCAAATCCCAGTGAATGTCTGGCTCAAGAAATGCTGATGGTATATCCCTGTGGAAAGTGCTGTGGCCATTCATTTCCTCTCAGCATTTTGCTGCGAAAATACTGATCCCCCTCCTCCAGGTGAGGCCACCAGAATGTAGGAGAGGGTCACCAGCAGCCACGGGGGATCTGACCTGGCCACGGGGCTCAGCACAGCTCAATGGAGTCTGTTGTGGCTGGGAAGGAAACTGTGGGATGTCTTAGAGATCCAAAAGTGCGAAGGAAAAAGGAATACAGTAAAAAGAATAAGGGAACATTCACTGAAAGGAGATGTGCAGGGAGAAAAGGGACTTTTGTATTGCTCCAGGTGGGCATTGTGTCCCCAGCGCACGCTGTCTGTGCCCTGGGATGTCAGCTTTGGAGGGTGCTGATGGCCTGGGGTTGCTGATCAGCAGCTGTGGTCAGAAGGGTGAGGGTTGTGCTCACAGAGAGGCTGTGGTCCCAGCGTGGGGCTGGGAGCAGAGCACTCTGCTTCCCTCGTGTTTCCACTTTTGCTGTGATTGTGACTTTCAAAATCCATGCTGTAATGAGATTGTTACACAGAACAAAAGGGGGTATTAAATAAAATTAATAAATGTCAAAACCCATGTAAAAAAAAGTGATTTCTCATTACCCATATGCAGCGTGGCACCCCCAGAACTGTAATTTCCAATTTCATCTTCTCTGGCTGGCCACAGATAGGAATTCATTCAGATAGCAAGGAAAGAATTAAGATTTAATTTAACCAAAAAAAAAGAAAGAAAGAAAGAAAGAAAGAAAAGGGGGGAAAAAAAGAAAAAAGAAAGCTACTAAGGAGCTAGATTGGATTCTTAAATTAAATATAAACCTGTAAAAAGGCTTTCTGAGTGCTCCCAGCCTTTCTCCTTGACAATTCTCAGCAGTAATAAAACAAAATACTACCAAGTGTCTGGCAAAATGCTGAGGCACTATCCCCAAGCAGCAGGACAGACATGAGCTGATTTCTATGTTTTTGTTTTCTGCATAAAGTTGAAAATTTCAGTTTTCCCCATTGCTTATGCTGCCATTGATTTACCCAGAGTGGCCCAGGCTGGGAACAGCCAAAGCTGCCGGCACGGGGAGGTGGGTTCCAGGCATGGCCCGGGCTGGATGTCATCCATCATCAGCCACAAAGGCTGTACTTAGCAACAAGGTGTTGAGGTTTGCATATCAAATTTTAAATAGTGCTCTGGTTTTAAAAGCGCTTTCTCTAATGGAGTATCCGATCGCGCTCTGTAATTAAAGCTCGCGGTCCTGCGGAGCCGTGTGCCGCGTGCCCTCCTGCCTTGGCAGAGGAGCTCGGAGACCTGCCACAGCGGAGATAAGGACAGAAGCAAATTAAGAGTTAGGAATTTCTTCTGGGACTTTTCGAGGCAAAAAGAGGTTTTTAATTGGTTTTCAATTCTGCAGCGGCCAAAGGTCGTTAATTAGGTTTTACGTCGTTCTCTGGTTCACTCTCCTCCTCTGTGTTTAGCCCACTGTGATCTGGGCTTCTTTGAACAGATAAAAATTTAACATTTGTCTTTGTTTTAAAAAAATCAAGGTGCTGATTTCGTGTGGGACTAAAAATAGCAAGTAAATTGTTGAATCGTAAACCTGCCGAAGGCGGTGTGTTAGTCTAATGGATTTAGCTATTATATTCAGATTATCTGACAAACGTAGCATTAAAGGCCTCCTACCTTTATTCTTTCTTCTTTAATTTTTTGTTTTCCTTGTGTTCTTTAGCTGGTGAACTATCTTTAAAGTTTTCAGTTGGAGTTCTTAGCTTCCACTCGCTTTTCCAATACATATAAACCTATTAAATATCTTTACATACAGTCTGCATTGCAGAGCTCTGTGGCGCTGACACCTTTGAGTGAATTTTGGTGTATGTAAAACCACAGATGCCATCCATCCTCAGTGATCTCCCAGCCTTTTCTTCTGGTCAATTTTTTATTTTTATTTTTAAATCTTCCTTTATTATTACCATGAATGGAGCCCCCACTCTGCAGAGTGATAGATGAGACCGCAGGGTGCCAGCTCTGCCCCAGGCAGGTACCCAGGTGATGACCAAAGCCCATTCCCTGTATTTTGTGTCTTGGGCGATGTAACCTTCAGGAAGAAAGAGGTGACCACACCTCTCAAAGTCAATACAAGTGTCCTTCTGTTTCTGTGGAGCTGGACCAAAATTGATTGAAACCTGTAGCAATAGTGCATGTGGTAGATTGTTATTCAAGTCTAGACAGTGGATTTGTTAAAAAAGAACCAACCAAGTGAGGAGCTGTGCTATCAGTCGACTTGACTGCCAGAATATGAACTCACCCTTGGGACTACGTTATTTCCTGGGTATTCCCACTGATCTAACTGGAGTTACTCAGACTAACTGCTGCTCTGTTATGCTGCAGATTGTCATGAAAAAATGCATGGAGAGACAGATATGGAGATTTTTCTTTGTATACTCATTATCATCAAAGATGTTTTTATGCACAAAACCTGCAGTGTTTTTGGAAGTCACATTTTCCCTTGTGCTCTCATCTGCATCTGGGTGACGCAGTGGCACATCTCAGCAGTGCAGTTTTCAGCCATCGTGGTGTGGGCAGAAAGCTTTGGGGGAATGTGTGAGTGCTGACACCCCCAGGGGAGCTGCCTGGGGCCAGCTCTGGCTGATCTCAGTGCATCACATCTGCTTGGGGAGTTGTTTTCCTCCCAGTGACCAGCAGTGCCATTTTGGTAACACTTCCAGTCCTCGTGGTGTGGATGTGCCCCTAGGGGCCTTCAGACGTGGTTCCTCCATGCTGCACCCATGTCCTGTGTTTCTGTGTAGCTTCCAGCAGTGCAAGGCAGGATGTTAATCCTGATTGCAACAAGGGCTTATGTTAACAAGTAACAGATAATGTAAGGCCATTATCCAGAGGAGGGGAAAAAAACAAATGTATGGTCAAATTGCATTAGTTCCACGATTTAAAATTATTATTATTCTATCATCTGAATGGGAAGAGGTGGTTTTTTCTGCTAGTAATTACCAGGAAGAAAGCCCCATTCACATGAACCTGGGTGCTGCAAGCTCTGAAGGGAGTTGCTGCTACCAGCTCAAGGAGTGATTGGGTCCTTACACATCAGCACAAGCTGATGGTTAGTTGGGCAATAGGCAGCTGTTCATTCCTCAGCGGCTGTGGCCATACAGTTTGTTCCACCCTCTTGCAGGACTTTGTTCCCTGTGCTTCCTGCTGGATTTTCTGGGATAGATTTCTCTGGACAAAGTCAGTGAATTCAGTGTGCTGAGAAGCCAGGGAGTTTTGCTTTCTATCCTGGGAAGCGTTTCTAGAGGAGTGGATGCTCAGCAAAATTGGTTGCTCAATGCTGACTCTACAGCTGGTCCAAAATAACGGTAATTTTTCCATAGATATTTATAAAAACTTCTTTGTGCTTAAAAACCCAGTGGATGTCCTTCTATTAGTTCCTGTTTATGTGCTGCCTTGTAATATTTTTCTCCTTTTGGCCTTCTTTGAAAATCATGTTATTTTCAGTTTAAAAATGCAATGGGAGGAAGTGAAAAATGCCCCCTGTGTAAAGTGCAGTTTCTGATGAGCAGGAGCCCTCTGCCAGAGGTGTGCATGGATGAGAGGGGCTGGGCGGCTCTGCCTCTGCCTCTGCTCCAGAGAGGAGCTGCTGGTACCAGCAGGTGGTGGTGGCAGTGAGGAAGGCACCCTGCATCCTCATCTGCATTCAAGGCACTGCGTCAGACCCATCCCAGCAAGCTCATACCCAAGATTTGGCCCTTGGCCTGTGGGTTATTGGGGTGCAGAGATGCTCCAGCTCTTCATAGGCTGCTTTTTGTCTCAGCAGGCACTGCCAGGTAAATGGAATATGAAAACATAGCACTGGCATAAATTGTAGGGCATTAAAATGAATGCAGTTTGTTGATGCCATTGGTAGCTCGCTGCTCTGCACCCACCGAGCTGCTCCTTGCAGACACAGCTTCAGCAGCTGGTGTTATAAAACCTCTCCCTTTCCTCCACTGCTTGATTATTTAGATACCAAGTTTTTCTTGGAGGCAAATGGGAGCAGCTCATGCTCCATGTTTTGCATGTCTCCTTGCATGGAGGGGCTCAGATGCTGTCTGGGCCCCTGGGCTCAGCACAACACGGGCAGCAGAGACGAGCCAGTGACACGCTGACAGCACTGGGCTGGTTAGCACAGCATCGCTGTGGATAATAAATGCTGAGCCACGTGCACGAGGCACTTCAGCAGCGATCCTGATGGTTCTCCAAGAGGGATGATATTGGTGGAGTGGTTTTCAATTTGTTCCTGGCCCATATGCCTCTCCTCTTCAGCATGGTGGTAGAAATTGCTTCATTATAAACTATTTTACAGCAGCGGACCTCAAAAGTTTCTGAATTAGAAACAAATTGCATCATTGATTACTTTTTTTTTTTCCCTCAGATCTTCATTCTTCAGGAGATGAAACACGTTTTTTATTGCTTCCCTTCCCAGGGGTATGGGCAGTAATCACCAGCCCGATGCAGGGCAGAGGTGTGCTGTGTCTCCATGCAGCACGCTCCTTAGCTCCTCCAGTCCCTCTGATATCACCCCCTTTTCTCTGGCTCTCAGGTTGACTGTTTTGAGGCATTGAAAAAAAAAAAAAGGCAAACCCTTATTGTGCAGTGCAGCTCTGCACTTCATCTTTGCATCTTGCTTTATAAGACAGCTGTTGGCTGGGACATGAGCCTGACACATTCCTTGAACATCGCAGTGGCTCCTTGGACCAGCGGACCTTAGTGGACACCAATAGCAGGATTGTTCTCACTGATAATGCCCGTGCTCTGAGAAGCTGCCTCCCAGCACAGCCAGCTGGCACCCAGAGCTGGTTCCTGCTGTTACTTCCACCTGAGAGCTGTGAATCCCACAGAGTGATTTCAGTGATTTCCACACTCCGGATAGATGAGGTCAAGTGTAGTTCCCTGGTGCAAGCAGGCAATTCTCCTGTAAGGAGTGATGTGGTATTGGCCTGGTTTCCATGAATGAAATCACACGGCATTTTATTCCCCTTCCCATTTTTTTTCATCCTGTTGTATTGCAGATGATTATTATGTTCAGATCGAGCAACAGAGATGCTGTCCTCTTAATTAGATTTATCACAAATGCCCAACCTCCCAAGTATTGACAACTAGAAAGTGTTCTTTGGATGGAGGTAATTGTCCGATATGGGAACGCCAATAAGGCAATAGAGTGATTAACAAAATCCTGAAAGCGTATGGATAAATCTGACGCTGTCCAATCTGGGTGTTCTCACAGCAGGCAAGTAAATAACAAGGTTGGTCAGAAAACAGATTCATCACCACTGTGAAACCAAATTGTTTTTTATAGGGTTGTGTGATTGAAGAGATTCTTGCAGGCTGATCTGGCTGGAGGCCAATGAGATATGACTGAAGGCATTCAGGGAACTGCAGCATCTTTGGTGCAGCCTGCAATAATTACTTTGAGCAAGGTTAGTCAATACCTGAGTGCATCTCTTGTTCACGCTGCCTCTAATTCACCATCTCATATATACATCTTCTCAAAGGTGTAAAGGTGCTGTAGAAACAGCAGAAAAATATGCTTTAATAGGAGTTTACATTGATTCTTGTACCAGAGAATTGCTGAGGTGATGTAGGTTGTGCTGTGCAACCACTGCCAGCCGTAGAAGAGGGAAGAGCAGCTGGGGCTGTTCGGGTGCAGTGGATGGACCAGCTTTAGGAAAAGGAAAGTTAACAACGAGTCCTGGGTTAATACTTCTCCCCAGGAAAAAAATCTAACCCCTATATATATGCATAGTGAAATTTGAGTCAGTCTTCTGAGTTTGTTTAGTAATTAGCTACTTTGTATGACACTGTACCAGGTACCCATGGCTCCCAGAGAGACAGGTTGAGAGCATCTTCCTTTAGAGCGTGCTTCTTCTCTGCATCTCCCTTTTTAAAATGTGTTTCTGTGTCTAGCCACCTATCTCACAACCGTTTCCCATGTTTTAGTCCATAAAATTTCTTCTCTAACCTCCTGGCACAAAGGAGAAGCCTGAAGAAATGTGGCCAACATGGTTTGCCTGATCCCAAGCTTTCCTGCTCAGGAGAACTGGGAGGTGATTTCTGGTATCAGCTAATTCTTGCTGTTGTCTCTGCCTTGTTTTGTTCCTTGCCAAATGGCTGAAAATGGGTTGCTATTGTTTTAGGCTTCTGTTTGGAAGTATCAGTTCCATAACTAATTATGTATGAAATCAGACTGTTTTCTAAAACACTTTGAAGTTTTTACAAGCGTGACTTAGAGTAAGAATAATAAGGAAGTAGACCAATATTTCCCCTTACTTTGATGTTACTAAAACCAAATCTAATTGCAAAGTGATTAAGACTGAGTCACCACAATTGTGTCTCCTCTGAACAGTTTTCAAGCAATATTAATACTCTTAAGTATAAAATATTTCATAAATAGGAGTGCAGAAGCTGTGAGGTTTGGCTCTGTGCAGTCTGAATTTTATGCTGAACTTGAAGTTGCCTTTCAGTGAGTGACAGCATTACATAAAACATCAAAGCCATCCTGTGTGCTGCACGGAAAAAAGACCTACCTGCTTAAAAAAGCAAAATCAATGATGGAAGACATTGCTTAGTTGTCTGTTTCTACAACTTTTCTTAGTCTTTTTTTAATAATCATTTATTTATAAGCTGCAGAATTAATGCCTGAGCTGCTTTAGAATGAGGGCCTAGGGATACTCCAAGGTTAACAATTGTATTTTTATTTTCATAGTGCTCTATTTCAGTTATTAAAAGCTATTGAAGCTGGTGATAACAGTTACCCATAACAACAGGTAATTGAATAGATTTAATGGAGCCTTGATTTTAAAATGCTTGCTTTGAATGACAATATGCAAAGTTAAATAGATGATGGATGAGTAAGATTAAATGGAATAGAACTCTAATCTGCCTTACCTAATATTAGAGACATTAATATAATTCTAAAATACTTATAGTTAAAAGGCTATGAATGTCATGGTCAAGGAGAACACGAATACTACTTGCAAATGTTATGCCCAGGGTCTGGGCATGGTTTTACATAGAGCAGGAGCCCCTGAGCAAGCTGAATTTGAAAGATGAGTGCCTGAAGCCATCTGCAGGGAAGCACACACCTGTTCTGACCCAACAGCAGCAATAGCTCATGGAGGTGTGGGTTAGGTTGGTGTTAACACCCAGGCCCTGTCCATCTGCCTCCTGTCTGCTGGGCACTCAGCAGTGCAGTAGTTGTGTGTTTTCTGACGGCTGATTTAGTAAGATGGACGAGATTTCTGCAGAAATCTTCAAATCATCTTTTTAAAGCCATTTAGGCACCTTGGACAATCTGCCCTTAGCCCACTCCCAATTTAAGCTGAAGCCCTCGGCGTTGTTTTGGAAATGACACAAGGCTGGTGAACCTGGCAGCGCTTCAAAACTATTTGAAAGAGACCCCAGAAGGTCATTTAGGGGTTTATAAATCTAACAAAAGTTACTTGCTCCGTATGCACAAGTGCAGTCGAGGGAAGAAGCCTGGTGGCCTCTGCTGTCCCCAGCCAAGCACAGCTCAGGTGGCTGAGTCCATGTTCTGTGTTGTTACTCATTTCAGGGAGGTGGCTTCCCCTAGCTCTGACAGGAGACTGCAGAAAAACAGGCAATCTCTTCATGTCAAATTTATCCTTCCTAGCATCAGACATGGGGTCAGTGCTTAACAGGAACAAATTAAAGCAAATCGCAGGGGAAGGTGGGGTTACATAGTTGTTATCTAACAGCTCAGAAGAAAATAGTATCAAAATGATAATATGGTTAATTAAAAAGTCACAAGTCTGTCCTGATCTGTTTATACACTGTTAAAAGAAAACAAGTGCAGCCACTTCCCAACATTTTTAACAGAAAGTCCCAAACAAGCATGAGGTATGAGAGAGGCCAGAAACACTGTGGATGGAGGACTCTTAAAAAAGAGTGATATTGCAAAGCAATGTTCTCAGTGTGGCCTCAGCCCCAGGGAGAGGCCGTGGCTTAATGTATATTGAGCTGTTCGCCCAGGACATGGGGATGCTGCTTGCAGGAGCCCTGTGTCCCAGCCCCACAGGCTCGCTATGCATCGCTCTGCAGGAGCATCACGGGTTTGGTGTGATGCAGATACACTGCTGGACAAATGCTTCCTAAAAGGTTTGTCTTCTTGAGCACTCTCATTTTGTGTAAGACTGCTTTTAAACAGAAAAAGAAAGATAACCTATGTGTTCTCTCTCCTGAGATAGTTTTCTCCTGAGGAAAACAGGAGCATGCCCAGGGGTATAAATGTGGGACTCCTTTCAGACCGCCTTGTTAAGGATTCAGTTCAGCTCCACATATTGCTTCTGCACTGAGTCATCTGGATCAAGACAAGGACTGCTTGCAGCCACCAGACTAGGGTGATAAACAGGTCTCATTAGAAATTTTTCAGGGTCACAGGTTAATACGACCATAAATCTAAGGGTAATTTCTCTGAAAGCCACAATGAAGTCACAGTGTTTGGCACAAAACGTCAGCGTTATTGTTCCAGCGTTATTTATCTGAGAAAAGCAGTTATAGGTAATTTGTGATTTGTGCAAAAACACGAACTCATGCATAATAATCTTAATGGAGCTTGTTTACATCTTCTTGTGCATAATTAGTAAAACATATGATCCAAGTTGTTCTCCTCGTTTGGAGCCCTGCTTTGGCTGGTCGATGCAGTGGAGTCGGTGTTGCCAAGAGCTATACTGTGTAATGTGTTCTGATGGATTTAGTGTGATATCTGTGCACAGCAGTGGGATCTGTAAATTTACGACAAAAAGATCAGGGCTATCATAAACAGTAATATCTGCTGGAAACGAAAACTGCGATTCCAGCACTGGCAAATCCTCCGTGCCGTACACATGTGTCATCAGCTGTGTCTCATATAAAAGCCTGACAGGGAGTGACTGACGACATCACGGCCCTGAGATGGTGCCCTCTAATTGCATATGCAGAGTGAATAATTTTAGTTCAATTAGGTGTTGCTGGCTGGACAACCAATAATGTGTGCCTGCACTAAATATTATTAAATTCTTTCATGTTCTTGGTTACTGACAGTTATTGGAAACCAGTATTTTGGGTTGGTCTTTTTTTTTTTTTTTTTTTGGCACTATTTGGCACTATCTGGCTGACATAAAACCAGCAGTGGATGTTATCTAACATCTTTCCACACTATTCATAGGAAAGCCAGCACTGTTAATAACACTGCGGTTATGATAGCAAATCTGAGGCTGATCAAATGCCTGTAGCCAGTTAGGATTTGGTGAACTTTTACCTTTTTGCTGCTTTCAAGCCAATTCTGACTCATGTAGATATAATAAGTTTCTGAGAAATTGTTTGTGTAACCTGCTCCAACGGGAGACTTATTTGCAGATAGATATCTCAGCGAGTTACCTTTCCCCTATTCACTCTTCATCACATTGTGATGTGTAATTTGCTTGCTAATTATGTTCCTTTCTCCCGTATTGGATTTATTTCGCTCTTTGAACAGCAAAAATCAGCAGGATTGAATAACCCAGCCGGAAGAGCTCTCCCAGAAAGCCTCAGCGAGTAACCTGCCCTCTGCACAGCCATGGCCAGTGCAGGTGCCCAGCCCCTCCTGCTGCCCTGGGGCAGGGCTCTCCTGCAGCCTCCCCTTCCCTGCCTGCTTTGCTCAGCCATAGCTATCCCAGTGAGCACCTGGCACACAGCCCGTGCTTCCCACCTGTGATTTTAGCTCTATTTTGTACTGCTGTGGGTGGATTTTCTCGTTATTACCCCAGCCCCTGGCATAAAGGTCAGAAAAGGAGGTTTGGGTAACAGATATTGTTGAAAGTGTAAAAACTGGCAGCAAGAGCCTGCATGGACTAGATGTGGGGGACATACAGCTGAAAGAAGGGAGATGATACAACTTTACAGACACCAGGGTTGTCCCCATCAAATCCCCATGCTCAGTCAAGCTGCTTCCCCCTTCCTGGAGCTGGTTAGCATCTTCTGTGCAGAAGGCAGAGGGAACCAGAAGCGCTGGGTCATAGCTCCGTCTCCAGCTCAGCCACTCCATCACTACCTTGTCTGATATCTTCTTTCCTTTCAGCTGCTCTCCAGGACACAGCACAGTAACCTTTGAGTGAGAGCATCCTCATTCCGCAGGAAAAAGGCGATCATGCTTCTCCCCGACACCTCTTTGTGCTCTCACCCTGCTGCAGGATCTCTCACTTGGCTTTGATGCTGGGATCTTCAAGTAATGACTGCTCATTAGCACACTGGAGCCAAGCTTTAATTTTCCAAAATCAAAAGCCTTTTATAGCTCTGCAGCGTGTATGATCTACGCAGAAGGTGTACCTGCTCCAGCTGGAGATAGCAGGTATGCCTTACCCACAGCGATGTCCCATGTGCATAGGCACAGAAATTGCTTTTCATGTTTTTCCTATAAATGAGGTTCTTGCAAGTAGTTACTGAGCCCAGCATGGAGCTCTCTCTGAAACTGAGAGTCTCATCTGAAACCTTTTACTTGTAGAGATTTCTGTTCCTGTTGAGCACAGAGTGCTCCCATCCTGCAACTCTGTGCCAGGTGTATCCTAACGCCCTTGCTGGGCTCCATAGCATTCCTGCACAATCTGATCTGATGGTATCTTAATAGTTTCTAGAAAGAAAAAAAGAAATCCTTGGATATTTCAGATGAGAGGCCGGATTTTCTCCAGTGAGTTGCACTGCAGTTAGGGATGCTCTGACATTAATGAATTATTACTGTTCATGGGGGTGAAATTTTGCTGTTTTGGTTCCCGGTGCTGCACTGTGATGACACAAACCCTGTGCTGGATCATCTCTTCTCAGCACACCTCTGGGACCCACAGCACAGTGTGCTGCTGTGGGGCTGTTCCAATGCACGCACCCCCAGTGTCTGTCTTCAGCTCCACTTCCCCACATCCCGTTGTGTTCCCCTCTGACCATGGAGACCTGTGAGCAAGTGCCCTGGAACAGGGACAGTGGCAAAGGGTAAATGGTGGCTGATTTTTGTTCAGATGGATGCCTGAGGGCTGGCCAAGCACTGGCCCATTGATTCTCTTCCTTCACTGCCAGCGCCCTGCTCCTTCCTGAAACCGCATGGGTCCTACCCTGCTCAGTATTTTGGAAGATGCCAGATTGTTTCTTTGTGGCTGTTTTATTGTCCCAAATGTTTTTCTTTTTATTGCATACTTCAGATGCAATAAAATCAAAATGAAGGGGCCAATAAAGGCAAATGCTCTTTCCTGGCATTCACCTGCTCTGCGGATGTTTCCAGAATTGCTCCTGCCTGAACGCTGCCTGTTCCCCTGCACCACTTGCCCAGTTACCTCCCACATCATGCTTTCTGTAGTTGCCAGCACCAATTTTCTGGGGTTGCTCTCCCACCCCTCCAGCCTGCTGTGTGATATGCTGGAGGCTGCCAGCAGACAGGCCTTGCTTGCAAAAGCAAAGATGAGCAAGCCTTTGGATGTGCTGCAGCCAAAGCACAGCCAATGCTTTGGTACTTCTGCATTTATTTCAAGCCAGGCCAGCTGGTCTCAGCCCTCACTGAAAAGCTTGGCAAAGTGCTGCTCATTTCCATGTTGCTGCTAGGGAGCTGATGCTTCAGGAAGCAGGCTGGAGGACGCAGGGTTGGTCTTTATGGTTTATGAATACAGCTCCTTCTAAAAGCACAGATCATGAGCAAGCCCTGCTGCCAATCCTGCACGAAAACATGTAATTAGAACTGACCTAAGCCCTGTCCACATGGAGCATTTCTTGGAGTGCAGGTTTTCAACATGCTCTCGCCAGGTAGTGGTGAAATTCAAGGCTGTGCCTGGTTGTGTGGCAGGGGGATGTGAAAAGCACAGTCCCAGCCCTAGTGCCCTTTCCCTGCCAATTCACATGAATCTACTCCAAAGGCATTAAAGAAAAGTGGCTGGGGACTTGTCAGTTGGCAAAGTGGTGTATCCTCCCCTGGCTTCAGTCCTGGAAACAACAGAGCAGTCTGGAGACTTCCAAAACCACTGCAGTGGGATGTGACCATCCTACACAGAGGCCTCAGAAATCTGGAGTTTGTCAGCTTTGTCAGCCCAGAAAACAGGTACCTGAGCATCCTCCGGCAGGTACCTCTCTCTTTCTTTCCAGCACTGGTGTGAGAGGCAGTAAATTATGAGTTTGCTATTGATTTTTCAATTACAGCTCTTGCTTTGTCATCTTTACTTCTGCCATCTGCTAGGGTTGAGGGTACCTTGAAGGCATTTATTTTAAATCCTACTTCATAACCAGTAAAATATTAAAAGAGAATGAGATAACCTTGCCAGACAAATTTGATACCAGCTTTCTGATTGTTTACTTTATAATACGTTTACAAGCTTGGTTGATTAAGGTAAAAGGATTATAGGAGAGACTCCCACCTTGAGAAGGTTTCCTACTCTGAAAATAACAGCATGAAGAATTCATAATCATCATCAGCAGAGTTTATATTCCACACCACCCTGGTGCAGAATAAGCTGCTTTTTATACAGCTAAACGCAACTTGAGGCTCAAAGCAAAATAGATGGGGGCTGCACTGGAAAGATGGTGAAGTCTTTGCTTTAACACAGTGCTTTCTTCAGAAGAGAATTTATGGCACAAATTTGCCACCTGGTTTGGTGTTTGTGATGGCCCCAGGTGTCAACTCAGGGGGCTGGAAGCTGGTGTCAGCTCTGTCAGCTCAGTTAGGGCCCAAAATCTGAGCTCATCTCTCTTCTCCATGCAGCAGAAGCGAGAGGTGGCCCTCAGCCCCATCCTGCACCTCCTCGGGCTGTAACAGATGCAACAGCTTCGTCCTTGGCTCTTCCTTTGCCCGAAGGTCGTGTTCGCCATGTGTTGTTTTTCTTTTCAATCTAGCAGCCTCTCACAAAGCCTTATGCTGAGAGGAAAAGCTCTCTTTGTGTGAGTGCTCGCCGCTGTCAGTGGAGACTTCATCTGTCTTTTCCAACGCAGCTCTCCGCTGCCTGGCTGCTCCAGGCCTGACCCCGTCCAAGCAGCGGTCAATACTTTCGGTGGGTGAAATTAGCAGCGATCCTGTGCAGGCAAGGAAAAATCTATCTCTGATCTCGTTTTTAGAAGGCTGCTTCAACAATGCTACGGGTAAAGAAACAGGAGAGAAAGGGCTTGCAAGGTATGAAAACCCTGCCATGTGCTCCACCGGGAAAGGCCCTCCCTCCTGCTGTTTCCCTCTCTGATTAACCTTGTTTGGAGCTGTCCTTGGAACACAGCGGTGACAGCAAAACCTGACATTTTCTGCAGTGACCCCAGGCAGCAGTGGTGAATTCAACCCATCAGCATTTGCTGCACGGCCCCACATGGCTCTCATAATATCTAGGTTTTGTATTGTGTTGAAATAATGTATTTATGAGCATCTTGGCACATTTCATTCTCTATCATTTATGAGTAAAGTAACAAAGGGAAGATTTCTTTTTCTTTATTTTTTTTTCCTTTTCTAATTGCTCCACGCAGCTCTCCTAGCTGACAGAAGACATTTTTGTGTGAGGAAAGGTGAATATCGATCGTTTACTTTCAATCGGGTCTATTTGTTATGTGTATGAACACCAACTCCGTGTCCTGTCTCCACTGTTGCCAAGTAAGATTCCCAGAACCAAGATGTTTTTGGGTTTTGTTTGCTTGCTTCTTTGCTTTAATTCCGAGGGCTGGCAGGACCAGCATCTCCCAAGTAATTGGCAGTATTTATCAATGCATTTATGGAAACTGTTCTGATGATAACATGATTTATCTCATGAGATGTTCCAGAGAATCAGGCAAAGCCTTCTGAGCACAAAAAATATTAATAAAATTCCTTTAACAAGGGCTCCTTGTGTCTCTTTGGGGTGCCCCGCAGATGCCAACAGAGAAATTGGGAGGAGTTCATGGATATGAAGAAATAATTAAGTGGCAGAACTGGCAGGGAGTGCAGGAGGCCATTCTGTACAGTTCTTGCTCCATGGCAGAGACCATGCACATGAAATCTCTGCCTGTCCCAGCCCCATCTCGGGAGCCCCGAAGGATCAATTTCCAGAAGTTACAACCATGCGGTCCTCTCCCGCTCCTACTGTCCTCTATCAAGATCAGACATCAAAAAGCATTCTTCCTTGTCAACTTTCTCAAAGTCTTTTTGGCAAGTAATTTTTATTTTCTTTGCTTTTTGGGGGTGAAATTTGCTTGAAATAAAATTTCAACCCCGTGCCTCTCCCACCGTGATTCCAAACACATTAGAGAAGAGCTGGAGGTAAACTTCTTGAATTCATGAGTACAGAATCTTTGCCCATGTTATGTCCTTTCCTTGCAGTTCTGTTTCCTGCCCTGAAGTGGTTAAGTTTCAAGCTGAATCTTCTCTGAAATGACTGAAAATAATGGCATTTTCAGTAGCTCATGTCTGCTGCAGGAATTTCTGCTTTCTTTCCTTCCCCCTCGTCACCTTCACCATGTCTTAAAAGCCATGGAAGATTGCTGTGCTGCTGCTCGGAGCGATGTTTGTGAATGCGACCGTGTCACCCGCGCACTTCACAAGGCTGAGGTGAGAAAAGTCACGGAGCGATAACAAATTCCCTCGTTCTCATGCTGTCTGCAGCTTTGGAGAAACAAGGAAACCAAGGTGCTGATGGCCTTGGGCAACAGCCGTTCCGACACGCCACAGCAGCCCTATAGTGAGACGGTTATATCACAGGATAAAATTAGGCTCTGGCCTTGAAACTTATCTGTGGCAGAGCAGGAGCTGCAGCCTTGAAGCCACCCACATCCCATGTAATTCTCCAGAAATTACGTGCTCTGAAAATGATTGTCTTTCGTTCTGACAAGCTGAAATCTTTTCTTATGGCACAAAGTACTCCTGCCTTCTCTTCCAGACTTGGTCTCCTTTTTCTGTCTCTGGCATGCATTGTGCTCAGAACATTTTCTCCTAGCTCATCTTCACCACAAAAGATCCTTTTTATCATGCATACAACCGCGTGAAACAGAGGGATGTGCAGATTGTCGGCTCTTCTCAGGAGTTACTGCAGCTTGTGTATTTATCTCCCCATCTCAGCTCCCCCTGGCAGTCCATTCATGGGCAGAAAAGCAACACAACAGCAAGCAAGACTGAAGCGCAGATTGTAAATAATATTGCCTCTCCATAAAACCTATGTGCTTAAAAAGCAAGCAAGCAAACAGAAATGCACACAATGAAAGCCTGTCTCTCCTTTTGTCCTCTGAATGCAGGCTTGCTGTTCTTGATATGAGAGTATAAATGAGCAAACTGTAATATAACCAAAACGCTTAGAGATAATGAATGTTTTGGGACCTGTGTTTAGTGACAATGTTGGCTGCCCCTCCATTAATAATAGGTATGTTTTCAGTGCAGTGGAGGCATAATAAAGCCATAGTAAGGCTGGGTAGATGCCACTGATTTCCACTTCAACAGAAGCAGATAGCAAAGTCAGGTCTTTTATGAAACCTGATGGACGATACACCAACCAATAATGGGTGTATACAAAAAGTGCTAGGAACTCCAACAGCTCCTGTGAGCCCCACACACCTCAAATAGCCTGGCTGGGCTTCATTCCATCTAACACAAACTACTACCAAGTGTAATCCATTACCACATCTATTTAATTTTATGTAAATTAGAATGTGCACTAAGCAACAGTATCACACGTGGTAAATCTGTATAGGAACTGTGCTTTCTAATTGGTTTTTGAACAGTTCCTTGCTCTGACAAATTGCTCATTCATAATTATGATTAAAAAGAGTAAGCTCTCAAATCTAAACTTTTAAAAAAGACTTCAAAAAGCATTCTTCTCACAACAATTTTCAACACATCTCTCTGAGGTTTTTATTAAGATGGATATTGAAATAACTTAGGCCAACAGTTTGGTAGAAATATTAATCTGCATAAAAACACATTAAAAACAAGACAGATTTATTTTGAATCCCGAAAGCTAAAAGCCATTTTCTGAAATATTAAAGTCTTAAAGCTCAAGGTAATAATAATGAAGTCTGCATATTTAAAAAGGAAGAATTTACTGTTGGCTGCAAACTTGATTGTTTTTCCCTTGTGAATAGCATGCTTCCAGTAAAAGCCAGGTCGCTCCAGTGGGTGCAACACTCACTGTAAAACAATGCAAATGAATCCAATGTTGGAGTCTCAGAGTGTGAATCCATTTCTTCCTTTCTTCCTCAGTGAATACCATATTGTTAATAAGCACTCTCAGACTATTTTCACAGTTGCCAGGGGTGGGAACTTTATCTCACTCGTAAACCCCAGGATAAGAGCAGAAGAGAGGCTGGGAAATGTTTGCTCTCGCAGTGAAATGATTAAAATAATCTCACCATACATATTGCATATCAAGGGCCCAGGAAGGTGCAGGTACCCTCCTGAGACAGCCAAGGAGCCCTTTAACAATGGAACACTTCACCTCTGACAACGACGGGCCTTTTGAATTACTAGGTCTTGGAAGAACTAATTTCTGGTTAGATTGAAAAGATCTGACTTATACCCATATAAACCCCAGGCCAGACTGAAATTGCATCTTTGCTCCTGGGAAATATTTGTGCTGTCCTGGGGCTGTGCTTAGCAGTGTCTTGGGTGTCTCTTGTCAGGCACAGGAGCCTGGAGAGACTTTCAAAAGTTCATTAGAGGATATATTTACACTCCCACTTTCTCTCTCTCGGTCTCATGATCTCTTCTTGTCTGCTCTCCTTTCTTTCATTAGCACTTTATATCATTTGACACTTCATCAGGATGATGGCCTGTTTACTGTATGCAAATAATTCCTGAATTATGCATGAATAATTATGAATTTGCGTATTGGTTTCCTGAACTGGCATATTGCCATGTAAAATTAGCTTCACTTGAATGTGAGCACAAAAACATGCCGACACAGTCAAATTAAAATTGAAGGAACAGCTCACCTTGAAGTGAACACAAACTATTGAGCACTGCTAGAAAAGAGCCTGGCAGCTGCAGTTATGATTTGAAGATTTGGAGAGGGTCTGGGGCAATAGCGTGTGATAGAACATGGTCTTTTTGCATTGTCACACCTCTTCCAGACATTGTTTTCACGTATGGCGACCTGTGGCACGTCTCGCTCACCCTTGCTGGTGGCCCGTGGGATGCTTTGGTACGTTGCCAGAGGTCAGAGATGGGCTGGAGGACCCCATTCACACCCCTGGTGAATGGCTTGTGGTGTTCAAACTGTGCATGCTACAAAGAAGTCAAAATGAGGATTTGAACCCCTTTGCTTTTCCCCAGGGTTTGTGTTCTGACTGGGACCAATGTGGACACTTCTGAGGCTGCATGTGTCAATCTGATGTGCTGATGTGTGTGTAGTCCCATCCTCTCACAACTGGGTAAGTACAAATCAATTAATTAAATTGTAATGAGATACGTAAATTTTATTTCTCTGCTATACCAGTCTCCTACAAAATCTACTTCCAAGTATCCAGCCTGCCTCTGATCAGATGCACTGACCTGCTTAAAAGAAGATTTCAAAAGCTGAAGGCACATTTTCTCTCCTGCTACGAAGTGAAGGCTGCGGGTGCACCTGCTGCGCTCCACACTGCCATCGTTATCTTATGAAGTTTTGCTCTGTAAAACCCCGCAGCAGATCCACTTTGTGTTGCAGATCTAAACGAGGTGGACGAGGTAGCCGTCCTTTCACAAGAAAGAATGCAAGAACCAAAGGGCTTTCTTTCTTTCTAAGATTTCTTCCAAGACAACATAGAATATGTTTCAAGAACGACAGAAGACATTTAGTCTCTCTTGCTTAGGCATAGAGAAACCATTGAAAAAACCATTCTTAGTTGGCATAAAGGCTTGTTCTTATCTGAACCTCTGTTTTCCTGTTTAGCAAGCTCTTTGCTAGGTTTGCAATTAATAGTTGCAAACTCATATATCTCTGCAAAAATGTTCCAATTACTTTTTTTTTTGTTTGAGTTTCTTGCCAGGACAGAGCTGTGATGCCAACCCTCTTGAGCACATGTAAGCAAATCTTAAAAAACGTGTGCCAGCCTTGATGTGTTGGTATTTCTATGCTTTTTTCTGTGTTGTTGGACAAGGGTTAATTAAAATGATTGTTATCAATTATGCTATTAAATTGTTATCTGTATCATGATGCCTGAGATATTTTGTATGTGTTGCAGTGCAGAAACCTCAGTACATAGGCACGTTGCTGTCCTCTAATTGCAGGCATTCTTGGCTCTGCTTCAGGTTTAGTGAATATTACACCTGATCGACGTTTGCTTTCTGGTGGTGATCTGTCAGATAAGGCTCCGATATGACTTTTTTGCTTGTTCAGTAGCATGTCTCCTTCAAGTTCAAAGAGCTGAGTAGCTCCACAGTGCTTCCTCTTACCTCCCTCCTGTTTTAGCCAGACTTCTGCACCACAATTCAAGTCAGGAACCATATTTTGTCTGCAGGCACATAGATCATCCTGCATAAATGAGCTGTGGATGCTTCTGGGGTGCTCCAGTTTCTTAAAAATGTCATATTTCAGCTGTCCCATGCAAGTGCTGAAGTCCTCTTGACTTCCGCCTATAAATCCCTCCCTGCTTGGGGGATGCTCACTGATGACGGACCCTTCTGTAGCTTGAAAGAGTGCAGATTTCAGGGAAAGTGGCCTGATCCACCCCTGTTTTCTCTCATTCCTGATTCACCTCCACTAGATTCTCTGGCTGTGCTGGGCCCAGTGTTACAACCTTGAGTCAGTGTTTGTGATGATTTCATTAAGAGAAAATCAAAATGATCCTCTGAGCACAGACATAATCTCCTGGCTAGGGATCTGAGCCAGTGAAACACAAATATCTGGCACCAGGTCCAACCCACAGAGCCTGTCTGGATCTGAGAGGGAGAGAGCAGAGAGAGAAAGGGAAATTTCTGGGCCCTGCCATCAGAGGACGGAAGGGATGGCTGCTGTATGAGTGGGCTCTTCCATCAGTGCCAATGGGCACAGCTTGCTGGAACGCTGCGTGTTCATCTGCTGATGGTCTCTGCAGAACCACGTGGGTGTTTAATTGGCATGGAAACAAGCCAGCAACATCCTACATCTTCTTCTCTCTTCCTGGGATCTCATAGGGAGGGTGAATGGAGATTCGAGCTTTACAGAGATCTCAGATGTTTTTCCCCAAACACAAATATTCAGCCTACTCTGCTCATGCTCTGTCTTTTTATATTTTTCTCTATTTTTCATCTGCTTTCCATGTTTTTCTTATCACGACAATGGTGATAAAAGATAAACACAGCAGCCAGCAATGCTGTTCTAATAAAGCTGCAGTCAAAATAGCAAAGAGAATGCAAAGTAAATACCATAATCATTTAGAAGCTGTGGTTTCTATTAAATGTAAGTACTTTCCATCTCAGCTTTAGAATGTAGGTGGATCCTATTAACTTTAATTATTTTCCTAGAGGGCTGAAGAGTAAAGGTGTTTCACAAATGCACAGCTAGCAAATGAAGGTGATCTCTTTTAGAAACTGCACAGAAAGGTGCAGTTGTTAAATTTATGGATGATAAAGACACTGTTATTGACTCAAACTCTCTTTTCTCTTTTCAAGTCTGCTTTCTTCTGAAGTTGCCGTTCTCCAAGAGCTCCCAGAATGAATCTTTCAGAAATATTAATGATATATTTATAAATATAAACACCAGTAAAGTTTCATCCTTAGTGCATTGGAATGAATTTTCTTTTTGGTTTCAGTTGGACTGAGCACACAAGAGCTGAGCTTTTGGGCTGTGTAGGACTTCAGTGCTGAAGTTCAGCTCTCTGATCTGCTGCTGCCCATCTCCAGGAGCACTGCCATTCTGCAGACGTGATACTTTTCAGTATTTACCCTTTGTACCCTGCACAAGCCTTGGCTAAGTCTTACCACTGCTTTATGGGAATGCTGAACAAAACCGAGTTTTTGCAGTCGTGTGAGCGTAGTGGACGGCTGGCTGTAGCACGCGGCAGCTTTGTGTTGCCTTCCACAGATGATGGTTGGCTCTTTGTGAACCATCCTTTCTCAATGACTTCAGCTGCTGGTGTATTTCTGCGGAGCGCTTGTGAAGCTCTGGTACGGTATGGACACCTCCAGTTTCTGTAGCTCTTAGCAGCCAGGGGATCTGAATCACCTTTTCTGTTTCATTTGTTCTGAATTTATCTTTGAAAAAAAGCCTCAAGGACTCAGAGAAATGGCTGAGAGAAGATCCTTGCCCTTGCCAGTAACCAGCTCACTGGGCTGTGCATGCTGCTTGTGCAGAGATGGAATTATATCCAAGATCCCAGTGCTCAGCTACTCGGTGCTCATGGAATGGCCACGCTCCAGAAATAGCCCTGTTGAATTTGGGATTGCTGCAAAGCCTCTCTTTCAAGGGCATTTTGCACAGTGTGGAAGGGCACAGCATGACCTGCAAAAGAGCAGCAGCACAACATGAATCAAAGGACACTGCAGCATGATGCTTTCCACAGGAAGCCATCTCCAGTCAGAACTATTCTTGAGAGAAACGTACACCACACTGAGTGGTGCAATTAAATTACGGATGATGGGGAGAAAAAGAAAAAATAATTATTCTTCCAAGCTCCTGCTCCACAGCTCAGCAGCACACACTGAAAATGCTGAGGTCTCTCTCTCTTGTGGTGTCTTTTGGGGCACAGAAAGTTCAAAACCTGGAGATACCCTGAGTCCAGGGTGGTCTCAGATCAGGACTCAACACCATCAGGCATGTCGAATTCATTTTTCTGTAACTCTAAATTGCTATATGGGGAAGTCATCTCCCTGTGTGCTTTCTCTCTCTGTTTACTTGCATTACAGCAGCTTTGCTGAAGTTGAGAAAGTTGAGCCTGAGATAAACATGGCTGTGTGAGAAGAAAATGAGCTCCCAGATTGCTTCATTCCATGTAAGCAAAACATTTAAAAGGCCTGAGGATATTTTTTCACTGCTTTATGGTGAAAATAGAGTGAGGAAACAAATTGTAGGAACTGTTGGTTCGTAACTTCATCATCTGTATGTGAAACTTGGAGAGTAGCTATTAGTTGATCTTTCAAGGTTAATGTAACTGATCTTATTTTGTTGATTGAATAAGTGATTATTTCCAGAGGGATTAGTTATAATCCAGAAGTTAACGCTTCATTTCATCTTTGATGGTGTTTGTACAAATCTTTCACACAACCTTCCAGGCAAACAGTCCTGCTAGCTCAGCATTTTGTACTGAAGAATTTGCTGCAGATCAGACTACTGTTGTGCATCTCCATGTTACAGCTAAAGGGCAATATTCTGATGAACCCCTTCCTCCTTTGATAGTGCTAATTTACCGAAAACAAGATATTTCACAGAACTTTTGCCAAGACGCATGAGCCTTCCTTGCTGCTTTGCCAGTTGGGTTGCTGTGAGTCCTAGCTTTCTACACCCACCTACCTTCAGGAGTCCTGGGCTGCCACGTGTCCTGTTAAATGTTGGTGTAGGCAGGACCCAGCTGCCTCCACTGGGGCTCTTTGGGGCTGCTGAGGGCTGGCTTGAGACCTCAGTCTTGGATTTAATCACTGTTTTTACAGGCTGCAGAAAACATGTTGCTATTGCACCAGCAGCAGAAGGAAGATGAGCAGCCCCAAGCAGAACCAACCCAAGAAGAAACTTTTGTCTGCCTGAGATCTTTTCTCTCTGCTGAATTTCAGTGTCTGGCAGCAAATAGCAGAGGTGTAAGACCTTCAGAGAAGTGTGTGACAGGCATCATTTCTAATAGGAAGTATTAGGCAAACTTAAGAAATGGTTTCCAGGGAAAGGGAAATGCTCTGAGCTGGTTTGCTTTCAAATATAGTTCCTGTAAACAGCAGCTTTGGGTACAGCGATGATTTCAGTGTTCCTGTCAAAGACTAAATGAGCCGAGACCTGTAAGCTTCATGCCCTACACCAACATATCTAATATTTCATATGATATAAAGTTTTCCTAGGCTCCTGCTATTTATTTGTGCACATAAATAAGAAATTATATTTAATCTGTTGTGTCTATCAAGACATGGTCCTTTTGGGGAAGAACCCTGCGTATGTGTGAAGAGATGCTGAAGGAAAGTGAGTCATTCCCAACTGCTGCAATTTCCTCTTTCTTCTTTTCTTTACAGAACTTTAATATTTTTATACCCACTTTTCTTTTTACTATTCTGGGATATCTGTCTAAACAGATCTGTACCTCTGTAATGCAGAAAACTGTGGAAGCTATCTATATTCAGTTCTACATCCAGTGTTATGTTCTGCAGGATTTTCCATAATTAGCTTCCTTCAGCTGTAGATTTTCTTGCAGTTTTACTGTCATCCAACTGACATAAAGCTCTCCCAACATCACTGCGTGTTAACAGAATTTTTGTACAAGTGGTACAAAATCAGATCTGTAATGGTGGATATAGATCCTCTTCTACTGTGCAGTGATTTTCACTGCATGGTATTGAATTCATAGGTGGAGAAGTTGCCATTGCAGGTTATTTTGTTGCTGCATGTGAGTGTGCAGTATGTCATCAGGGTGTGTTTCGCCTTTCTAATCAAGTATATGGGCAATTTTATTTAAATATCTATTCCCCATCACTTACCTGATATGCACAAACACAGGTGATTTTCAAAGCTCAATATTTTAAAATCAACATTTTAACGTTTTGCTGTCAATTTTCCAAAATATGGCGATTCTAGGAAAATAGAAGGAACCAGCCAAATGTTTAAAGATTCTTCCTGTGAGATGATCAATCTTTCTCAAATAGAATTGTGGCCTCTAGAATACTTAAATTGCTATTGATTTTCTGGAGAAAAACATACATTTTTATTAGTTTTTATTTTATTTGGCCTTTGCTCTCAGATCCCTTGATAACAAAACTGGTTATACAAAAATTTATGATCATATAATAAATAGTCTTCACAATTTAATTAAAAAGTCAAGTAGAAGAGCTGTTTATCAAGCCAAATGAAGAAAAACCCTGTCATTTTTCTGTGATAAATCAGAATATAGACTGTCAGTTTAATCTTCTCTGTTCTCAGCTGTAGCACCATAGCATGACCTTGCATTGTTACACGCACTTGAGCATTTTCTAAAATGCTTCGAAGTTACAGCCCAGCACTGCAATTCTCCAGGTTGCATCTGAGTTTCTTATTGTTCTCACCAGTGGATAATCCCTGCCTTTCACTGTGGTTTTCCTAGGCTGAGCCATGTGTGGCAGCAGGTAATGTTGACCATGGTGATATGTGGCTGTGTGTGTCCCTAAACCAAGCACGCTTTGAATGCCCGTCAGCTCTTGCCACAAGATGCTGACATTTCCTGGATGTGAACGAGTTGCTTAGTCACATGGAAAGCTATCAGGACCTATTGGCACGTTGACATTTCGCTGCTGTAAAAACTCGTAATTTAATGCATTCTCTCATTTATCATGGCTAAGCTGATGGGTTCCTTTGCCTGTTGTCCACGGAAAGGTCAGCCACAGCTGCCTACCTGGGAGAGGATGGAGTGTGGCAAGGAGACTGCTGGCTCTCATCTCCTTATGCTATCAGTCCTCAGAATGCTATTTATCATGCAGGGTTGTAAAACTGTGAAGTCTTCTGCTTCACTCTGTTGCTGCTGAATGTCCTCTGGCACCTTGGCTTTGTGGCTGTTTCAGCAATGCTCAGCATCTCTGCTTCAACTGTGTGCCTCAGGCAGAGAATAGAAGAAATCACCAAGGATCTTTGCTTTTGCAAATACCAACCCATGCTAATTTGTTGATCTTGCACAGGGCTGTAGCTCTGGGAAATGGCTCTGCATTTCTGCATAGTCCAAGGTTTAAGTAAAGGGCACCCTACTGTGCTACCTTGACAATATCAAATCTGGGAGAATTGTCATCACCATTCTGTCCTGTTGGGGTGCATTGTGGCTCTCAACACTTCACTGGGATTTCACCATCACTGAAGGTGAAAATTCATATAAAAATATTTATATGAATTCATCCATGCATTTTCAGAAATTGCTTCTTATTTAATAGCATTCATTAAGATTATTTTTCATTACATAATTTAAAAGTATTACTAAAAAAGTTTTGAATAGAATAGCAGAAAGAATACCGTATCAAAGGTAGAGTTAAATCAGAGAGATCTTTGGTATCACCCAGCTAAAAATCTAAGCTAGTCATTCCTGTTGTCAGCTCATTGATCCTCTGATTTGATTCAATTTTCTGCAGTGTAAAGAACAAAATACCTGTGGGCACAAGTCCTTAGCATAGATTTAATGGATCTATCATGAGTGCTGCTTTAGTCATTGATTTAAGTGGAGACAGAAAAATTGCTACTCGTGGTAATACTCATATTAGGTCTACACAATTAGTTTGCTGTATATACACTTCAAGTTTATCTTTTGCTGGCATATAACAGTGGCCTACTTATAAGAATTTTACCCTGAAATTTGTTTATTGATGGTGAAATACAAAGAAAAAATTGTGTTTGTACCGAATACATGATACAGGCCTCCATCTCTTGCAGATGTACCCTGAGTGAATGCATGTATTAGCATAATGGTAATAACATTCTATCATGTTTGTATTTGTAATGAATGAGTGTATTTTAATAGTTTTTGATCTTGTTAACAATAGAGCTAACTAAGTTTGGACACTTACCGAGTACAAAGAACAAAGATTTGTCTTTGATCATTCTTTCTTCTTTTCCCACCATGGCAGAACACTTGCATGGCAGACGCGAATGCATCAGGTAAATGAGTGATGGAATGACCTCAAAGCAAACTAGGATTTACGTGACATGGAGGTGGTGTTTGAATTTCAAGCACAGTAACAAAAGAATCCTACAATGTGCAACGTGTAAAGTGGATGTAGCAATAGTGAGTCTCATCCGTGGCTCCAATTAGTACCACCCCGTCTCAAAGCCTCCTGAATTCACGGTTTCTTCATTAAACAGTTTGATTAAAGCAAACCAAAACTCTTGCTTTCAGTAACCATTGTTCAGTTTCAATTCAAAAGCACTTCATCTCTGCTAACAAAATGAAATCAAAGCTTTTACATTTTTTTTGTGATATGAACTTATTTTTAAAAGGTAGAACTAAATTCTCCATGTGATTGCCAGATTTAAAAACATCCATAGATTTTTTTTTTATTGGAAAATTACTTTTCGTCTTGGAATGGAAGATTCCATCTGAAAACACTGGGACCTTCCACCCTCCCTGGAAGAATCACTTTTACAAACTCAACATGCACAGAATGTGGCTGAAACCAGGGCAGTCCTCATTTCAGTTTCGATGGAACCAGCCATTTAAATTCCACAACTTCCATGAAAACCTTCTGGATGATTTCCCACTGACATAGCTGAGACCCCTCTGCCACGTGGGCCTTTAAGGAAGAAACCCAGCATCCTTGGGGTACTTTTGGCATCAAGAAGGTGGTGAAAGTAGGGTCCCTAAAACACCCTTTTAAGAAGACCTGCCAAGCCCTGGATGCCTTGCTGTCCTTCTGCTTGCTCTTGTGTCCTTTTTCCTATCACACAGGTGAGCTCATTTTTCTCTCTCCATGTGCTCCCCAGGCTATCCTGTTGATGTTTTAATAATTTGTATGTTCTCAGAAAAAAAATATAGAGAAAAAAGGAAAGAAAACCAAACAATCAGCATTGTACTGTGGGCAGATGGAAATAATGGTCAATCAGCATAATGGGGTGAGTGCAGGCATCAGCCCCAGGTGTGAAAGAGCAAGGATGCCCTTAGCTGTGAGATGCTGCCTTGGTCTGAAAGCTCAGCTGAGAATGCTGCCTCAACCCTGGCATGGTAAGCACTGTTTTTGCCTGATTTCTTGCTTCTGTCTGCTCTTGTTGGTTATCTGAAAACAGAATTTCAGTGCTTTCAACCTCCATTTCAGTCTGCTGAATGCATGTATTTATTAAGGTGTTGCAGGGGGATTTTGCAGTGCCTCTAAGAGAAATAGCTGGTGTGCCCTGCTGTTTTGCTGTGGTTGATGCATCGTGCACCTATCAATGTGATTTTATACTGGGAGAGAAATAGATTGCATCCAGGTGAGAACCTGAGACGTGATATGATCTAATTGTATGCACTGGGACAGACCAAAAAAAACCATGCAATGAATGTGCTGGTCCTCCTGGTAGCGATGTGATGAACTATGAGAGGGTGTGAGATGCTGCCGAGCACTGATAAACTGATTGTTAGAAAAATCTGTAGGTAAAGCACCAAATGTGTGAGGAATTGAAGTTCAGTTCAGACAAGGCCATGTATGTGTTTGTTCAGCAGATTCTTCTGTCTTTAATCATGGTTAAATCTTTTAGTTAGATAATTGTTCTACCAGCTGATAATTTAAATTGTATTGAAGAACAATATTCCAAAAACATTTTCAGTAAGAAGCAGCAAAAGAGATGATTTTTGGATTCCTTTTTGTTCATTTCTAGTACTTCATCATGTCAGTTTTTATGTTCTCTAATTAATTTGGCTATGCTGCATGCATTCCTCCCTGCAAGCACTGACTCCAAATGCACATTCAGTGCCTCTGACAGCATGGCTGGGGAAGCTGGGGCTCGTTAACCAAGGTCAGGGCCTCTGTGCAGGCTGTTCTGGGTCAGGAGATTGGTTCCTCTTTCAGCTGTGCTGTGGGAATTGGGGCAAATTATCTAGAGAGAACAAACCTGAGTTTTCTACTTGTATAGTTTTATGATTTAGTGTCTGTGCTTCTCACAGGTATCGCTCTGCTAAAAGTCAAGGTGCTTGGTGGCTTCAAAGTCCCCAATTTTCTTATATTTTTTCCCCCTAACTGGAAATGAATTAAAGCTGTGGTTTGCTGCTGTAATTTCTTCATTTTATGGCATTGCTGATCATTACAAGAGCCTTTGCATTGTCCCTTATGCAGGACACAGGCCACGCAGACAGCTGTGCCTGTGTCCCCAAATGCTGCTTAGTGCATAGCAGCCAGCCATGCTCCGTGCTGGGCTGGGCAGCTTGCAGTTATTTCCCTGCAGCTCCCTGGGCTGATGCTACAGCAAGGAAATCCGTGCACACTCCTAGTCATCAGATTTGTCGAGTTCCCTGTGTTGCCAGAGAAACATCCAATTTTAGACACAGTCCCCAATGTGATTTAATTAATTTCATTCATTTAATTAACTTTATTAATTTGCACCCTAACAAACCCAAAATCTCTGAAAAATTACCCACAGTTGTCTAAAAACTTTGCTCAGGACCACCTCTCTCATGGGCTGCCAGTCTGGCTGCTTTTGGGATTGCTGCAAAATCTGAGAGGGAAAATTGACATTGAAGACATTGGCAAAGAAGAAAGAAATGGGAAACAAATGTGGAGGAAGTGATGCATTTTGTTGCTGTTGGCATTTATTTTTTTGGTTGGTTGGTTGCTTTTTTATTCTTTTGACATACCTCATTTTTAGTCTGAAGAACAGAGGGATTCTGGCCAGAGACCTGAAGTAGGACTCTGGACTCACTTCACAAACTAGACACTGTTTGGTTTGGGAACATTGAGCACATCTTGGGATTTGTAATGCAGGTGCCCAAACTGATGTGTTCTCAGGCAGGGGGCTGCAAGGGTCCCATGGTCCCCGTCTGAAGATCTGTTCCCAACTACATCATGTGAGAGGGAGGAGGTTGAACCGCACCAGGTGATTCTGAGGCTCCTGGCGAAGGGACAGTGATCTGTGACATGCACTGACATGTGGCACCGTCCTGTCCCCATGGGGCTCAGCCTGCCATAGGTGCAGCTTTGGAGCCTGGATGTGCAGGGCTGGCACAGGGCACTCAGCCCATGGCACAACCCACTCTGGGGAATGAAAACGAGCATCATGTTGAAATGGGACTTGGGTCCTGCTGCCAATGATGCCAATGGCGAGGTGCCGACTGACTTCAGGACTAGGCAGAGTGAGCCAAAATTTGCTACTGTTATGTCTCATTTGCATGGAAATTAATTACCTATGCCTTCAGGTTCATTTATCTTTATGGAGATGGGCATTAATTTTGGCCCTCACTGGTAACTGAGGGTTTTTTTTGATTGCTTTACAAAGGCTCTGTGGCAAGACTCATTTCAAGCAGTTCTCGTTGTGTTTTTTCCTTTTCCCTGCAACAAGTGTCTCAGTTGATATAGGTAATGTATTTCTCCCTGCTCTGTTATTCAAGCTGTATGGGATCTAAGAAAAGGGAGGTGAAGTGGAAAATCTGCTTGGACTGGCAGTAGATCTGAAATTTGTAAATAGTTGCCTAAATTTTGCCCAAAATGGGATTTCCAATGGAAATGTTCTGTACAAGCATGTGACTCAGAGAAACCTAGATCAGCTCTGAATTTGGTTCTGCTTTGTGCAGAGCTTGGATGAGAGAACTCCAGAAGTGGTTTCCAGTCTGTATTATTCTTCTATATTGAGTCTATATTATTTCAGTCTGCAGTGGTATTTTTTCATAGCTTTTCATTTTGTTCTTTTTATCCTCACTCAAACTCACTCATAAAGAGAGAATTAAAAAAAAAAACAAAAAAAAAACCCATGAACCTGGTAATGAATGTAAGATTACTAATTGCCTGTGGCTGTGGCAGCTGTGATTCTGCAATGGAAATTTTGCCACCCTGGCCAATAAAACATGAAGTTGGATGTGTGCCTTTAAGAAAGGGAAACCCTCTGTGCAGATAAGTGGCTCATTTTCCATGTCGGCCTTTCCATCAACTGCCAGTTACACATGCAAGGCAGTGCCTTGCAGTGCGGAAAAGTGATATCAACTATTTTGGCATCATTACAGGCCGCTACGGGATGTCAGTGGAGCTAGAGGAGGCAGCAGGGCAATAATGAAGCTGAGATAGCTTCCCTGTACACAGTGTCTCTGAAAGCAGCCCAGAGTTAGGGAATATTTTATGTCTTTTTGTACTGCATCAGAAAATACATTTTTTCCCATTATCTCTGCTTTCTCTCTACAACCTATTGCTTAAATAGTTTCATGGATTTAGTAGTTTAATATTTACCCTTAAGAATCAAATGAGATTTGCCTGAAAGATGATGAAAATGAAGTATTCTGTACTTTGCAATTGGATTGACCATCTATTTTCAGGTTCTTTTCTATCAATGGGTGGTGGGTTTTTGCTTGTCCATTTTCTTTATTTGGCAGTGAAGGGGAGAAGGAAGACAAATAACACTAAAAAAAAATCAAGCTAAAGTAACAAATATTAAAGCTTTCAAGGAGGAGCTGACACTGTTCAGGTGCACATGGAAAATATTGGACAGTAAATGCACAAAGAAAGCCAGGTGAGAGAAGTAAAAAAGCTGGGGAAGCAGCTGCACTGTTTTTATTTATAGGGGAACCTATCTGGGGTGGTCAGGTGCAGCGTTCCCCGAGCTGCTGTGAGACAAGGACTGTGGCAGAGGTTGGTGCTCAGCTCTGCTTGCAAGAGAGTGCTGGAGAGATGGAGAACCCACGGGGTGAAAGAGGCACATCAAAAATTCAGGAGGAAATAGCAAACAAAGGTTGAGGTGAAATAGCTGGTTTTCTTCATGGCAAAGGTTGGCAGCCAGGACTTGAAGTGCCTGCCCTAGGTACCACACTGTTCAACACCTGTTTTAATGATCTGGATAGAGAATAACATAACCATCAATACGGCAGGAAAATTGGGAAGGACTGTGGGAATCTTCAAAGAGAGATTTTAAATGAGTGAAAGTGTTGGGCAGTATTAGGGGGAACGCTCCTGGATTCTGGATTACCCTAGGCTGTATTTTACTCTGCTTTTCTTTTTTTTCCCCCTCTTTGTGGCTATTACTTGCTTCTTTCTATTTGAAGATTTAAAAAATGTATATGAATTTCTTTTCTAAACACAGGAAGTTGAAGAGCAGAATTTTAGCTATTAAGCTAAAGCAGCCTAAATAGATGATCGCTGCCACATCAGGCAGCAAGTGTGCACCCATCCATATGGCCCTGAGAGGCAAAAATTACTTCTGTTTCACATGATGACTGAGTTGATTAAAATATTTAGTAGCTTTTTTGGTCATCCTTTATCATGAATATTTACATCCTCCTCTAGTAAGAAGACAGCACTGATTTCCTTCTTGGCACAAAGTCCAAAAATGGCCCCGTTCGTGTGTGTGTGTGTGTGTTCGACGTGCTGGTGGCTGGAGGTTCATGTGGGGACTCACGCCTGTCCACTGGTTCAGACTAACTCAATGCTGGAGCACGTCCATGTCTCCCAGCAGACAGCTCTCTTGATTTTTTGGCACACTTGGAAGTGGTATGCTGCATGCTACCACCATTTCAGCAGGTCCCTCGGAAGACGTGCTCCAGGGGAAGTGCAGGAGGGCCATTTGTGGCTTAAACTGTGGTTCAATTTACCTGGTCAAAAATTCCTCGGAGATAGCATTGCCTTTTAGTCTGGGCAGATGTATAGCTTAACAGCCTTAATGTTCCTACAGATTCATAACACCTGAATGATCGCAGTATTAAAACGGTATAAAGAGTTCCATAATTCAGTGCCACCTCATTATGGTTAAAATAAATGTAATGCTAATAGTGACAACTGCAGAATAGCTCTGGTTGCCGACGGTACAAATTGCATTCATCTGAAGCTTCACGCACCCTTGGAAAACAAGAAAGAATCAAAAGGCTGTTTAACATAGCTGAATGTTTGGAGTAGTTATAAGGTAAATAGTATTTCACGCTCATTAATCAAGGGTTAGGGGAGAAACTGAACTGTTCAACATTGATTAAAACTCTCCGTGCTGGTAAAACTAAAATTCTTTTTCACTTTGAAGCCATCTGTAAAGAGATAATGTGTTTTAGATTGTGTTAACACAGAAATTCATGTTTGTATTTGCTGGGTAATATTTTTTTCTCAAAAGAGCATGAAGGAAAGGGCAGCCTTTTGCTGATGCAAAGAGTTGGATGAAATACGCGGTGTGAGAAATCATTTTGCAAATGGAACCGCTGGAGATCAGTTGCCCCCATTGGCAGGAGCAGGGAGTTGGGGACAGAGGAGCTGTGGTGGAGGCAGCACCAGGACAGCCCCCCAGGCTGCCCCAGGGTCTGCAGAGCCTGAGCTGCTCCTGTGCTGGAGCAGAGCTGGGAATTCAGCTTTGTCTGATCTGAGAAATTTGGCCGCTGTAGCAAAACACAACCACAGCTCCAAAGGTGTTTCAGCAAGCAGAATAAGCTCAGTTGGCAAACGGAAGCTATGCTGGCTCTACATGTCCCTGCCATGTATTTTGACAGTAGAGAAATATGGCAGGAAGAAGTGTATATTAAAAAAAAAATCCAGCTAGTAAAGCTTGTCAGAGCCCAGTGCAAACCTGGCATAAGAAGCCAATTCCTCTGACCCCTGGAGTGCTGAGGGAAGGGCTGATGCAAGCACTGCATCTTTCCTGGACTCATGGATAGGTGCAACGAGGGCACAAAGCAGAGACAGAGCCCTGCAGGCTCCATGGCAGAGCACCCCTTGATCCCATAGACACCTGGGAGAAACCGTCCAAACTCCAGTTTCCAATGTGGTTGTGGGAGCACATCTTCTAAACATGGGGGTCAGAGGTGTCAGATCCCCACGGCCTTCCAGTACACCAAAGCAGGGCCAAAGCCTGATGGTTGCTGCAGCCTGGCCGATGTCTCCATCAGCTCCACAGACCCCCGAACACTGCTGCTGTTGCTCGATGGATCTGGCTGCCTTAGATCCCCAGAGCCATGTGTTTCAAGAGGAAAGAAAGGGTCTCACAACTCATTTTGGCCTGGCTTTTGTGCTGGTGCTATCTCCAAATACCTTTGGAATGGGAAGCTCCAAATTGGTCCTCACTGCTGGGCTTTGTGAATCCAGTGGTTTTGTCTGATGCTCTGATTTTGGGGCTACTAGCCTTGAAAATGTGGGCACTTGAGACAGTGATTTTAGCAGTTTTAGTGCTTTTCTGGGGACTGATAAATTTTTGCTGTGAATGTGTTGTTACAAAACTGTATTTATACTGCTGTTGGTGGAGCTTCCATGGAGCGTAGCACAGGTTGGAGTTGCACCTGGTGTGTCAAGGTTTATTTTCTCAGCTCTTTATGCAGATATTTTGAAGCCAGAATTTTTGGCAGGGGGAGGATGAGTTGTTTTTAACTTACTGAAATTAACAGCCAGAAACAATCGAGTGATGGAGGGAAAGGAATGAAAGAGCAAGGACTAGGGTGGGGCTATGTGCATCAGTTGCAAAGCCACTCTCCTTTCCATTTTCCCTTTACCTTCTGTCCTTCAGGGATTTCTGCCATCAAAGCAGAAAATTAGGAAAGCAAAGAAAAGCAGCACCAGGGTACTTAGACTGGACAGCCTCAGGACAGCTACCAGCCCCAAGAGGTGTGGGGCAGCAGCCAACAGCCTACCTTGAGCTGAAAGCCATGGGTAATGTGGATGAGCAGAGCAAGAGGTGAGATGCTGCAGGCCCCAGGGCCAGCCTGGGTGGGGGCAGCAGCACCCGGCTAGGCTCAGGTTTGGCAATAAAGCTTTAAAGTCCATCCTGAAGGCGCAATTTTTCTTTCCTGCCCTGCTCCTTCCCATGCGGATGCATTGATTAAATATCTCTTTGCTTTGTTTCTGGAAGAAAATAACGGCTTGATAAACGCCTCTCCAGAAGCTGCAGTGCTGGCTGCAGCTCTGCGGGTGGCTGCTGGTGCAGGGGGCTGTGGGGAGCCTGCAGGGCTTCACGCTCCTCTGAGCACTGCGTCTCTGCTCAGAGCTGTGTGGCATGGTCCTGTCTTGTTTCACGAATCCCTTGCCAAACTCTTCTCTCACTTTTCATTTTTAATTCACTTTTCCCTGTCTTTCAATATGTGTATTGATATTAATTTAAAACAACATGAAAGGATGAGCAAGCTGGATATGCATGTGTGTATATATGTTCCCTTCCAGTGCCCCAGGAATTACATAATCTAAAATCCTGTTTATTTTCTGCATCCATACCTTTTCCACCAGCAAGTTGCTCTGCTGGTGTGCCAGCCAGCTGCACATTGCACATGAAGGAGAGGGGTGGGAAATAGGGAAAAGCATTTGCCTCAAAGCAGAAAAGTGCTGCTAAAGAGCAGAAGTGGTGCTGTATTACCCCGTGCAATTTGATTTGTGTTTTGGAGAGGAGTGCTCTGGAGAGAACCTGGGGACTCTGCAGCCCAGCCCTTCCCAGGGGTGTCTGTGCAATCTGTGTGATTGAAAAAGGTCTTTGGTGCAAGGGATAAAGCTCTGATCTGCTGCGCTGCTGGCACGTTCCTGGGGTGGTTGTTCTTTCTTGCTGGGGAAAGAAAAGCAGAAAAAATGGCAATGAAAGAAAGGGAGGAAACAAAGGCAAGGGGGCACAGCACTGCAGGCTCTGCTTTTCCCAGCCCTCCTGGCAGGCAGAAGATTCTTCTCCCACTTTTCTTTGTGTCAGTCCCACCAGCAGTATCTGTCCAGGCAGAAATCACCCTTACAAGAATTACATCCCTTTTCTCAAATTGCCTCAGCTGCTGATTGCTTAGCAAGAAATCAAATGGCTGCCGCGTCTGGCTCTTAAATGAGTGCTGCTCAGAGAGCCGCTCAAGGGCTCTCTGGAGAAGCAGCAAGCAAAAAGTCTCTTCTGTTTCTGGATACCTCATCTGCTCTGAAGGAGGAAGGGAAGCTAGTGGGGACGTCGGGAGCCTCGCTTCCCCCGGTGCAGTGCTGAGGAACAGGCAGGCTGGCTGCCCTGCTCGTTCCTCCTTCCATGCCTTGGCTTGCTTTTTGACTGTGCTCAGAGCCAAGGTGGCAAACAGGAGGTTATGTGTAGGCTCTATGGGGAGAGAACTGGACCAGGTCACGTCTGTGAGCTGGGAAGCATCTCGTGTAGTCACAGCCTGCAGAAGGGTGGGGTAGAGTAAATGCCTTGGGGTGGGGGTGAGGTTGTTCTTTCCTGCCTTTGGCTGCCAGAGGGATGCTGAGGGTTGAGAGCTACTGAAGAGCAAAGAGTTTTTCTGGCAGAGGGATGTGAGCCTCCTGGCTATACCCTGCTGCAATGAAGATTTGGCACCCAAACAAAGTGCTTCTGTGCTGAGGCACTCTCTCCCGAAGGTCTGTTTGAGGGGAGAAAAATAAAGAGAAGGAGAAGAAAAACAGCCAGCAGAAATCTCTTAGAAAGAGCAGCTCCTGGTTAACACTGTGCTATAGGCTTTGAAAATCAATGTTGACAATTGCAACATGCTGCGCAAGGAGAGGAATAATTTGAATTGCAGACACAGAGCCCCACGTTATTTGCAGACACCTGAGCCGTGCTGTGGCAGCTGGGAGAAAACCACGGCTCTAAGGGCAGAAGTAGAAATGTCATAGTGTGATTCAAGGGACAGGTGGCCAAAATGTCAAATAGCCTCAAGAAATTACCATGACATCATCAAATAGCATGCTTGAAGCTCAGGAGTACCTTGGGAGAGGTTGCTGCTCCCATTGTTTGGAAAACACCTTCAAAGTGAACAATTTGTACGATCTGCTGGCTTTGGGAACCAAAGCAGAGCAAACTTGTGCTCCCTGAAGGACAGAAAGAAAGCATCTCTGTGGGGGCCCTTCCTCTTCCCTCCCCTCCCAGGAGCCCATGGTGACACTTGGTCCCTGCATGGGATCCAAACAGAGAAATGCTTTGGGAAACCCCTTCCCATCATTGCTGAAGAAGGTGTCAAAGACTCCTTACTTGTGCTTTGAGTGTAGTGGGTTAGGCAATGGGCACTTCCCTCTGATTCCAGATGCACAGTCAAGTGGCAAAAAGTCTGAGCAAAATCTATGCAGGCTCTTGCTATGTTTTCCTCCACTCCACAACTATATCTGCTAGGTGAAGATTTCTGGCTTGACCTTATGTCGCCCTCCACTTTCTCTGGCTTTGTCCAGAACTCTGCAATGGCTCAGGCTCATTCTTATAATCCACATGGGTACATCTGAGCTTCTTCAGGCCAAGGAGAACCCTTCCTCATGTCAATCTTGTCAAGCTGTGGAAACCATCTGTAAGTACTTGATTGCATTCAAGAACCACTAGTGGCCAGGACAGTCCCTTTGTGGCCCGTTATCCTCAATTTTGCTTTTTGATGCCTCTCTTTTCTATGAAAGTTCAGCTGTCTTCCACCACACATGCTGTGCTGGAGAGAGGCATCCCTGATCTCTGCGGTCTCTTCTCTGGGTTTAGCCTGGAGCTACTGTCAGGCTGCAGAAAAGTTTGATTGTCCCCTATTAGTTTGGTTTCAGTGGGGGTGTGGGCAGCAGAAGCTTGAAGAGTCCATTTGTCAAATGTGTCTGCAATGATGCATTTGACTGTATTCCTTCTCTTGTCTATGCAGATTGAAATATAAATTTTCAGTAAGGGGATGGAATTTGAAAATCGAATTAGTCATTTTGGCTCCACCAGATCATAGGAAATGGAAGCAAAAATGAATTGAAAAGTCAGGAATAAAATGGATGTTTGCAAACTCCATGTTTATTAAACATTATTTTCTATTATCAGGAAGCAGCATGCATGTTTTAGTATCAACCAAACAGAATATGTAGTCTATATGGCTAAATAATGACAACGGCACCTCATTGCTTGCCTCCCAACTACTTTTAATTTCAGCTGAGAAAAAAATGCTTGCTATTCAGGACTAGGCTTTCAGAGAGCACTGATTTTTCAGTAGAACATTATGAAGTGTTGAAGACCGAGTGGGTGCCACCAGTCTAAGGCTGATGTTATTTATATCCTGTGTGTCTGGTACGAGTGATAAATCTGCAAAGACAGTGAGGATCACATCCTTCATATTCTGGTAAGGGTATTCCTTACCCTTAAATTGAAAACTAATGTTTATTTCTCTTTAATTAAATAGTCCATTAGCCAAAGACCGTGTTAAAATATTTAAAAAGAGATAATGTAATCAATACACCAACTGTGCCATTACAAAAATATCTCCTACTCAGTAAGCGCCAGGTTTCCCCTCTTTGCTGAATTATGAGTTCTTCAAAATGGATGGAGGGAATGCTGCAGGGTTGAGATTACCCATAAATGTAAAAGATCTGTCATTGTTCATGATTTTCATGAGGGCACTTCATCAAGATGGTGCTTTGATTAATGCCCAGACTATTAATTAATTCACAACGTTTCTCCTAATCTCCTGAACTATTCCTCTACTTCTCAGATGTATTAAGTATATATATGTAGGTGCAAAGTTATCATCAAAACAAGATAACAGTGGGAAGCAGTGCATTTTTTTCCCCCAAAGGCTTATTCTTCATGTTGATTCATTATACATATTTTCTGTTTATTTCTGCTGGGTCAGTCATGCTCGAGCCAGGAGCTGATGGGAGCACAGTGGGGTATTGTTGCAGTGAGTTTCCCCTTCCAGTGAGCCCTGGCTGGGGCGGGGGCTTCAGGGGAACCTGGCTTCTCCCTGCTCCCTTCCTGCAGTGCTCACAGCAAGGGTGGGCTCGTGCTTCTGCTTGGCCACTGATTTCCAGCCAGGCAGAAGAGGCTTCACATCTCAGAGACACCAGGTCCTTCCGCATATGTGTGCCAAAAATGAGAAGGGAGGGTGGAGGAACGTGGAAATAACTGGGCAGAGGAGCTCACCTACTGCTTCCTTTTTGATCCCTTAGGGAGGCAGGCTAAAACCAGGTTTTAAAGCATGTTAGGAAATCAATGTGTTATTTCCACTAAAATAAATATTCTGCAGTCACTCCACTCCCTTACTGGTACCTGGAGGAGCTAAGCCAGAAGCACAAGGTCTCTGTTTCGGAGTCCACGTGCTCTCAGCAGGTGCTTCCTCCTGCCCTGTTACTGCCCTGTGTGGTGTCAGTCTTACTGAGATAATCAAGGTGAACTTTTGCAGCCGTTTTCTTTTACAAGAAAAATATTCCTAGTGGCATGATAAAAAAAAAAAAAAAAAAAAAAAAAAAGTTTTTGTAAAAATAATTTGCNGGTCTTTGTGAAGATAGTCTGTCAGTTGGATTAGTTTACATGTGCTTCTAATGCCAAGAGCCCCAGACTGCTTAAAAATAATAAAAATGAAATGTCAAGCAAATAAAAGTTAATTAAATGCACAGTGAAGGAGGCTTAATTTTAGTCCTAAAAGGAGCCAAGGATTTTTCAGAACAGATCTGCAAAGGTGGTGAAATCCCTGACTGCAAGGTGTAAAACATGGCAAGAAATGAGCACGGAACCTGAAGTGTATCCGTACCCCAGGCACCAGCAGATGTAGAAGAGATTATTTATCAGGGGTTTGGGGAAATAAGAAGGCAGTGAGCAAACACAAAGACTGTGAGAATTGTTGTATGTGATTAATACACTTGAATATCTTTGTACAAAAAGAGCTCTGAGTTATTCCAAGCCTAACGCAACATGAGATTTAAAGGTCATCTCCTTCTCCTTTTGAAGTATATGGAGGGTTGTGTTTTGCCAAAAGGTGGACAGAGTTCCAGGCTTTTCTCAGCACACTTGCTCCAGCGTTTTGGGATTGTTGAGGCAATGAGGAGAGCCAGAAGAGCAAGTGAGACAGTACAGCAAGTTGGCACCTCAATGGTGGAGAACAGAATGGACAGGCACCTGGGGGAGGCCAGCACTACAAGCATCTTCCTGGTTTTGGCACAGCAGTGAGGCTTTCCACAGGAGTGCTTGTTTTCCCTGCTGAGGCTCTTAACAAGCATAACAGATGAGTTAAATAGGACGAAAGGGGAAAAGCCCATAGAGCAAGGACTGCCAAACCAAGAGGAAGTGATGCCAAAGCAAAATTAGAGCAGGGAGTGGGTCTGCCTAAACATCTCCAGCCAGAGGTCTTATGCTTGAGGCTTACTGCTTCATAGCTAAAGGAAAGATGCAGGGATTTGTTTGGAAATACCCCTCAAACCACTCTGCCTCACGTATCTTCAGGTGTGACCGTAGCACAAATGCCAGGAAGAGAGGGAGGGAGAAGAAGGTTTTTTTCCAATTTTATGTTAAAGGGCTCCATGCTCTTTCTGATTCTGATTAATTAAAGAAAATGTGAGTTAGTAACAGAAAATATGAGACCTGCTGTATTTAATCTTGGAGTCGACAAGACTTTCCTACCCTTGACATATCGTTGTTGCTGTGCATTAGGTTTATGTGTGCTGTGAGTGTGCTGAGTTTCTTAATGGGTGGGACAACATCATTTCAGATCCCAAGGAGTGATAAGATGCCTGAAATGTCAGGGCTTCTGTTAGACTCTTTTCTTTATTCTTCTGTATCCTGGTTGCTTTTTCTTAGCACCATCTAGGAACCATGTACACCAAAGGGCTGATTTCTCTGTAAACTCTTCAAATCTAGTCTTTAACAATACAACAGCTTTGTTAATTGCTGTAACAGATTAAATTAAATGCTCCTTCTCTGAGCTGACCTAGTTTGGAGGTTAAAATTATGCAGCAGGAAAAAGAAAAATCTGAAAAAAAAACCTCTCCCTTATCCTAGCTGTATTATTTTGCAATATGAAAGGAAGAGAAAATCAGCATCGTCAGGAAAGTAGACTTCATCTTGACAGGCAACTTTATTTTGAGATGTAATTATAGGCCCAGAATAGCAGCATGGAAGACCCCTAAGGAAAATCGATCATGGCTGTGATGTAGTTGCAAGTGGTGTAGCCTCTGGAATCACTGATTTCCAGTCTGTGACTCCAAAGTGTCACCTCACTCTCAGCTCTAAGTGGAGCAAGGGCTAGAATTAGAGGCAGGCAGGGAAATGGGTTATCTAAAACCTGGGTTTGATGCTGCTGGGTTGCTGCTATAGCCCCCCAACCTGTGTGCAAGCTGTCAACATTGACCTGTATAGATCTGCTGATACCATCAGAGGCATACAGATAGAAACTGCCTTGGGCTCCTTGCTGTGGGTGTGGTGTGTGGTTGCCTGTTCCCTGCAGGGGAAAGAAAGACAGTGGCTCATTTGCCTTGCCCCAGCTATTGAAGGCCTGTGGGCCAGGCTGCGCATGGTATTATGTTGAAGGATGTGAAATGCTCATGAAATTCCTCTTCTGATGTGAACCACGGCAGCTTGGCCCTGGGATGATCCTTGGTTGGCCTGTGGGGTTGGTAGCGTGCTCCCTGTGTTATTGTGGGGAATATCCAGGTTAAGCAAGTTAAATCTGGTTCATGGTCTCATGTCCATTGATTGTGAAGATGCTTCTGTTATGGAAATTTCTCTCTCCAGCAGTCTCCACACTGGTCCAAGAGCTATGGTCCTCCTCTGTGGGATGTCTGCATCCTTGGAGCACAGGAGAAAGAGGGGGCATAGAAGGCGATGATAATGCAATCACAGTTTTTTTTGTTGCTTTTTTTTTTTCCAGTTCCCTTTATCAGTATTTACAGAAGAGGTAGATCTTATTACTGTGTAAAGCTTGCAATGCAGTGAAAAGAAATCCAGCTGCAATGTTGCTGTTAGAGGCACTGTGTGTTAAATACGTGAAAGCATGAGAGTACAGGCCCTGTGCTGGGTAGTGGCAAACAGCCAGCAAATACAGTGATGTATCAAACCTTCTTTTGGTAGAGGAGCTGTGGGATTACCTTTACATCTTTATACAATCACTTTGGAATGAAAAAAGAAAAGGGAGCACTTTGCTGGTCTTTCCTAGCAGTGATCGATGTGGTGGCACCACACAGTGAGCTGCTGTGCCTGCTTTGCTCTCCTTGCTCTGGCTCTTCCCTGTGTCCCTGACCACTCACAGCCCCAGCTCACAGCAGGACAGCTTGCAAGGACCTGCACCGAGGTGCCAGTCAGCCCGAGGCAAACAGGGGGTGGCAGTGATTTATTAAATACCTTCCTTAATTGTGTGCCATTAGACGAGTTTCAACCAATCACAGGAAAGGGCACTTGTTTGGCTGCTGAAGTCATAAAAATTAAGTGGCATTTGAATTACTGCTCTGCTCCTTTCATTTTTACAGGGAGGCTTATGAACACATTTGCTTTTAGTTTCCTCACTCAAGACATGTGTCTACCCTGTGACATGTCCTGCAAATCTGGAGTCCAGAGCCTTTCCTGATGCTGTTTCTGGTTCCAGTACCTCCAGTGACTGTTCAAAGCCTTGCTTGCTGCCTGCTCCCTTCAGATTTATCAGTGCAATTTGCATATGGTTAATATTTGTACCTCACTGACGTAAAACTTGATTATTATTGGCCTTTATTAAGTTTTTTACTTTTTTTTTGTGAAGGCTATTACACTACTTTATGGAGGTGCTTAAAATTTGCAGAACTCAATGTAGATGCTTTGATTGCATGCATAAAACTCATAGGAGATACCATAATAAAGCTTATTGAGCAGCTAGTAAATGTCCTCTGGTTTGGAAAGAACTGGATGTGCTTCATGTTTCACAAGTGATTCATTGGCTCTGAGGAACGATTTGTCATTAATCAGGGTGCATCTCAGCCCCAGCCTGTCCCGTGTCTGTGTGGGTGAGTAAAGGAGCAAATGCCACCTCCTCTTGAGCTCTGGTTTGCTGGGAGCCTTTCACTATTGCCTTTTGCCAGTGATGATTCCTTCTTTTATACGTGGTGTAATTCTTCACATTTTCTCTTTTAACATGCCAGGAAGCATAAAAAGCTATGAATACTTAGTACTAAAGAGAAAACATTTTTGTTTTACTTGTTGGCTTGATATTATCATTTTGAAAAGAAAGCAAAAGATCTTTTGTTCTTTTTGGAGCAACATTACAACACGAAAAATGGGAAATCTTTTTCTGCCAGATGCAGTATGTCTGTCCAAATAGGCTTTCATGTTTCGCCATGCAACTCCAGCAATTTGTTATGACTGCTGAGAGTGTTAGAAGAGGAAGATTTGAACTGTACAAGGTTAAATGGGCTTTCAATCCTCCCCTGGTACTGAGCCTGAAAATTTCCTGGTACTAAGCTTGAAAATTCCCTGAATCATCCATGATTTGTCTTTCAGATACAGAGAATCCTAGTGACTTATTTCCAGTTTGCATGCTCTGAACTAGTGTCAGGAATGAATGTCGTGCAATTAATTCATTTATCAATCACATTTAGCAAATGGAGATTGTCTGATCTGAATTACAGAGGGAAAAATTAGGCAGATTTATGTCTCAACTGAAGCAAAAACGGTGATAGGAACTGGCTGAATGAACCACAAAATGAATTGCCATCATTTCTGCAGGCGCAAGCAGTTCCCGTTGTGTTTGGGGCCATGTTATTCAATGTCCACAAAGCAGTCAGGCATGTTGGCAAATCTGGGACATTTCAGAACTCCAGCTCGTGTGGTAATTCATGCCAGACTGCCAATATCCATTTTTTATTGGCCTTTATCCTTTCAGAGGAGGAGGAATGGCTCCATGTTTTCATCCCTTTCCCTGTCAGTGCCCAGCCATTATGGGAGAAACCAATGACAGAGCCAAGGGAGGGGAAGCAACGTGTTCTGAGTTGATGGTGCTGAATCCAAAACTATGGAGAGCTTTGCTGGACAAATAGAGACAGGCACAGCCCTAAAAATGGGCATCACTGGAGGTAGCAGAGATGTCCTGTGCAGGGCAGAGCATGGCATGGTGCAAACAGTCTCACGTGGTGCAGGAGAAGGAAGAGAGAAGTGGAGCAGGGTTTTGTGCTGCTGAATATTTAGGAGACGCATGCTTCAGGATTCAGATTCTTTAGGATTCAGGTTCTTGATGAGCTCAGAAAATTTGTTCAAATAGACCCATGGGGTGCACACTGCCAGTTAGATGTCAGTTCCCTGCAGCACCTGGAGTGGAAGCTGAAACCACTGGAGAGCCCTGGTGTAGGTTTGACTGAGCTCTGAACACGCAACGCCGTCCTGAATGCAACAGAAGAAAATAAATCCATCCTGTAAAGCAACAGCTAAACTGGGCAGACCACAGCTTTCTTGACATGAGTGATGGCATCTGACAGCTGCCCAAAAATTTCATTATCTCTTGGGAGCGATACAGAGGGGAAAAGAAGAGCTGAGCTGATGTGCTTGGCTGTAGTCTCCTTTTTTATTCCTGAATGGATTCACTGTAGTTTAGGTTTCTGAGAGCAAAAGCCTGCCCAGAGCTGAGCAGATTGCGGGATAGCAGCTCCTGGCTGCTGCTGGAGGAGCTGCTCCTGGTGTCGAGTTGTGCAACCGAGTTACCCACTGAGAGCACAGAACTGCAGAGCTAATCCCTGTTCTTAATTTTCCATTAAAGTTTATTTTCAGCAAATTATTCATAAATTCCCTAGCACAGCTGTTCCACATTAATCTTATCCTTCTTGCAAATTTTTCTTCAACAAGAGGCAGTTCCTCTCTATTTTTGTTGTGGTTGTTGCAGAGCCAACTACAAGAGACAGGTGGGTGATGTGAGCAATTGGAGCAGGGAGGAATTCTGTGAAGATGGTTTGCACCCAGTGAGAATTTGCAGCAGAGCTGAGGAAGAGTAACCGATCACCTGTGACCTCTCGCTCGTGCCAGGGCACGTTGGGGCTAAAAACTCATACACTTGGAGGCAGCACAGAAACTTTCCTCAGTGGAGCTGAGCAGCCTCAGTCCCTTTGAATAGGACAAGCGCTTTGTTAATGGGGGATGTTTTGTGAGTGTGTCCTATTCCTAACCATTGCAAAGCTCTGACAAAGACACAACATCACACTGTGTTATCTTTGTCAGGATTTCTTTTGCCTGTCCGACATTTCTCTAAAAAATAGACCTTGGTACTTCAAGCCTTACTTACAAACATAGGTTAGGGAACAGCAAGTGGGGTATTTGGAAGTCCATGGCCCCAATGCATGCAATCCTTTGCAGTGACCATGAGACTTGGTTTTGTGGCTTGCCACACATCTTCACAGTGACACCAGCAGAATATGTTATTCCTAGCAGTGATTAATTCAGGAGCATTTTAGAGCAGAAATCCTCACTGACGTTAATGGAAAGGGTTGCATATCAATTGAAAGCAGGATACAGTCACTGGGCTGGGAAGATTTTTGAATTTTCCCAATGAATTTCTGGTGAACAGTCTTCTAGCTTTGGTACAAAGTCTTTCCTGAGAGTACTGTGATGTGGCGATATCTCATCAATATTCTATTCTTGCAAGCAAGTGACACTGGCCCTTCAAACATTAAAAAGGTGGCTTGAATTCACCATTAACACAAGACAAATTGATGCCTTTGAAAGACCGTAAAGCCTCATTTCTAATGCACAGTCACTTAGGCTGGGTACTTTTGGGCTTGTGGTTTGCAATTGTTGTCGCCTTCCTCCGTCCGGTTACTTAGAAACATGTCCGAGCTACTGTGATCTTTTTCAGAAAGTAATTTATTTTCCTGGCCAGTTCCATTTTTCCTTGTTAACAGGCTCTGAAATAGTCCAAAACAGAAAGAGAATGGGCATTCAGTCAAAGCAAGGACTGCGGGAAATGTCAAACGTGCAAGCTGGTAAATGTTGCATATCTCAAGGTGGAGAGTTTAACATAGGCAAGAACTGGAAAATACAAACAGCATCATTTTTCCTACAAATTTAAGACTGAACCCTTCTGACCCACACATCCTGCATGCCATACCAATAGATGTAGCCCTGTATTGCAGTACTGAAACTTGAGGAGGAATATATGTCCTATTTGAAAGTGTATCTTGCTTGAAATTAGTTTATCCATTGCATTTTACTTTTTTTTTAATTGATTGATCTTGAGCATTCGATTTACATTTACACCATTCAATGGCTTGAAAGCCATTGTGTGTTTCAAAAGGGCTATTTTCCTGCTTATTAAATCCCATTGTCCCATAAGAAATTCAACGTGAAATGTGTGTCAGGGCTATTTGGAGACTGGACAGGTCTGGGGCTGGCAGCCATGGACAGCCAATAACACTAAATTAGGACCCGAGTGGGAAAATACATCTGGGTAAATTTCAGGTCTTTTGAGTTCAGTCTCCTCATAGGATTGAAACCCTTGAAAGGTCCTTGGCTGGGGAAAGGGAGTGGATTTTGTTTTCTCTTGTCTCATTTGGCTGGGACTCTATACTGTAAAGGTTAATGGTTTGTTTGTTTGTTTATTTTCTTCGGTGATTCCAAAGGCAGAGAGGCAAAAAGGAAAGAGAAAAGGGAGAGAAGCAGATAGAGGCCTACTGGGGCAAGAGAGTGTGCTTGTAAATGGGGGAAAGAGTAACTTCAGAGGATGTCATGTAAAAGAAGAGAAAAAAGAGACTAGAGCAGGAAAATGTCAGTGCAAGGAGGCAGAGGGGTGGCCAGTGATGTGGGAGGAGCCCTGACTTAATTCAGATCTATGGAAATTTTTATGTGGATTTTTATGGAGTGCACATTTCTGCCTGGCAATTCACTCTTTCAGCTTGTGGTGTCATATTCTGAATCGTGAACAAGATGCTTTTTCCCTAAGCATATCTAGCAGCAGTTAGTAATATACCTCCCAGAACTGGAGGTAATGAAATAGTCTTTTATACTTTTCTTCCTTCCTTTCAGTTCAGAGGTTTGATCTTTGCATCTGAACCACCCACTGAGTATTGGATTCATGTGCTCTAAGTAGACTTCATTACTGCCTACATAGGCCTGCACAAAGATCTACAGGAGGGAAAATTTCACCTGCTTGCTGCCATCTGGCTCTGTGTTTGATATGGAGCTGGGAAGCCTGATTGGTAAGCATAACCTGGGATAAAATTGCTTCTAATCTTCCCTTATTCTAGACCTCTTCCAAATTTCCTGAGTTTACTTTTATCAGAGGAAAAAAGAAAAACCAGATGTCAATTTTCTTAAACTTAATGAAAAATTGAGATTCAGATACAGTTTTAAGGCATATGTCTCCATATGTGTTAGCCAAATAAATTGAATTAATTAGAGGCATTAAAAGAAGGTTGAAAAAGGCTGGAAGTCCTATTTGAGCCATTGTAAATGAAACTTCCAAAATTTCAAAAATAATGCATTCTTCATGCATCTTTAATTATGATTTATCACACTATTTCTTATTCAGCTTGTTATTGTGAAGCAAAGGCTCATGGACCTGGATTGCTGTAAGCAAGAAGGAGAGACCAGCTGAGAGACAACTGTTTCTGTAACACCCAGGCTGCTGTGGAGAGTGCAGGGTCTCTGGACCTATGCCAAAGTCAGTGAGCTTTGGGGTGAAAGCTGTGCACTTGAGGGTATATAGCTGGAAGCTTGAACAACTGGCTTGAACAGTTTGTATTGGGTAGCCTCGACTGAGCAACCCCAAAAGGACCAGATTTTATGCTATGCCCAATACTGAGGCTTCTTGTATGGCAGCCTTTTGGTCTCCCGTATGTCTTTCACACTTCCTTTGTCCCTGGCCATGCTGCCTGACATTGTACCCACTGGCCATGAAGATATACCAGGATGAGATGCTGTCCCTGGTTCATCTAAAGATGTGGGAAGCACCTTATGCAATATGATGTCTGGAATTTGAAGAGGCATATTTTCTTTGTGAAATACTCATTCCCTAAAATTTTTCTCCTGAATTGCAAACAGCCTTGGGCAGGCAATTGCACATGGTCTAGGAGAATTGCTTTATCACCCCACTGCATCTGGCTTGGACCAAGGGTGTGAGCGGAAAGTCCAACATCCAAAAAATTGCTGCTCTAGTCATGAGGCTTTGGGCTGCTCTGTGCAGACTTTGTCTTTTTTTTTTGTGAAAACATCTCCTGAAAGCACTTTAATTTGATCTTGATGAAGAATGGGAAAGCTGAAACTCTGAAATCTCAGAAAATGTGCAGGCTGAAATTGTACCCGCTGAAGGTACTGGAGTTACCCTATGGGAGCTCACCAAACAGCACAGCAATACCTTTTCCCCTCTGCAAGCAACTGGAGACTTTCCTAAGCTGTCCTTTTCTGTAAGTCATAGCAGAGTTGAATTTCTTCACATAAAAGGGAAGTAATTTCCTTTTGACACAAGTTCATCCTGATGTAAGGGCTAATTGATAGCTTGCAGGGCACTTGTGTTTTCCAGGCTGTTGGTTTTGCTCTAAGCACAAATTTACTCAGTGATGAGAATATTTTGACAACTCTGCCTATCTGCACTCAGGAACTGCAGTTTGGTGTGAATTTTCTGGGTGTGTTGACCCAGTTTTAAAGCCTAAAATGAGCATGCTCTAGATTAATATGGAAATACTGTAGCTGGCAAAATAAAACAAAGAAATGGGGTAAATAAGCAAAAGTACAGTACGTTCTGCACGAGAACTTTTAGGAGAAGTTTTGCTTAGCTGGCAGCAGAGTGTTTTTGTCCTTACACTTTCTCCAAGAGGCAATTGTTAAAAACTGGCTTGATTCAGCTTGCAGAAATGTCGTTCTGACCCACTTGTGTGTCCCCATGCCCATGTCTTTCCAGCAAATCCCTGCCTAGCTGTAAACACACAAAAACGAACACGTCGAATCAAACAGGATTAGTTTTGAAGAGAAGGCACATGTTGCTGCATTATTTCTTTGCCTTCCTGGATCTAATAAATGTCTCATTTAGAATTCTCTCTCATTCATATTTGTGCTGTTTATTTTCACATGCTTATTTTTAGGCAACTCATTCTTTGGGATAAAGAAATCCTTTCTTTTCTTATGCATTGTTGTGTGAAGCAGGACTGGGAAGACTGTGCTTGTTTTCTTTAGGTGATATGACAAATTAACTTCTTCCAAAATATTATGCTTTGGGGACTGTGATTGCAGGAAGCATGGGAGAACATTAGAATACATTACCAGAGCTCTGTGCAGTACATACATGTATGTTCATTGTGTATAGAGTAAAGATTTAAGTGGAAATGTTCCAGCTGCTTTTACTACAAACTCTCCTAGCAGTGCCTTTGTACTGTCCACAGACCCACCAAAAAAAGAAAAAGTAAACTGTAAGACACTTGGTTTTGTTGCATACTTTGAAAGTGGAATAGCATTTATACTGATTATTCACAACAATAGAAAAGATCCGTGCTCATCTCTTTCATTTTTGCGATCTAAAATCTGGCTGTAACTAGAAGTGTGTTTGCTTAATAGAGAATTATCGTCACTTTTCTTCACCATTTCTCTCTTAGGTAAAATTAGCTGGATTGTTAAACCATGCAAAGGATCACCACGCTGAGCCCAGCTGTGTGCCTTGCTCTCCCACAGAGCAGTTCTTTGTCCCTTGTGTCACTGCCCACCACACGCAAATCATGGTGCTGCCATTAAATGTGACTTCACCTCTGTCACTTTTTATGCCAGTAGCTGGTGGGAAGGTGACATGGATACCTGCTCGCAACTCCTCCCCAGAGGATCTTTGTTGGATCAGAATGAGGAATAATAACTACAGGCAGGGCTGTGACTCAATTGGATAGCACAGTTGTGTGAGGGCAGCCCACCGCTGGTTGAAGCAGGTAATTGTGATGCTGAACATGGCTCAGAAAGTTAACATCTTGGCATCCAGTGTAATTTTAAAATAAAACCTCATCCACAGTATGTTCTGTATGCAGAGGAACTGTGCTATTTGCATTTACTCAAGCCAAAATATCAAATTTGGATCAGACTTCCCTTGCACTGAGATAATGAGTGTGGGATTTCGCATCTGGCCTTTCAGACTGGGCTCAGTTTTGCGAAGGCACCAGCAGCAATTTCGTTTTTTGAATAAAGCCATCAAAAATTGCTTACCAGAGTTTTGCAGGGTGGTGAATAGCTTCTTATGACTTCTAACTTTGGCTTGATGGGTTTCCTGTTCATCTCGTTAGCTTTCATAATGGAGGGAGAGTCTAAAATGATAAAAACAGCAAGGAAAAAAAAATCGTGTTGGCAAATGCAAGCTGTGTGAGCATGCAGACCGCCCCAAATGTGGGTGTCTGCAGAGTTACTGCAGTGTATGGCAATGTTCATAAGCAGATTACTGAGTCATGAACATGTTTTGAATGTGATTACAAGCAGAGAGACAGAATTAGTCTTTGATTTCCATAAAAAATTAATGAGGGAGACAGAGAGGGACAGAGAAATTGAAGAGTTCACTTGGTTAATTTTCTAGCCAGCAGCTATCGTAAATGTTCCTCTTATTTAGCAGCGAAAGATACTAAATCCATATTGGTTATGTTGGCCAAGAAAAACTATTAGTGTGCTGGAGGTTTACCTGCAGGCAAACTGTCAGCAAATTGAAAAAGCAACAACGTGCTCATTTTGGGACATTTTGATGCATCTTCCACAAATGCAGTCGATTAAGAGCTCCTCTGGAAATCGTGTTTGGCTGATGTGTTCCTGTGAAGCAGCTTTGCCTTTGTGTGAGCACTGAGGGACTGGTTCCCTCTCTTAAAAGCAGAGTCAAGATGTGTTCTAAAAAAAGGACATTATTTAAGTTGTGGCCTGTTACAGATGGGATGAGACCAGCATTTAATGCTACAGATGCAGCAAGTGCAATACCTCTAGGCTATCATTTTATTTCTTTTATTAATAGCTGCAGGGCAGCTTATAATTGAGATAATACAGTCCTAGTAGTGGGACTGTGATGCAGGGTAGTGTGGTTCACATCCTTTCCCATGGATTCTGTTTTGAATGTAATAAAGCCTATTTATTGATTTTAATCAATGTTCAACTATATCTTGCGTGACCTAAACTCTTGCTGAAGGCAGCCAAAATGCCACCATTTTGCAGAAATATCTACAGTTTCAGATAGTTTCTGAGAAGCAAAGAGCTCAGATGCTGTCATATACAAAGTGGAGCCAGCTCTAAATTATACAAAATATCAGTGAATATTTTTGCAGAGACTTCTGGTCCGGATTTAATGTCCTGTGTTTATGTTGTTTACAGATGTTTAAATGATGAGTTCCATTCCTACTTAAGCACAATTCCCAATAGAACAGTGGAAGGAGTGCTTTAAAAGGACTGATTATCCTCACTGTAGAGGAATCTATTCCCATGGAAAATGGCTCTGAAAGTTGTATTTCTGCATTGTTTTCAACTTTTTTTTTTTTTTTTAAATCTTGCAAAATGCTGTTTCTTGGTGGAAGGCATTAAAAAATTGTACTTTTGGCGAAAATGAGCAAGTCTGGCTGGATGTTATCAAAAGAGACATAATAACATTAATAAGGATTTTGTTCTAGGATGAATTTAATATGAGAATATTAACGCAGTCTAGTTGATCATATGAGTGTAGTATAGGAAAACTCTTGCCCACTATATGTCTAGGGTAATAGCCTGCTGTAGTAAACAAAGTGCTATTTCTTTAGACACATTACAGAGTCATTGGCAGTTAAGTCACATATTTAGCTTCTGCTTTTATATTCTCTGTTATGATAGTGTTTGCATCAGCATCTTTGTGCTACAGAAGTTCTATAAATAATTCATGCCTTTATTTAAATAACTGTGGATTTATTTCCAATTGGCATGGAAAAGGCCTTTATTTTCTGTATCATTGTGCACAGTTGTCGTACTAGCCTCTTATTTCAAAATGTTTGTGATTCACTCAGAACACATCAGTAAATCAAATTACAGCAAACTTAGCCTGAAATTTAATTAGATGATCAACAATCATAGTTCTGTACTTTCCTAATATAAAGCATCTTACTGCAGACAGTTTACTATGTCTTGTCTGTGTGCCTGAATCCATTACTCTTGAAACAACATGGCAAAACATTAAGAAGTCCTATTGATTGGCCTCTGTTGAATAACAGTGGACCTTAAGAGTCATTCTGGATTACTTAATGATGTGTAACTCATCTTAGCATAGCTGCAAGAAGCATAACTGTTCTTAGGCTCTTCTGGCTCTGCAACCCTTGTTCTTGTCCTGTTGGTCAGCCTCTGGCCATAGGGTCCCTCTTGGTGGGTGGTGGTGAGGTATACGTTTTATTCTGGTTCTCTAAGCCCATTTAAATCTTTAAGTCTACACTGTCCCCTTGCTCCTAGAATGTCCCAAAGTGCCCAGAGAGGCTTAGGGCAGGAGCAGCCTACCTCCATCCCAAGCCTGTTTTCCTCAGGGCTGCAAAGAATAGGAGAAGAGACATTTGAATGAAAGAACAATGACATCCCTCTGCTTCTGCCTGTAAACTGCACCTGTTGTCCTTGAACGTGCAGCAGAGTGAATCATCTGAAGATGCTGGATCACCCCTTTCAGCCATCCCTTTATTTTCCAGGGGTTTCTCATTTCCCACCTTCGGAGCATTCAGGCACACAGCTTAAAGCAACAATTCTCTCTTTGCAAAATATGTAGCAAAAGAATGTCTTTTAGCAGACCTTGAGAAAATTTGGAACTAATTTAGCAGAACTAGAAACATTCTATAAAGAACCACACAGTATAATAATCTCCCAGGTCAGCAAGCATGGCCTGAGGAGAAAAAGAATTCACTTAGTTATATGAAGAGAAATAAAATGGGTAAATTAAAGCAATCAAGTGTGGGAGGCAACCACTACCACAAAGCAGCACTTTACAGCTGGAACACGGACTGCTCATATTTATATTATTTATTGTTGAACTGGAAAAATAGATATGTGCATTGGTTAGAAGTTTGCAGATGCTAAAAAATCCAAAGATATGTAGGCTAAGGCGGAGCAGAACAGAAGCACAAGCAGGAAAAGAGTTAAGCAGCTCAGCCCAGAGAAATACAAAGAAATGCAAATACTCAGGGGAAAAAAAAAAAAGTTAGGGGAGCATGTGTCATGATTTGATATTGCAAAGCTCAAAAAGAGTTCAAGAAAAAGCAACCTGCTGACCAACCTGTGAGGAGAAAATGGTCCTTCAGTATATTTAGTTTTCCTATTTCCAGGGAAAAACAACACAGTGGTTGGGATTGTGCTCAACTTTCTCTTTGAGTTCTATGTTTGTGATTGTGTTGCCATTTTCTCTATAGATTATTCCAGAAATTTTCTTTAATATTTGTTGTAAGTATTAGGCCATAAACCATTCCTCCATCAGCTAGAAGAACCACCAGGCCCTTAGACCTTCTCTTATTTATTCTGTATCTGTTATTTTCGCAGTTCCTTCGGATGTGGAGAAGCATAAATAAAAAACCAAACTCACTCACTTTGTAAGTGTGAGTAGCAGAGGCATGTGGCTATAGTTTTATATTGCATTTTCTAGATGGATCTGAGTCTGTGGTTGAGACATTTTTGCCTTTCTCAAAGATGTGGAGGTTTTGGAGCCCACAGAGGTGCACCTCGCTGACTGCAGCTCACAGAACTGATGTGAAGTTCTGGGAACTCCATTCTCGTGATGCAAGCCAAGCTGTGCTGCTCAGGAGAGATATAGGTTCTGCACCAAGCTAACGCAGCCCTGGCTGGACAGACATTTCCAGATAAACATCATATTGAGCTAATAAGAAAAATAGCTTTCTGAAAAGTTATGTAGTTCTTATCTTCAGCCTAAGTTGTTACATGTGTTTGGAGCTTGCTAACGTGCATTGACTTTGGAGACATGCATAAAGTAGGCTGTGTACTCGGAAATCACTTGAAAAATGTATAAAACTGCCAAACTTCAGAGATGATGGATTTTTGTCAGTGGAATAAGTGCAGAGCTTGAGTTGGAGTCTATGCAGAGTGGGGCTTTCAAAGTGCTTGTTATGAATAAGAGCACTTCTTACAAACTTTGTCTTCAGTGGCATTACTCACAGCCAGATCTCGAGCTCTACCTCTCTGGTATGTGAAAGAGTAAAACTTGGGTCTTGCTCTGAGTCAGTCTGGAAACCTGCCATAAACAGGGTGTCAGAGGGGAGCTATTGCTCCAAGGGGACTGTGAGATCATCTCTCCAACTGATGTGGACCTTAAGCAGAAGAGAAAATAGGCATGGAAAGAGGGAGATGGTGGCTCTCAGTGGATGCTTCTGACCTCTAGATTGATTGATTTATTGTGTACGGTCTACTTCTCTCCCAGAGGTATTATAACTTCTCTTCCTCTGCTAAAATCCTTAACCTAAAATATGTCAAATGGTCTAAGCCTTGATTATATATGCCATAAGCTCATCATATACAGAAAAGAATATCAATGTCCCTTGTTTGTCTAACAAAGGCTAAATTTAATCTTCAGGACACAGTGCAAAGAACATCTGTTTATTTAGATTTCTAGCCTGGGGGCTGAGAGGCACAGTTTGTATTTAGGACCTCTATCTGACATTTGCTAACTAAGTTTGCATGCATTTTAATGTGTTTTTCGGTACCCACAGGCAGTTGCTCAGAGTATAAAATGATAAGATAGAAATACATACATGGCCAAATCATTATTATTCCAAGTTATCCCTACTGGAATATGAAGGAGAAAATGAGTTTTGGAGACCCTAAAATCCCCAGTTGTTTCCAAGGTTCCAGGGATGCAGAGGATCCAATACACTTGAATTCAGCAGTGCATGGAGCAGAGAGGAGAAGCAGTGAACCCGGCTGGTTTTAGTCTTCTGTTCCTTCAGGGAGCAGCTGCTGTTGGGGAGCAATAGAGAATGTAAGGGCTGCCCTTTGTGTCAGTGACTAGACTCACAGCTCCTCTCTTGCTAGCTGATGCTGTATAGTTTGGGGGCTGATTGACAAGGAGCAAATAGTTCATGACAACTCAGAGCAGGATCTTGCAGTGTTGTTTCATGTTACGTTGGGGAATGATGGTCAATTACCGTTTAATTAAAGTCTGTATACAATGTTATGATGAAGTGGAGTAGGCTGTGGAAAAGGACTCCCAGAAACAGTGGCAGATTAAAAATCAAGCACATTTCCTACCTTGCAAATGTTTTTGGAGGGTGTCTGTGTGCCTGGGCATGAAGGAGCTCAAAGCACTGTAAATGGGCTCCCAGCAGGTCTAAACCTCTCTGGCTTGTGCAGCAGAGGGTCCAGATCTATACACTATATCTATTGCCAGATATAACTGTGATAGCATCACACCTTACACTGGCTACAGACAGCACTTTGGGCATTGCCACCATGTGTGTGCAGGCTGTACCCTGCTCACTGGAGGGCACCTGCCCCCACAGGGTGATGAAGTCCCAGCTTGTCCCATGAGATCCCTCTGTCCCATCCTTGCTGCCTGCGGTTCCTTATTCACTAATGCAGTACTGTGTGAAGTCTGATAAGAAATGTGTGTTTGCAAGAAAAGCCTGTTTCCAGTAGAAATTATTCTAAAAATTCTCAGGAACATTTTTACTGTTATTATGATTGTAAAGAGCTTCTTTTAACGGCATCTAAATATGGCGGTAAACCTCAGCTGATGGCATCTCATTAAAGCCAACAGAACAAAAATTCAAATGTGCATCTTCTCCTAAGTGTTTATCTAGCAGCAGGAGCCTATTATCTTGTGTGACAATGTTATCTGCTAGTGCCTGCGTATCTGTATCAAATTGAAGATGGATACATTTAAACACAGAGGATTCTGAGTGTTTCTGATGATCAAGATAACTGGCAACCTGCTTAAAGGATCTGTGTAGTTTACTTAATGAAGTTAAATATTCAAACATTCTTCTTTATTGTTAGGATTATTGCACTACAGAAGCAAAATGGGGGCTTCTTAATGCCAGGTGACATACAGAAAGTTCAGATAAGTATTTATGTGTGTATCTGTGTGCAGAAGTGTACACAGCCTCTACTATCTCTCTTCTGAAGCACTTTACTTTTCTCAAGTAGCACTCCCCAAAGATGAAAGGAAAACATTGCTGTGTCCATTGTCAAATGCTTTCCTTCAGGAAATATTTAGACAGCAGACTCTCCATTCTGACCCTTTGGGGGCTGGTCCCATCAGCACAGTCAGCTCCTTGCTCTCAGTTGCTCATACTGTGTACTGGGAATCTTGCAGGCATTTCTCTGTATCTTCTCTTTTTCCCCAAGCACTGCAGGCTGCTGCTAGTAATGGCAGAGCCAGTTTGCAAGTGGACAATACCCACAGATGCTATTTGACTGTCTAGTGCTTGGACCTGCAAGAAGAATCTATAGCTAAATACATCCTGAGCATTCCCAGGGCAGCCTGCCCTCAGCTCCTCTCCATTGCTAGCTCCCATTCCTCTGAGATGCTCAGAGAGAAGGTCAGGGGCACTGCTTGGTTCTCCGTTACAGCTCAGAGGAATTGCTGCTTTCCAGGGCAGAAAATCTGCCTTCGTGGTCTTCCATTTCACAGAATGCATCTTTGTGGGAGAGTTTCAAAAACACACAGCTGAGCCAAGGCAGTCACTCAGGCAGTATGTAAGTGCTACACACAGTAAGTCGATGCACCACCGCCTTCAGGGCCCCGTGGCCCTTGAGGTGCATTTCATCGGCTCTGTATACATTTCAGTATCACTCAATAGGGTGAAAGCTTATCATCATTAATTACGAAGGTTTATGTTGGCAACCACTTAGTTCCTATGGTTACATCTCTAAGAAATTGTGAAATAGGCACTTCAAGGCTCTGGGCAGAGAAACAAATTGACTGTTACAGAATTCATGAATGATAATAACTCATTTACTTATAATGCTAATAAATAATTGCTGTAAAATCATCCAGTGCAGCCTTAGAATGTGTAGGGTATTTAAAGGTCAAGGCTGCTCTTAACTCTCCATTAAAACCTTCATATTGCAATAATGCATCCCAGACAGCAATTACAGTGCTTCAGAGTATTCACTTAGTGAATCCATAATTGGGTCCCTTTCACAGGGCTGCTCTGTGTGTGTCCTGCTTGGTACCACAGCTCTCCATCCCACACAACGTTTGCAAGCCCCTTGCTTCTGGACACAGCCGTGCTGTGGAAGCAATAGGCAGCATCTTGTTGTCTCATGAAGCATTTTGGACCAGCACAGGATCCCATAAGAAATGGTGCTCTGTGGCAGATAAATGCTCTGTGATTTCTGTAAGACCACCCCCATGCCATCAGGGGAGTTGAATCCTTCTGGTCTTTGAGTTATTGTCCTGGCTGCTGTTCTCATTATCCCTACCTTATGGTTTCCAGTTTTACTGGGTCCTGGAGTATCTGCTTTGTGTTATGGCTCCTTCAACCCCCCCCCTCTTTTTCCTGTATTTGCTTTTGGCTTGCTTCCTTTCAGTTTATTACCTGTCCTCTGCTTGCCCTTTGTGCAAGCAGGCACACACCAGGCTTTTTGCTATTTTAGGATGATCTGCCACGCCCTGTCCTATTTGTCACATCAGCACATGTAACAGTTCATTTTTTTCACTCTTTCCCTGCACAAATCTTGCTTTGCCTACGATAAATTTTTGACTCCTGTTTCTTCAGCTTGCTTCTTTTTTACCTTCTCCCTTGAAAAGATGTCTTTCCAAAACAAACTCTGGGTGAAGGAACATCATCCATTTCTATAACTATGCTTTCATTCTTTCAGTATTGCTGCTCTGGATCTGACATAGCCTCACATTCTGCTTTTGTCCATCATCACAAAGCAGAGGCTTTCCTCAGCTGCCCACAGCGATGCCATGTGGCTGCAGCTAGGTTAGGGATCACCAATACACAGAGGTAACTTTAAATTATTCCTCCGTGCTTCCAGGCGTGGGATGAATCATGATGAATCACGCACTGAGGGAAGTAATTCCTCCCATCAGCTGAACAATGAATCAGTCGCTATTTTTCTCATAGTAAAGGTGTCATTTTGAATGTTTTACTAAAATAGTGTTCCCTGCGAAAACCATGAGGCTGAATAAAGTGGTCAGTTTGTTACAAGCTTACAGACTAACACACAGTGAATTTCAGCAACGCAGCCTTCAGAGTAAGCAAATGGTGTTTAATGATTTGGAGAAGGACATCTGGCTCCAAACCAGGAGGCATCTGAAAGCACCATCTTCTAGAAATCTATGGACAAGATGCTGCTTCAGGTGGGAAAGAGGTCCCTCACAACCCAAATTTCTGAAAGTATCCATAGGCTCTGAAAGCAAACTCAGGATGCAGATCTGCATTGCGTGTCTGACAGTAGGAGATGCTGTCTGTTGGCAAGGCAGTATGTTAAATTTTAAAAAAATAAAAATAAAAGAAAAACCCAGAGATAGATGTTCCTTAAATATAGTCATAGAGCTATGATGTTACCTGTAGTGATCTTAATTGTACTTGAAGGTTGAGTGTTGTATATTTAATGCATTTGCTATGACTCAACACTAGCGTTGGGAAGAAAGTTACTTCTTTCTGTCCCTGGGCCAAAACCAAGACACAGTCTCTCTTGAGATACGGTTGCAAAGCCTGGAGGTGCCCCGGGCAGCTGGTTGCTTGCTTTCTATCACTGCAGATTAGCAGGCTGTGATATGGAGGAATGGGAGATACCAGTGTTGTGCAGAAGTTCTGCTGCTGGGAGCGTGGGATGGCAGGAGAATAACCCTGGGGCTGGGACAAGGAGCGAAGCATCAGGATGGGCTCAAAGCACTCAGCCCTGCTTCTCCTATAGCTGCCACAGATTTTCATGTTGCTGCTTTGCCACCTGAGAAACAGCAGCGGGCTCACTGCATGTGCTTCCTCAGAGCTGTCCTGCCTGGGAGGTGCTCACACAGCAATGCCAGCAGGCAGCAGCCACTCCTTACATACAGGAGGAAAACAGGAGGAGGAGATGGGGTGAGTCCCAAGGCTGCTTGGCTAGAGGGTCCAACTGGTCCATCTCTGCTCTTTGTGTTAGGCTCCTGTTCTCCTCTGGGTACAAAATAGACACATTTCTTTATGCCTTGACCCATTTGGGAAATGCTCTCATCTTCTAGGTTTAAGGCTGGGAGATCTGCAGCACAAACAGGAGCTTGTGCCCTTTATTCATTATGTCGCTTCCACTGTTAGCTAAATAAAGAAAACTCTTGCTTCACTTAAATTTAAAATGACATCAAATCATGATTCAAACCTGCACTGACATTTATCCAGTTAGCTGATGTTTGCTAGAGGTTGAAGGGACTCATAAATACAGTTGTCTTCACGTCTCAGGCACATTCCTCGGTGTTTCTTGACAGTTATTAAGTGCATTAATTTTTCTGATGCTAATTTCTGTGTAGTGCTGATGAAAAATGCATTTTTCCCAGGGAGTTGGCACTTGGCAAATATCTCAATGGCAATAAATTAAAGTACGAAGTAAGTTTCTGTTGCCATGGTTTTCTTCTCCACTGATACTTGCAGTTACAGTAATGTAGAGAGGTACAGAAGCAAATCCACAGCCCAGATCACCTTGATGCCTGAAACAGACTCCTCTTGGCTCTCTTTTGTGGTTTACCCTGCCAGTGTTCTTGCTGCTTGCTAGTCCCTGTACAAACAAATCATTCTTATGCAGCCTTGCTGCATGTCCAGACCTGGGAGGGCTCTGGGAAGAAGAGAGAAGAAAACAGGTTTTGCTGAGGAGCATGCCCATGTATCAGAGCACTTTTCTGTGCCTTTCCCCCTGGCACACCACTGCAGGGCAAACGTCACCAGCACCGCATCTCTCTTCTTCACCCCACTGTGTGATGAGGCTAAAAACAAAGTGCTTGAACTAGAAATGTAAAGGGAGTAGGTTCAGTGTTTGATGCTCTCGCATTATTTAAGCTCCCTGAGGCTTCCCAGAGGCTTGAAAGGGAGGACAGAAAAAATTCATTGAGTTGACTGAGCTGTGCCCTGAGGCAGAGGTTTAGCTAATGGGCCTGGTTCTACAGAAACACCTTGCTGATTCCCAAGAGGAGAGACAGTGGAGGGTGGGCAAAAACTGCTGCTGTTTCCAAAAGAGTCAGGAGAAGTTGTGGAGATAGCAGTGGTCAGAAGATGTCCATAGTAAAATATTGATTTGACAGAACCTTCTGCTGCAGTGCTTCAGCTGTAGTATCATGCCAGCCCTGTGTGCCAACAGAGCCCTTGTCTGGCTGTTATGTGATGAGCAGCTCTGGTTGGAGGAAATGTCAGTCAGTCCTCAGGACTGCTGCTGAGGACTTTCATCAAGCACTGGTGTTGCTGTCAGCTAAACTTGGGTTGGGTCATGGACGGCATAGGGAAGTGAAATTTCCCAGCATCCTAACCAAGTGTTGCCTTTTAAAGCAATAATGACATCAGTCTTGATCCAAGTTGAGCAAGACCCTTGTCTACTGGCTTGTACAGCTGTTCAGAAGGATTCTCTAACACTTCTTTCTCCTCTAAGCTGTCTTCTGCTGACCTGAGCACGTGGCCAGCACGTATTCACCCGTCTTTGCACTACTGACATCTCATCTTAGAAGGGAAACAAACCCTGCAGTTACACATAGGAAATTGAGAACTCAGTATGTGCATAACTTTTACTGATAATCTCATTATTAATGCAAAATCATCTACCCAAGAAAAATGGAACAAATATAGCTTCACAGAAGCTTGTTGCTTTCAGAAAAAAATAATGGAAATTGATTGCATGGCTGACCAGGTCTGTGCCGAGTTCCTCTCTTTGATGGACTGAAAATAGCTCTCTGCTCTTCATCTGGAGACAAAACTTTTTCTCTCTTAAAGACTGCAAATAAGTTGGTTTTTCTCTTTCTTTCAAATTATAAATGTATCTTTGCTGCTCTACAGAGCAGCAGTTCTTTCTGGTTTTCCTTCCAAACTCTTATTTTGTTGGTTTTGCTAAGGAAGACTTTTAGCTATTTTTGTTTGAAGTGATACAGCTAGATAAGGACTTTCAGCATCATTTTTAGCCCATTTGAATACAGTTAAATATTCTCTTTGAAATGTACAAGTACCACTTTCTGAATTCAATGGAAGAAAAGTCCCTTCTTTGCACTGATTCAGGGATATGTTCTCTCTCTGAAGCATATAGCAATGATGCAGTTGCAAAGTTTCTAGTCTTAAGATATTTCTGTTTTATGAAAAGTATTTCTGTACTTTCAGCAAAGAAAAAAAAAACACCTCTGAGAGCAAAGGCAGATCACAAGCAAATCATAAAGTATTCTGGGTGGAATGTTTTGGTGCCTATGCTGGACTCCTTTAAGATGCTGTCGCCAATCCTCTCCCAGGGGTCCAGTTCACCCTGTAAATATTCCTCGCTCCAGAATCCTCCCAAATCTGGCTATAATATATATATACTTTACTGCTTCTAAAGCAAGTGTGGAGTGAGTCAACTGGTGATTTCTTCTCATTGGGCAGCCCACGGCCACACTGCAGCAGCCTTCCCTCTGCTGGACCTGGGGGTGTTGGTTGATGCTTGGCTGAACATGAGCCAACAGTGTGCCCAGGTGGCCAAGAAGGCCAATGGCATCCTGGCCTGTATTAGAAACAGTGTAGCCAGCAGGAGCAGGGAGGTGATCGTCCCCCTGTATTCAGCTCTGCTGAGGCTGCACCTCGAGTACTGTGTTCAGTTTTGGGCCTCTCACTGCAAGAAAGACATCGAGGCCCTGGAATGTGCTCAGAGAAGGGCAACAAAACTGGTGAGGGGTCCGGAGCACAAATCTTATGAGGAGCGGCTGAGGGAGCTGGGATTGTTCAGTCTGGAGAAGAGAAGGCTCAGGGGAGACCTCATCGCACTGTACAACTCCCTGAAGGGAGGCTGTGGTGAGGAGGGGGTCAGCCTCTTCTCCCAGATAACTAATGACAGGACGAGAGGGAATGGCCACAAGTTGCGCCAGGGGAGATTCAGGTTAGATGTAAGGAAAAACTTTTTCTCCGAAAGAGTGTTCAGGCACTGGAATGGCCTGCCCAGGGAGGTGGTGGAGTCACCATCCCTGGCCGTGTTCAAGAAGTGTCTGGATGAGGTGCTATGGGATATGGTTTAGCAGTTCAGTGGGAAATATTGGTGGTAGGAGGACGGTTGGACTACATGATCTTGTAGATCCTTTAAAACCTTGTGTTTTTGTGATTCTATGCTCAGAGATTCAAGGCCATGGCAACAACCATCTTCTCCTGGAGATGCTCCCTTTATCCTTGGCTTAGAGAAACCAGGCTCTGGTTTAGTGCAGTGGGTACCCCAGGATCTCATTAGGTGAGGAGCTGGCAAAATCAAGCCCTTGTAGAAAGACTGATCATGTATTCCACCTGTGTCAAGACTTCCACTGAAAAACTGCATGTAAAAACATTGCCAGGAGAGACTAAAGAGGCCTATTCTATACCAGGTAAAGCAAACTGGTCTTGCCCTTGACTGTGCTGGGCAGAAGTGCAAATGGAATGTGCTGGTGTTCAACTGTGACCAGGCTGCAACTCTTCTCACGACAGCCTAAGAGTGCTGTCAGGGTTACAGCATGCTGCTGCTCTATGATTTTGTGTTTATTTATACTCATAGGGCTTGATTTAAGCACAACAACTCAGCAGCAAAACTACCGCGGATTTACGGTGCAGGCAAGAGGTCACAGTGAGATACACTCTGTGACACGTGTATTTGCAGCCTAAACAGTAAGGAGAGGCAAGGGAACTGATTTGTGTGGTTGTAGGTATCTGGCAGCTAATGCATGGCACCTGTTTATCTCATTATGTATAACAAATATTTTAAAAGTTTAGTTGTGGGGACCTGATAATAATTTTTTCAAGAGTGCTAATAGATAACAGAGTCCTTTTATTTTCTTGCATTCATTAGTTAGTGTAAAAGTAAAAATATATGCATATATTCCAACTCTTAGTTTAAACAATGGCACATCTATGCCTCATACATTATTGAATGTTCCTATTTTTTCCCAGTGAGCTTTTTTTTCCCCTGTTTTAATATCACCTGATCTTTGTACAGTTAATTCCCTTGTCACGAAGCTGTATAAGTACTGACCTCAGAATTTCAGAATAACCTTAGCCAAAAAAATACAGTGGCTTAATTGACATCCCCACTGCTGAAGGCTCTGAGTTTTTCCATTATCAAAACCCAGTTTCAGCAGGCTGGACAGTGTGGATTGGTGCAGATGTGTTCAGTTTTCAGGAGGGAATTTATTCTTAGAAATTAGGTCAAAGAATTTGGTTTGGCAGGAGTGACTCAAAGTGGCTCTGGTTCAAAATAGAAAATTTGCAAGGGAGCTCATTAACAATTAGTTTAAAAATTGCTTTATTTTAAAAGTGGGAATAAATGTTCGTCAGCTAACTTATCCAAAGACAAACTGCAGAGGTGGAATAAATAAAAAAGGAACTTCCAGAAGTAAGAAAGCAGAGCAAACTGCTGTGCAGAGTTTTTAAATATACTTTTCCCACCTTGCTTCCTTAATCCTTCAGTGTCAGTGAAATTGGATCTTTCTCAATACTGTATGCCTTTAGTGCTGTTAACTTTGACGTTGAAGAGAAGAAGCTATAAAGTGTGCTTTTGGCTGGTGGAGATGGGCTCTGAGCCTCCGTAGATGCAGAGCTTCATTGAGAGAGATGTTCAGAGGGCCTCATTACCAACACTCAACTTCAAACCCTGCTGCTCTTTGCTTCCTTCCTGCCCTGCTCGCAGAGGTCTCCAGGGCATCTATAGGAAATACAGATGTAGGGGTGCCAGAGTGGTTCACTTTCCCCATCACAACAAGGGCAATGTGACCGCACGCCTCCTGCTTTGCTTGTGCACCTTCAACGTGTCAGAGGTTCTTAATGATCCCAAATCAGCTTGTTTGACAGTGTATTAATTGGGCAATTCCTCTGAGACATTCAAGTGCACAACATTTGTGAACACTTGTCAATTAACTTTTTCGAGGACTAATGACACTAAACAACACCTTGAGCACTGTGCTGCATCTTTTCCATGCCAGGGCAGGGGCACTCAGCACGGCTCTGTGGCTGCAAATATACCTGTGAAGATTAAATCTGCGATGCTAAGCATTAAAGCCATTAATATTTATACAACAGGCAGAATTAATATCAAACCTGGCAGGCAGAATCTGTCACTGCAGTGTTTCTAATAGGTTACCAGCCTCGAGATGTCTGTTTCTCTCTTATAAACTGGTTTTAGGATGGATCACTTTACAATTGGTCTTAGTCTATGGATACGCTGCCTGATTCATCATTGAAACCATTCTCATTGTATACATGCTATGTGAAAGAGGGAAAAGAAGTGTCTATTTCCTTTGTCCAGCTGCAGTTCTATAGTTTTGGCTTGGCTTTGGTTTGTAACAGAAGTAATTAACCAATTTTGTTATCAGAGAGTTGTCTCATTAGTGTGGTACAAGAGTTTCCAGCCTCATACAGTAATCTGCCGTAAAGACAGAATCCTACCTAGATCCCAATCAATAAATACATTCAGATTGCTGAAAGTAATTGGTATAAGCTGCAGCTATGGCCAAGGGAAATTCCTGCAAGGGAGTGTCAGTCTCCTCTGCAGCTCCCAAATGATGTGCTCTGAAATGAGTAGCTAATAAACCACAGGTAGGGGAGCTGCGAAGGTGCCTAAGCTGGCTTTGCTCCAGATGTGGGGTGAGGAGGTGTCAGTGCCCAGAGGGCTCTGTGATGCCCAGGCACTATGTTTTCTCTGCTGTCAGTAGATAAGAGGGGCACACATATAGGCCCTGTCCCTACTGCTGCTGCAAACATCAGGCTTGCTCTCATTCACTCCTTCTTCTGTGTGAGTAGGAAATGAAGAAAACATTGAAAAAAAATGTGTGGCATTAGCACTTGATACATTACATAAGTGCTACCTCTCTTTTGTAATCTGCCTGTTGTTACATAAATTTTGTTCTGCATTTTTTCCCACTGGCCTACAAAAATCTATGCTTTTCCTCCTAATGGGAAATTAGTTGTACAGTAAAAATATTTATTGAGGCATGGAGACCTTGATCCATTTCTTGTGTGAATCAATAGAAAGGTTGTTATTGATTTCAGTGGTTTTTTTTGAGGCAGGCTCCATGTTTTATCCATTTTTCAGTAGATGAATTCCCTGCTGATGGGTGCTTTGTCAAGGTTAATGATCACCACATCTGTGTATCTTCTGGGGAGAAATAGGAGCATAACAGAGAGTAAAAGTGATAATTTCATAAGCTAAAAATGTGTCATTAGAATATGAAAGTGTGGAATACAGTTGGCAGATAGCATCGCTCTGTCTTGAAGGTCTATGGGTATGATGGTTGAACTTCTCTTGGCGTTTTTCATCCGTAGTGTAATAGCTGACAATTTCTTTAAAATCTGATGCAACATGACATTTATGTCACATCTGATCTGCTTACATTCTTTTACGTTATGTCAACTGATGTGATGCAACCAGACATAGCCTAATAGCCAGTGATGTGCAAAACAGGAGTTTTTTTTCTTTCTGTGCTAGGAATAGTGTAAGATATCACAAAAGGCAAAATAATCTTTGACTGCATGAATGTGACATTGTCACATTATCAGGGGACAGTGAGTGTAGGGTTGTTATGTGTGACCCCATAATGGTACCCATCTAAACGGGCAGCTCAGCTTCGTCTTCAGAAATGATGATAAAGCACATGAAGTCTCCTTAATGGCGTTGGTGATTCCCTGTTCTCAGGGGTCAACTTCAGTAGTTACCAGGGTGATGGTGTCTGGTGGATTAGTTCAGTGAATGCTCTATAGGTGGCTGTTCACCTGAGCTCAGCAGGGCTCTTTCAGGCTGACAAGTGTGGAAAGAGGGGAAGTGCGCAAAGAGACCACCTCAGTGGGCAACCAGAGCTGCAGCAAAAATCTGCAGGGAGATAACAGCAAGGAAGTCATGGAATCATTGAAATCATTGAAGTTGGAATGGACCTTTAAAAGTCATCTAGTCCAGCTGTCCTGCAATGAACAGGGACGTTCTACAGCTCAGCCAGGTTGCTCAGAGCCTGATCCAGCCTGACGTTGGATGTCCCCAGGGACGAGGCATCCACCAAGTCCTGCTAGTGCTCCAGTCCCCAGCAAGTGTCATGCACCCTTGGGCTCTTTTGAGCACAGCGCAATTTGGAGGTGCTGCTTTTAAGTTTCTGTGTGTGCAAATCCACTTGCAGGTGTTTGAGGGAACAAAATACACCCCAGCAGCTGAGGAGCAATGCTGAGCATGGCCGTGTCATGGAGGATGCATGGGGCAGCTCTTGGGATAAACATCCAAAGGCATGAAGTGGTCTACTGATCTCCTTTTTCAAAGTTGAGTCTTAGTGTGTTGAAATGCTTGAATTCACAAGCACAGTACTTAATTGTGTCCATTTTTTTTTTATTTTTTACCACGACTATAAAACAATACATCAGATAGCCTTGGTGCTGTCCATCACGCTGCCAACTTCAGACATAACACAGAGCACAGGCAGCTAGGTATTCTTGAAAACTGAGCCAAAGTAACATGATTGTTCTGAAACATCTGGATTTCTGTGGGACTGTTCCTCCTTTAAGTGACGGGTTCAGAACAGCCGGTCGACGTGTTACCTCAAAGGTAACATATTTTGTCAATATCCCACTTTCTGCAAGATGAAATACTGTTGGTGGAAAAATCTTTAAGCAGGCAATATACGTACAATACTGGGTGATGTATTTATGGCTGTATGATTAACAAAGCTAGAAAATGTGCTTGTCAGGGAAGCAGTGGCCTAGGTAAATTATATTTTGTATGAAAGTCCACTTAGGAACACTTAGAGAAAATTAGCATATCTGCTTTTCTTAGCAACCCATTCCTTGTAGCCTGACAGAAGGCAAAATTCACTGCTAAGTGTGATGGAGACCAGGATTAAAGAAGTTGCCATCAGATGCAGTATTCAAGGCCAAGGTGGGAGATTGGCACATCTGCTCCTTTGCTCAGCATTGTTACCCTAAATTGATGGCATCGAAGCGCATCTGCAATGCTGTCACCAGCACTCCTGGACAGCTTCATCTGCTGAGCATCTGGCTTTCCTTCATGTAGGAACAATATTTTATTAGACTAGCAAATGGTACTTGATAAAACCAGTCTTGTTTTCCTAAACCACTGCTAAGCTAAAAACTTAAGCTTTGCCAGGATTTTCATTCACATGTGGTTCAGGGCAATGTGCATGTATGGAGGATGCCCAAGTGGGACAGGTATGACCCACGAACAGTGGGAAAAGTGGGATTGCTCACACCTCATCCACTCCACCAAGGCTGTGCAACATTGCTCTGCTCTGATAGAGCTCAGAAAAGGTAGCGGAAAGTGCTCAGCAGCCAGACACTGAGACACAGAGACTTGTCCAATTCTCTTGTGCCTCTGTGCATCTCGGTCAGGATTTGAACATAGATTTCCTAAAGTTGATGTCATCCCTCTACCGAAACCTGCAAAGAGCAGAGCAGGGGCAAATGTTTTCTTCCTTCTGCCCTGATCGGAGCTGCACACACATCTGTAAGCTCAGTGAGTGGGAAATAAAATTTATTAGCAGTGCTGATCTGATTATGCTGGCAACAGAACTCAGACAAGCACAAGCCCTTCCCCCCAGCCATTATGATGTCAGGAAAATCTCTGTGACACTGTAAAGGTCCTTTGCATTTGGGCTGGTTGCTTTCCCAGAGCAAATGATTAATTTCTATGTTCTGCTCATTATTTTTTTTCAATTTAGAAAGTTACAGGAATTGTGATAACATTTAAATGGCAAGAGGTGGCTGAACTGTACCAGCAGTGCTCTGAGAGTCCTGCTCAGCCCCTGGCGTTTCAGGAGGACTCTCATTATCTGCGCTGTTCAGCTATTTGCAACAAGATCACTTCTGTAGCTTTCTCCTAGGGACATATTTTCTTCCCTGACACTATCTTGTGCTTTCTGTAACTCCAGCAACTCTCGTGTGTAGATGCAATTTGATCATGGCGAGGCTTGTAGCACACTGCTAAATGAATTGGCTCGTTCTGATTTCTCCTTACTGAGAAAATCCTCACTGCTTTGAGGTGGCTGCTGAGCAGTGTGTGCAGGGTACAACCAGCATAGGGTTTGGAAATTATGAACAGTGATGAGATACGTATGCTCAGTAAACAATTTTTAACTACGTTTTGCAAATGATGGCAAAAGTTTCTGACTATTGTGACTTTCTGCTTTCCTCCTCATCTGCAGACTTACAAACAACCCTCCCCATGATTTCTCCTTGCAGCAGTGGTAGATGCTAAAGTGAGTAATGAAGCCATAAATCTGCATATCTACTTTGCCTGATATCTATGGCTGCTTACCTATGAAGACAAAGTTCATTCCTCCAGAGAATAGTGCAAAGACAATGGTGAGGCAGACAAAAGCTTTGAAAACTCCCCAAAAGGAGCAAGCAATTCAGTCAGGGCTTCCCCACATTGCTGCTCACTGCTTCTCTATGGAATGTCTTTAATACGTGAACACTTGTAAGTGCTGGTTCTCCAGGTCCATGTGTTGCATGCACTAGGCAGAAGATCTAAACAACACCTGCAGTGCCAAGAGAGCTTGCTGCTCAGTGATTGTGCTCAAAATATTGTGTTAACCGTGGAGAATAAATAGTGGATAGCAGATGCCCCTTTCTGTCGTTAATGGGAACAGTGCCTTTCTGTGTTGAAAACTGTGCCAAAATATTGGAAGAAACAGAATTATGCTCTGCAGCCATCCAATTTCTGAGCTCTCAAAGCCTTGGCACAATAATTAAGTTATTCCTGATAATTTGGGCCCACAAATCCTTTACATACAGTGCAACAGCAGTGGGGCAATTACACACTGAACACAGCACTTAACAGAGTAAAAACCTTGTGTATCTGTGGGGAAAGCCAACTGCCAGACCCCACTGGCCCTAAGGGTTCCTGGGGTCAGTGACATGATTATTCTGAGCCTCTCAGCCTTGGATCCATCCACTGAGCTCTGGGATTAACCCAGTGGCTGAATCCTTGAATACTTTACTTTGTAGACGGGGTTGGGGCCTCCCAAGACTCTGAGCAATTAAAACTCTTCTGATTTCACTTCAAATTCAATGATGTATTTTTATATGCTGTAAGGTGTAGGGCATAATGTCTGAGAACTGTGTAGCTGGAGGGAGGCAAAAAGGAAGGAGCGGTTGGAAAAAGCATTAACATTTTAGTCAGAATTTAGTAAAAAGAGGCATATTCTACATGAAATGAGACATGTCAAAGCCCAGTGTCAGGGACACTGTTTAGAAAAAAAAAGAAAAAAAAAACAGTCAAAGTACCTTTTGTGCTGCAATAAAAGCCTGGAAAGTGAGTTCTAACCAACCTCTTGTCCCCCCTCTCTGCAAGTTGCAGCTCACAGATGTGTTGTTGCAGGGAGTTTCTGCACAGCCTGTGCTGTCACTGTGCTGCTCCAGTGATAGGCACAATTACAAGGCTATAGTTTCAAATTACCTTCTTATTCTGAGCATCTAGCAGTCTATGGAAACCAGACCCAGGTTTCAGACTCCTGAGCCTCTAAGTTCTTCCATTGTCAATGTTTGTTTTTAGATCCAAGACAGGTAAAGCATTTTCTGTAATGAAAAAGGTGTATCTCTGTATCTGTAAATCCCTTACGTTGTTTTGAAATCCTGCTTGCACGCTACATGCTCCTCTGAAATGCTCTTGCTGCATTTGTTCAGTGTAATAAGTTTTGTAAAAATATTCCCCATTATTTTCCTTTGAACTGAATCTGACAAGGTTAGCTATTTCACTCTAAAGCCCTGGTTAGAAAACTGTGAATTCCTTTTCTTCTGTGATTTTCTTCACTGTGTTTTTCACCTCATCACTGAAATGGAAATATTTTACTAGCTAAATGGAGAAAAGAGCAGTTAAGGCAGATGCTGCTTCATCATTTGGCTAATGCAGAGATCCTCAGCATGCAGAACGGTGGTTTGCTGCAACAAATTAAGTGCACAAACTCTTCATGTGGAAGAAATGATTTCTGAATTCCCTCTGAAGCCCCATTTCTTCTGTAGCAAGATGAGTTAATGAAGAAAATTACGATTTAGTGTCTGTTAGTGCTAGAGAGAAACTTACTTTGTCTCTCAAAAGTAGTTCTTTATTATTTGCTGTTATTTTAAACTCCTTCAGCCATGATTTGGAATCAGCAGTTGTGCTCATTCCTGCAGCTGAACCTCTGGGTTATCTGCCTCTTTGCTCAGGCTGAATGATGCCCTGTTGATGAGGAACCACCTTGATCCCCACAGGCTCGTGGGGCTGCTGGTTCTTTAACCAGGTGCCAGGTGAGAAACACAGCCCACGGTCTGCTCAGCCTGTGCTGCACTGTTATGGTCTGGCAGCCTCTGTGGGGTCTTCCATTTTGGGGCGAGTCACCCACATCTGTTCCTGAGCAGCTCAGCACTTGGCCTGTTAGGCCCTTTGGCAAACCACTGCCACTGGAGCTGGATGTGGGAGAAGGCGTTGGTGTCATTCCCCATGAAGATGTAGATGCGTTTCTTCAAGGCTGTAATGCTTACAGGGAACGACAGCACTGAGTTGGTTTGATTTATCCTCCGAGGCAGTAGGTGCATCTCAGCACTGAGCTTCTGGGCTTTCAGCAATGGATGTAGCCAGGGATTTTATTGAAAGAAAGAAGAGTATGGCATGAGAAAAAAAAAAAAATAGATTCAACTTAAAAATAGAAACGTAACTTTATTTCTAGGTAAGTGCTTTGGAATTTTTCTTTCTCTCTTCAAGATGGCATTCTGTACCGCATTTCTGCTATATCTTTCTAATTGGGAAATAATTCAATTGCTAAATAGAACATTTCAAAGCTTTTTCATGACTGGCAGTCTGATTTCCTCTAACACAGACTGCAGGTCTGTCTCAGGAACCAGTAGTGTCAGAAACCTTGTTATGTTGATCCAGTGCTGCACCAACGGGTACCAGGAGTGGCCCTTTCCCTTTTCTTGGGCTCGTATGGCTCAGAAAAAGTGCTTCAGCTCTGGTGCAGATCCAGGAATGAGAATGGCTGCTCTCTGAATTCCACTTTGTGGTAAAACCACGTCTTTAAATATACAGCTACATCTAGAGACAATAGTAATATTCAAGAAAAAAAGAAGGATTATTTATTCTAATCTAAAATAACAACAACAACAACAAAATAAGAAGACATTCTAAAAGGTTTTAGAAATGCAGGACATGATGAGATTATGAAATTAGGTGAATAGAAGAACAGCATTCCCATAACGTGTTGCACCCAAGGGAGACAGTTCTGTCTGTAACACACATTGTAGCAGTAAGAAATAGTAGATGCACTCCAGAGCACCAAGATGAAAAGTCTTTGGAAGAGCAGCAGTCAGGCCCCCAGGCCCGGGCGGTGCAGCAGGGTGCTCTGCCACTGTCCTGCCCTCCCTGCTGGCTCCTGCACCCAGCTAATTGCATGCGAGCTGGGCACCACCTTCCTGCTGTGTGCTTTATAGGAACTTTTCTGATTGTCAGACTTTTTTTTTTTAACCTACCTTTTTATTTACAAACCTGGTCTTGGGATCTGAGCAAATCTGTCAGTGTTCCTCTTCGACTGCAAGAATGTTTAGACAATTAGCCCGCTGCCAAGGGAAATCTTGGGATCATTGTCATCAGCTCTAATGACAATGCTGTATTAAGGGTGCTTTAGGAATAAGAAATCAATGAGACAGTGGTTTGAAATGACCCAAGGACTTTCCAGCCCAGTGATTTAATAACACAGTGAATAAAAAAATAAATCTTAGTAAATACTAGAGGCCTAGAACAGAATCTGCCTGAAGGAATTTTCCAATATTACTTTTATTTGCGTGTCATAATACATTTCAGCTGCATTTTCCTTTTTCTGTTCCATATATTACATTAAAGATGAAGGAAAGTTTCCTATTCAGTCTGAGTTTTGCATGAGCCTTTTTTCCTCTCTAGTTAACTAAAAAGACATTAAAATACAAATATTTAATTAGCTGACAGAACAATTTAAGCCAAGTCCAAATTCAGTTCCTCTAACCATAGATGGGTGCCTGGAGAAGCAACAAGGAGAAAATCCCTCACTTTGAGGCATGTTTAAGTTTTTCTTTCTTCTTTTGTGCAGAGAGAAACCTTTTTGATCTCACTCCTTTGTAAAGTAAATCTTCGTCAGATTAAATTTGAAGATTTCTATCGGAAGGCACTTGGCTTTGACAAGCCTGACAGAGTCGTAGGTATCCTGCAACATGGTAACGGCTGGCACTGAAATGAAAAGGACTTGGGTAATGAATAAAGAATATTTTTGTAGCATGACTCATAAGTAATACAAAGGCAGCTCTGGCAATGTCTGTACTAATTACAGACTAGTTGCTATGTTGTTACAATCGTGGATATTAAGTGTGTGGGATGCTGAAGTGTGTGGGCATCCTGCTATGCTTGAGCTAAGCTCCCTGCAACTAAAATCCTGTCTGTCCCAGCTGGAAAGTGGGCAATGTATGTAGGTGCCTAAATACGGGCTGAGGATGACTAAATGTGTGCTTCATTATATTTTTTTTTTTGTCCCTTCTGGTCATAAACTTTTTGAGCTGTCAGAAAATATGAAGGCTGTGGAATTTAACTGCTGACAGTCTTGGTCCAGCACGGTGCTATGAGTCCTTGTCTCATGGCAATGCCACCGTGCACCATTTTCAGACCATCAAACTGTGGCTGAAGGGCAGGAGCTGCAGCCTTTCCAGGCTGTGTTCTCTTGGCTCTGTGCAGACAGATGATGTTTGTTTTACCTCCAGGCTGTCAGAACAGGAGGTAACATGGGCTGCTGAGGCTTTGAAAAGCAGACTTGGGTTCAGAAGGCTGCTGGTGAATGTTGGATGGGGAACCTGGAGCTGCTGGATGGGGATGTGTGCAATAGCACAGTGTTGCCGAGTGGCTGCCTTTCTGGGATATAGGGTTCCTTGTCTGGTTGGAGAGGGACAGGCTTGGGCAGTGAGACATCAATGGGGCTCAAACCTGCAATTTAATGAACTCAGGTCCAGGTGTGGAATTTGCTCCAGTCTCTGTTTCAATAGCAAATGAATTGGAAAATTATCCAGGCTCAATTTTCTGTTTCCTTCAAGGTTCTCTGTTCCCAGGTTTGGGTGATTATTTCTCTGGATTCCATCTGCCCTTGGCCACTCCTGGTCTTTCTGTCCCTCTGGTTTAGAGGATTTCTTCCTCTCTTTTCTGAAAAGGAAAGATCTTCTGCCCATTTTCAATCTGATTTAGGAATGTGAACCACAGAACAGTGCTCCAAAGCTGCTGTGTCTTGCCAATACTATGGGAGTCTGAGAGGTGAAGATTTTTGTATTTCAGTGGTGTGCACTGAAGAAGACAGTCCCTGTGCTGGGAAAACTGAGCAGAGAATACATCCACGGCTATTAACTATCCATGGCTGTGGTGTTACAATGTTTTAAAATCACCTGAAGCACACCAGCAAGCTGAAAGCTTGCAAACTGCATCAGGGGAGGAAAATACAAGACGCACATGTGATTTGGGAAGCAGGAGAGGAAGGGTGGTTTTGTTTTGGATTATTTTCTGCATTACCAGAGCACTGAGACAGGATTGAAAATTCATCTTGCGCTGTGACCACCTTCTCTAATCGTGCTAATGTGGCTGTAATGAAAATAACATTTAGCCTGTCATTCCCCATGTGATGCTCCCCTACATTCCCTACTTTGTTGCCAACATCCAGGTGAAAAAAAAAAAAATCCTCAAAAAAAATCAGGGATATTTTTCAAACATCTCTGTTGTAATAAAGAGAACAAACTGCCAGAGGACTCTGCTAGAGCACATTTGGCACGAGCTCTTGCTGCATGGCACAGGGTGCCAGCAAAGATTGAGCTGGAGCAGAGCCAGAGCTCTGCAGGGCTGAGCTTTGCTGCTGCCCAGGGATCTGCCAGGAAAGGGGAGAGGCCCCAAAAGGCACAGCATTCCTCACCGGGTCTCTCCTGAAGCTCCTTAGCACTTAAAGGCTCTTTAAGCCAGCAGAGCACTGCAGGTTATGCTGTGAAAGAAGCCCACTGAAACTGAGGATGTTGCCTGTTCTAATAACAGATCGCTTTTCAGGTGAAGGATTCTTGTTTGGCAGGGTCACTGTATCATAGCTTGCAGTGAATGCTTTTTCAAGTTAAACAGAATATGCTGTCTTTGTAAACCCTTGCAGCTGGAAGCTGGTGTGTTCTTCCTCCACTGTTTCCCCTTTGAAAGGACACAAGCTCAGACCAACCACCAGAACACTTTCCAGCTATTTCTACAATCATATTTCAACTATATAGCCACAAAATTGCCATAGCTTTTGTAGTTATGTTTTAGAGAATGCAATTTCTCATATACATTGAAATGAATATTTGCAACTACAGCAATTACATAGCCTGTCATTTAGCCCCTGAATGCATGCACAAAGTGTCCTGGAGAGTGTCTGCTTTACTCAGCACCTCAGTCAGGAGCTGAATGTACTGAAAGCCCAACTTTATGTGAGTGAATATTCATGGGTTTGCACAATTGAAATGTTTACATCATTAATAATCTCAGAAGCACTTAGAGTATTTCTTTTCTTCCAAGGGCATAATGGGAGGTTTCCTGGGACAGTCTCTGGAAGTACAAGTTGTGAGCAGCACAGAGGATGTTATTTGGAGGATGCTCCAAAGAGGTGGCAATGTTGCAGCTGGAGTTTGGGGGCACAGAGAGACACAGGTACACCCTGATCTCAGTGTGGCTGTCCTCTGTGCACCTCCTGCCTGGTGATGTGGGCCTTTCCCTGCAGCTGAGGTTTCTCTGGTGTTGCTCTGGCACTGCTGGAGGTGATGAAGCTCTCCATTTCTTGCAGTGGGCCAAGTAATTTGTGCAAAGCACAGAGTTTCAGCAGTATTTTCAGCTGTTTCCAACAACTCACACAGGGTGTGCAGAAGCAGGACGGAGATTGCTTTCACGCATGCAGGGCTCAGCTAAAGAGCTGCATGGCAAAGGCAGGTGCTAATGACAGCCACAGTGCTCCCCTCCCTCTCACCTCGTGGGCTTCTCCCTGCAGCTCTGCAGCACAGACCATGTCATGCTGGGGACATCTTGCTCTTGCTGTGTTTTTAACAGCCCCAGCATAAATCCATGGTGTTGCAAAGAGCACAAACATACAGAAATTTCTGTAGCCAGATCTAGGCTGCACAGAGTTCATGTTTTGTCTTGCTGGAGAAGGTTAGCAGTAGCATAACACACAGCCCTGCAGGCAGCGAGGCGTCATTTCAATGAGCAAACAAATGACCTGGTGTCCCCATCCAGGGGTGGCTTGAAATGCCTTTCCAACGCTACCAAGCAAGGTCACTGCGGTGGGGAAGGAACGAGCTCTCCTGCTGTGTGTTTGGATAAGGGGCAGCCAGCTGTGCCCGTGCACCTGCAGCAGGGATGTGCTGCTGGGAAACTGCCACGCAGAGCCAGGGGATGTGCTCCGAAAGGCTCAGCCACTGCTTGTGCTCATGCTCAGGGATGGTGAATGTCCCAGCAGGAGCTGTGCCAGCCAGGAGTCCTTCATGCTGGGTGGCACCGCTGCCACGTAAATATTCCTGCACTTAAATAGGGAAGGGCTATAACCAGGCTCCAATTTTTGCATTCTCTTTCCTGGCAAAGTTTTAAAGGATTATTAGTGAGAGTTAGGCAATCCTCACCCCAAAGCAGCCTGCAAGAGTTACATTTTTGCAAATATAAGCATTGTATCAATTCGTCGCATGTCAGCGTTATGTGTGCTGAATAGCAACTGCCCGCTGTGCTCCATAGTGTGCTTGTATTTGACTTTCAGCAAGAGATGAGAACAGACGTTACCTTAAATATTCACAAAGAAATGTCAGCACAGATGAGGCAATACAGGGGGAGGGATGGAGGTGGGCTTGGCATAAATCATTTATGGCCCTGAGGCATGAATAGCTATTCTGGTCACATCATTCTCAGCAATAGTAATTTAATAATGTAATATAGATGCTGTTTTTAATGGCAACCTGTAAATAAAACAAGCACTTCTGTTAGAAATGTGTTGGCCTGGGAAACCTGGCTGGCAGCTTACAATTTAAGGAATTGTCACAGGATGTGCACCAATAACATGTGGGGAGAACTGTCCCCATTGCAAGCCTCAGCAAAGTTTGTTTTTGGAGTAATCACCTTCACTGCTGGTGAGGGCGAGAGCCCAGGTACATGTCTCTGGATGCTTTTGCATCTCATAATTTCAAAGATACCTGAAACACCTGAGCACCCAGGCTAACCGAGCTGATATGTATCTAGCCAAAGGTGAATTTTGTATTCTTTTTGTGCACTGTGCAGCTGTACTGGTGATGGTACTCAAGAACTTTAAGGTGACAGGCACTTTAGGTTAAAAAAAAATCTCTTGAAAGACATTTTCTGAGACCTAAATTCTGCAAATTCATGTCTGCCTTTGCTTTCTTGCAGCCCCCTTCAATTCCAAACTGCTGGCTCAGCGTTGCTTTATGATCGCCTTTGGCACACTACGGACGCGCACGGCTGACTGGAGGCTGTGGAACTTCCTTGTTCCCGGGCAAGGTGCTCACATTCAGCCACACTGCCCGCTCCTCCCTCCTCATGCTGCCTCCTGGGGTGGCTGTGAGGGGCCAAGCAGTGTTTTTGCATCCGAAGGCAGCTCAACATACACAACATTTTTGCTATTTCACACAGGATAATGGCAAATACTTGCCTGAATCACTGCTCACTCAACGTGATGCATGTTCTTTCTTGTCTTTTCTTGTCTGCAGGACTTGATTTACTGATTTCTCTTGCCACAACCACTGCATGTGACTTCACATATGAGGCTTTTTCCATTACCATACATTTTTGCTGATGTCCTAACAGCTCTTCATTTCCAGCTTGTTTATCTCCCTTCTATACTTTCACAGGTGTTGTATTGTACTTTGTGACGTGAGAAGAGGTTTCTATTTTCAAGATTTCCTTATTCTTCTCAGAATTTCCTATTTCTTCTTGGAAAATTGAATTTTTGCCTGCTTCTCTTAGACTCTGCATTTGAATGTTAACTTTCTCCAACATAACATATACTGTAGTAGTTTTGGTCTGGCTTTTCATGCTGCCCTTCTCCCACTGTTTGTAGGAAAGTTGCTAATGACTCAGGGATAAAGACCCAAAGGCATGTGGTCTTAGCACACAGTTATGGGGTGTAGCAGTAATAACTGCACAATGCCATTCCTGTCTCCTCTGTGGGAGATGATGACTGGAAAACCAAGAAGGCAACAATGCTGCTGCTGTTCTCCTGCAGCTCTGCACCAATCCATCTGCAGCACATCAAGAGGAAAATACTCTTGATGCTTTAACTGATGGTTGTATGACCTGGGTAGCAGAGAATGCCAAAATTATTTGAAAGAACTCAATGCTGAAAGAGCAAAAGAGTCACATCAGCGTTTTACATAGTGTTAGAGGGCACAGGTTGGCTTGTGGGATGAAAAATGCTGGAACCAGGGCCAAAAAGTCAATGTGGGGACACGGGTAGGGAATTAGTTGTTCTCTGCTCAGAGAAGTCATTAGAAAAGCCACTTTTGTCTGTGACATTTGCTGACACAGAGAATCTGAGCTGTGAGGTGTCATCACAAACTTCCTATTCCAGTCATCATTAGGAAAAAAATGCCTTAAGCCTGATATGTTCATGTCTCAACTAGTGAGACATCTGAAAAAGGTACACGTATTTAAGAACAATGCTTTGAATTTTTGTAATACCCAGGATAATTTTATCAGAGAAGGTTTTATGTGGTGATGCATTACATTAGCCTAGTGCTGTGCAAGACATATGGAAATTAGTGATGGATTAGATTTCAGAAAGCTTATAAAAAGAGTCTTGCAAGACCTTTAACCTTAAAATCGTTCATCGCTGAGCAATCCATTACAATAAGTATTGAAGTAATCCTTGGCTGGTGTAGTAGTAAGAAATATGCTAGTGATTAATGGGTTTGGGTTACTTTCTTAACAGTTTAATACATAGCTGTGCAGAAAATATCCATGATAATGGCAGACACAAGACCTTATGCTGTTGTAAGAGAAGTTGGGTGTGGTGCTGAGAAAGTTTCATGTGTTTTCTGAGCTTCATACATGGAGGATTTCTCTGTTATCTGTGTCACAGCCCAGCTCGGGCTTGGTTGTGATCAGCAGCCTGATACCTTCTGGGAGGGAGACCACTCCACTCGAGTTGTTTTGGTTGTGCTCATGCACAGGGGTTGCCTTGAACACCCTTTGGCTCTGTTTAGAGATGTGCAGTGCAGGACCTGTCACAGGGCACCAGTGTCCCATGCGTGGTGTGTTCCACGCCGAGAGGTCTTGCAAGGGCAGTGCTGGAGTTCCACCCTCACACGTCCCGGATGGGTCAGGGCTCAGTTTTACCCACGTAGTGGTTCTCTCGGTGTCAGAACAGATTATCCTGCCAACGCAGCGATCTGACAGCCTTGTCTACACTGCTTTACGGAGCCTGGCTGCCTAATGTCACCCAGCATAATTTTCAGGGCTGGAAATAGCAGCTTAATGGTGGAAGTGCAAATCAGATTTTCCTGTCGGACACGCGCAGCCCTGGCAGCGCGTGGGGTTTGCTGACTCCGCAGGGAGCAAGATCACTGTGAAAAGATTCATCACTGGTGATGAGTGCTGGAATATATACGTCTGCACAGACAACATAGCCAACAGCCTGCTTTTTGAGCTGCTGGTGAGAGGCTTAATGCTGCAGAAAAGGAATTTCACTTCCACTATGAAGTTGATCTCTGTGGCTCCTTTTGCTGTTGTTAAATGCCAGCAGTGAAGGGAAGTGGGATGGCAGCATCACGTTTTATCAGCAGTGTTGGATGCAGGCTGGGGAACCCGAGTCTGTTGAGGGTCCTGGGCAGTGCCTGGGCCAACATGATTGTGTCTGGCATCACAGCACAGCCCTTGCCACCATTCCATGCAGCAGCTGCTTGCCAGGGACCACCTTCATTCCATGGGAAGGGCTTTTCCTCTGCTAGAGGGGTTGTTAGATGAGCTACAAACCTATTCCTCTGCAGTTTGCTGGTAAAACGGTCTCCCATTGTCAATGCTGTTCTGATACAGGTCTTCAATCTGATATACTTTGAACTACACTTGTACATGGGTTCTTTCTATTCTTCTTTAAGCAAATCTCCAACTGCTTCTGATGTGTTACCTCAGTTTAAATAGCAAAGTGCTGCTAATTCCAGTCACTGCCCATCCAGCATTGTGTATTGTTTGATGGTATTTTCCACCACTAATGACAAAAGCTATTTATCACTGCAAGAACTACATTAGCTCTGCTGACCAAGGAAGGCCATTAACCTTGACTGCAGCAGCTTCTGAAATGAATGAAGAGACCATCAGTGTGCATCACGCAAACTTTGAGAGCTGCATTACCTCCCACCTTTCTCTTCCAGATATCAGGTGTTACTGAAATGTGCCAGGGTTTCAGAGTAGCAATCACATCAATCTGAGCAGAGAACAGGCTGTCATAATTCACTGTACTAATTAAAATGATGATGACACCGCAACAGAAATCCTTGCCAACCTAATCAACTCACACCACCATAAAGTTACTTAAAGACTTATGTTCTCAGTATTATATACACGCTTAGGAACAAGTTCTGAGGGTGATTAAACATCGCAGCAAAATGGAGTTGTATGGAGAATTTAGTTGTTGTTTGATGAGCATGTATTCCTCTAAGCAACAACATTATTCCAGCTGTATTACAGAAAACAAACTCAAAAAACACAATAGGAGGGAAGGCCAGAGAAGTGCTGGGAATTCCATGCTGCAGCCATGCAGCATTTCCTTCGTAAAGATGTAAATTGGAATGCATACTCTGATGCATACTCGATTTCCTCATTGTGGGTCATAATGTTTGACTGAAAACTCATTGGGAGAAAAAAGATTAGAGAAACGTTCTGAGAAAGGGGACATGACAGAGACTTTCAGTGGTTTGCAAGGTGAGGATCTGCACAAAGGTTAAAGGAAGAAGTTCTGGGTCTCGCTGTCCCTGACATTTACATGCAATAAATACATGTATTTACTTCATCACCTTCTGAGGGGAGTGCTTAGAGGAAAGAATCCACAAAGTTTTATCGGGGGGATAAAGAGCACAAATTCAAATTAGTTTTAGGCAGCTGTAAGAACTTGTTTGTGTGTGATTTGATCTACTTCAAACTCTGTCCCCAGTGATGACTCATGAAACAGAATGTCAAACTATAGTAAATTCAAGGAATATATACAGCATTAAAAGACCGAAGGAAAGCCAAAACGAATGTCAAAGTGGGCAGTCAAAAGGAAAAAGAACAAACAGGAAAGCTGGTGGGAGGATGGAGGGGGAACAGAGGGAACCTGAGGCAAGGAGGTGAACTGGGAACATGACAATATGTTGGGCTCCACTGAAATCTTCTCATATTTCATTATATATTCTCTATTAGCTTATTTGAAAGTATTGTTTCTCACAAGAAATTTGAAAAAGTATTTTGAAGGAGGAATGAGAGCCTCAGGCAAGCAAAGGGAGAAATCTGTTCAGATCAGTCCCTTCCTGGCTTGTAGACAAGACCGGGGAATAAACACTTGAAAACTGTAGTAAATCACAACTGGCACTTGCCAGCCAACTGAACATCCAGTTTCTATGTTTCTGTGGTGTACAGAAATAAAACATCTCACATCAAAGTGCAAGGCGGGGGTGGTACTCCTTGCAGGGAAGGGGTGGCCCATGGTCTTACAAAGGGGCTCTGACAGCATTTATTGCTGGCCCACAGCTAACAGCCTGCAAATACTCCGAGCTGTTCATAGTCAGTCTATATGTGCTGGGAAGATTTCTAGACTGATTTCTGAAGTAAATGAGGCATTTGCAATCAGCCTAGTTTTTTGTGCCCATGCCTGTCCCTGGCCATCCCCTAATGAAGCATGGCAGCGTGGATTTCCATCAGCCAAATTTCACCAGCTTATAGAAATGCTTGGCTACACACCAAGGAAAACCTGCAAGCCCCAAGGGGACAGCTAACATGGTTAAGAGCATATTTCTGCAGATCTCAACCCACTCAGCTCTGCAGATTTCTGCAGATCCCTCACACAGAGATGCTCCAACCCTCACTTCTCAGCTACTTACTGCTAATTGCTCCCCAGATGCAGGCAACCTGCGCGTCACCAAGCAGTATGCGAGGGCTCTGTGTGGTACCCAGAGCCATGGGAATGGCTGCTTCTGGTTTTAAACACAAGCCAGATCCACGCAGATTCAGCACAGATTTCTCTGCCCTGTAGCCTCTGGTGTGCCCAGGTCCAGTGTGCTGATAGTGCCTCTTCTCAGCACTGTTCTCAGTCCAAAATATCTCACCCCGTAGCAGAAACACACACAAAAAGGCAGCTCCAGACCTGCTCAGCTGTTTGCCTTTCGAGTGGCCTGTGGATAGTGAAGGACTGACTGCATGCACATGATAAGTGCCTGTATTTATAAAGCATAAGGGCTCTTTTATTGCACAACATACTAAAGCTTTTACTGTATATTTCTCTCTATTGATCTAGAAGCACTGTACTTCCTTTCCTGGGATTTTAAGCGTCTCTTTCACTCACACCAAAAAGAATATATCTTTCCTGTGCAAGAAGCCATTAAATTGTCTGTAAAGTTGTTTCATTTATGCTAGAGTCTCCAAGAAATTGCACGTGTGTGTCTGGAGCCAGCACCCACAGAGATGGTAAAGGAGGTAAAGACACTTTCCATGGGTGAGGGTGAATGTGACCTGAAGTGCTTTCTGTCTGATCTGAGCTCCGTTAGCCATAGGGGAAAGCTTACCTTCTTCTATGGAATTTTTTGAAGTATCAGAGCACGCTTTGTGGACTCTCTTATGTACTGGGAATCTCCTTTCCAGGAAAATCCTAGGATTTAATGAAGAAAGAGGAGAAATGTTTTGATTTTGAAGAGGACAAGAGGGAAATGCAAATTAGAGAGATCTTTCAGAAGAGCACTGGATATGTGATGGTGCTCTTCAAGCTCTGTCTTGCATCTTAAATGTAGCTTGCAAGGTTAACAAAACCCACAGACAACCGCACTGGGAGTGCTGATTCAGTACATTTTACAAAGTCCTTCTCACTATGAAGCCTGGATTGTTCCCAGGAGCAAGCAATCTGGAAATAAAAATGTGTCTGATCAATAAAACGAAACGACTTGAAGAAATCTGAGTTTAGTGCTCTTTAAGTCTTAATTGGCTTTGCAAGTATCAGAGGTGACCTTGCCCTTTGCAGCCCTACTATATGCAGGGTTACTGGAAGATAACAACAGCACAGGGTGACCTGGTGTTCCTGGCAGCACAGAAGGCACAGACCACAGGTGGAATCAGCACTGAGAGGGGCCTGAAAGAAGGTCAAAATGTCCCTGTGGCACCTGATGAGCTGAGGTTTTTGTGCCCTGCTGAGGTCTTTCAGTGTAGCAGTGATTCTCTCTACATCAGACGTTGGCTAATACCTCTCTGTAGCCCTGCATGCCCACTGATTCATTTTTTTTTTCAAAGATATGAGACATACAAATTGCTAACACAGGTCAGCTAATAAAAAGGCAAGTATAAGTATTCAAGCAGCATGATCTATTTAAATAGGGAAGTTAAACAAAATCCATCCCAACTGACTTTCAACTCTCAGCCCCATGATCTAAAAATCAATTGATTTTTACTTACAGAATGCTAAATCCTCTGGAGCAGAGACTTCTCTCAGTAGCATATGTGGGCAGAATGAACTTCAGGGTTTACAGGGTTTGGCCAGCAGAGTACAGGCAGCTCCTTCCACAGGCACTGGTCCCCTCTGGCATACAGACCTGCCCTTCAACAATACCATAAAAACATCAGTGCAATTTGCAGAGAGACATTCAGATAGAGTCAGGTTTGAACAGGATTTGCAGCAATGCCCAACAGTACCCCCAAGGACACATTTTCAGTCACTGTCGTAATGTTGGTAGAAGCTCTCAGGAAAATTCCCCGTCTGAGCAAGGTGAGTTTGAGCTGGTGGGTGAGGGCTGCCTCCCTGAGCGCGTGCAGTCATGGCAGGCTTCCACCGCTGCTGTTCGAGGCCTGCATATTTCATTGCCTCTGTTTTGTAACTTGGCTCTGAGAACTCACTTCGAGCTGTAATGTGACATTACTCCCTTGTAATGAGAAAATCACACCCTTGTCCACTTAAAAATTCTGGTAATACAAAAGCAAAATGAGCTCTGCATATTTAAATGCTTTTAAATAAAACACTTGGTGTTAGTGAGGGGAAAACGATTCAGGAGGGGAGCACGAGAGAGCAGTTCACACTCTCCACAGCTACAGGGAAAGCCCCCAGCATGGCAGTGTCCCAGGGCTGCCCAACAGCCAGACCCCTCTTACAGGGGGACACCTGAGTGAATTTTTTCCTTTTCATGTGAACTCTGTATTGAGCTACTCTCTGGCCATTCGCATCAGGCACTGCTCTGCAGGAGGTGAAGGGCTCTCTACCCATGTCCTGTGCAACACAGCCACCAGGTCCTCTCCATCAATCAACTTATCCGAGGGTCTCCAGAGCCACAAGCACAGAACAAGGGCTAAACTGCAGAAATGCATCTAGAGACATCTCACAAGCTTTCCTAAAAAGCATGCAAAGATGGATGCTTCAGCAGAGCAGTTGGACCTCCTCAGAGGTCCCTTCCAACCCCTGTGACTCTGTGATGGACGTTTCACTGCCACAGGGAAAGCTCCTCAGAGCCCCTGCGATGCTGGGCAGATCCCGGGGTCACGTCTCACTGCCATAGCTGTGAAACCAGAGCCTTCAATCATGCAGCTTTCACAGTAGTTGCACTGCTCCTGCAGGAAGCCAGTCAGTGCCAGCCTTGTGGTTTAGATTCAATTTGGCAGCACAGTGGCCACAGCTAGGAGATTTGCTAAGCTTTGGGAGCACAGAATTGTCAGCAAAAGGATGAAGATCTCTTTTACTTGAAGTCTCATCAAAACAAGCAAACAAAGAAATCCTACCAACAACCACTCACAAATTAAAACTTCACTTTTCTACAGCCCTTGCAGTAAGTCCTCCGGTGGCAAAAAAAAAAAAAAAAANACAAATGGTGGTGCCTGGGGTGATAAGCTTCTGTGTAATCTCATGATGGCATAGTGAATAACTAGTGTCACTTTCTTGTAATGTACTTATTGCTTTACCAGGATAAACATTAGAGAATACATCATATTTCTTTATGTTTTTCACTTCCTATTAAACTCCTGGATGCTTCAACGAGCCCTCTGTACACAGCTTGACTGCAGCCTGGTGATCTGTAACTTTCTGCAGTACAACATGATCATTTCTCAAGTCCTGTTCAACTCCAGCTGTAACTTTTCATGGGCAAAGATGGATGCCATGAGCACAACATAGGCACAGGCAAAATTTATCTCAATTTATCCTGGACAGAAAAAGTAACCGAGGATACCTTGCTGAAAGCAAAATATACTGCTTGAATGAATTTACAATAAGCAATAAAATACAACAGGGAGAGACCATTTACTGTAGGGGAAGAAGGTAATATACGATGCCAGTAATTCACTTTAAAATGATGCTATTAAAAAAGTATAAAAGTGATCATCACCTTTTTCAGGCATTAAAGTTATATTTATAAGCCCGTTGATGTGTGACATCTACCAATATAAAAAAGCCACCTTTAATTTCTTTCAGACAAAGTTATGTTTTATACCACTTCCAGGTCTCACTACAATAGCGGATGGCCAAGGCAGGCCTGCAGCTGATGTGAAGGCAAAGTCTACTGTCCTCAGGACCAGGTTATAATTGCAGAAAAACAAAACATCTTACATAATCCATAGAGGAGCTGCCGAGGCCAAACCAGGAATTAAATCAGTTCTGGCAATGGTCTCCAGGCTGACACACAGACATCCCAACACTGCAGAACTGAACAAGAAGCACCATCAGAAGCTTTGCAAGCCGGTGTTGCCTAGCCAGCAGCATCCTATTACAAAACCAAATTATTTCAGCATAGATTTAAAAAGGACCAACTTTACATAACGAGACATTTCATAGACATTGCCTCTTCGCAGCTTTAACTTGTTTTGGAGAAGCTTTGGGTTGACTTTCGGTTTATCAAACCAAAATCACACTCCAGCTCCTTCTCTGCTCTATTTGACCTGAAGTCCCTGGTCCTGGAGGGGCTTCTTTGACCCCTGCTCCCCATATTTCTGCTATGGCTTTCTGGATTTTTTTTTTAATGCAGGCACTGGGAGTTATACACATCCTTACACGACTCCAATAACAGTTCTCTGTCACTACAGGGATAAACTGTGATTTTGCCAAATCTTCCTATAGCTGGTATCTGTGGGGCTACTGCTCGTGAAGGCAGGTGCTTTTAGGGGAGCCTCACCATTTGCTTTGTTTCCCTGAAAGTCTCAGTAGAAAGCCTGAATATATGCACTCTGAAGACTCAAGTTCTAGAAGGAGGAAAAAAAGCTATATTGCTTTCTAAATCTCATGACTTGTAATTCAATATCATGATTTCAGAGCAGAACATTGCTTGAGGAATGAAACCCCTCAGAATGTAAATCAGCTGGAGGCAGCGCTCATCCCACTTGCTGCTTAGCACCATATTACAACAACCTCTATACATGCACAAGTTTTAGATGGCCATTTTCAAACAATAACCAAGCTAATTAGAGCTTATTCCTGCATGGGCTTTGCCAAGGTGGTTCGTTCTGCCAGCCACAGCCAGACCACACAGTGCAGTCAGTGCTCACAAGGGACACACAGCACAAACCTCCTGTTCCACCTCAGCTCTCACTCCTCTGAATATTTTACATTGGAGGGGGCACAGGCAGCAGATCCAGCCAAGCAACATCAAAAGGAGCAATGTCACTGGATCAGATTAACTAGGGAAGGATTTCTTTGGGAGAGCCAAAGTTCCCCTGAATCCCTTGATGAAATGACCACTGGCTCAATGGTTCTTCTATTTAAACCTGTAGCTTTATTCCCAGCCCTATCAACAAGAGGCTGGGCTCTAGCCATGCAGGGCAGAGAGGACCATTACTCTTCAGACAAGGCATTCCTGTTGATCATGGTTTCTGTAGTCCGTTACAAATGGTTTACAGTTAAACCCTCCCCATTTAAATCCCCATTTCAATGGGGATGCCAAAGCGTCTTTATTAGGTTATTTAGAAAAGCCCACAATTACCAGCATTTAATTTATTAACAAGATGAGCAATTTAGGTACTATCTTTGGAGATGATAAAATTGTACTAACTCCAAGAATGAGAGAAAGAACACCATGGAAACTGTCGCTGACAAAAGTCACAGCACCGCAGAGAGGTAGTTTGCCTGCCTGTTGAAAACACCCAGTGAGTCCTCTCTCTTTATATAGAAGCAGAAGAAGTATTACTCAGGCTGCATGTGATACTAATGGAGAACAAAGGACCAGTTTTGAGTGGCAGCAGCAATTTCCTTTGGGTGCTGTGCCAGCTGTGTACAGGTCTCTGGCAGTGACATCCCAAAGTGTTCAGGGAGAGGAGAGGCAGGATGCGTTCACGGAAACCCCCAAAATGTGTTGAAGATAGCCACTTGCAACAGGAGACACGAAGGAAGTCTTGGTTTCTGGTGATAGAAATACTTCTGTAACTGTTACTGATTCCGAGCTCTAGATAGCGGATTTGTGCTAAGCAGGCTTCATGCTATCAGATACTTCAATGACGAGGTCAGTGAATGCTGCGTTGAGGGATTTGGGATTTGTACGTTAACTGGAGTGGCATGTGTTAGAAGGACATGTGAATTAATGACATTATTTATAACCCATCTCATTATCACACCCAGCTTGATGCCTCAGACAGCCTCTAATTCTCTTAACCAATTTCTATTGCTAGAAATAAAACTGCTTTGCGCCCGTGATCCAATAGGAAAATGCTCTTGTTGTCGTTGTTTGTTTTTTAATGCAAAAAGCTTCTTTCAAAGAAAAGCTTTGTGACCGTGTGGTGCAACTCCCCTGAGTCCAAGTTTCAGAAAAAAAAATATTCATGTTGAGTCTGATAAATGAACAATGAACAAATTTCATGCCTGATTCCCCTGCTTTGCCTTACTTTTGATCTCTGATATTAGATTGCTATAATTGCTTTTCAGCTCCTTGTGTGCATATTACCACTATGTATGTTGCTATAGAAATACTAAATTCAGCACGTTGTCCCTTAGATTTTAAAATAACTGTGTCCCTCACTTTATTTATGTCCCATTCTTCGGCAAAAAAAAAAAAACATTGTTTGACAAATATTAAAAACTCAGATACAATTCCAGCATTTTCTCCCACCACTGTCTTTCAGCTGAAAGAGGAAATTGAAGCCTGATCATTCCTATACAGAAAATTAGTTAAAAAAAGAACTTTTTGTTATTTAAATACGTAGCAATATGTCTATATGTATATGTTTATAAGGGTTTTAAGAACTTAGAAGCATAAGGAAGAGTTATAAGGAAACAACACCATTTTCCTAAACAGACATCCAACAACAAAACTCTGCTTCGTGCTGCCAAGAGAAATCACTATTTGCAAGGTTTGATGCCCAAGGACAAAGGCTCTGACCTGATTTCAGTTTCTTCCTCCTAGACTGGTACATGATAACTTTTCAGGCAAAGAATAACAAGTGTTTGTGCATCTGCTGTGAGCTAATTAATGCTCACCTATGAACTGGGGGGGATGTTTTTCCTCCCAGCTGGTTGGGGAAAGAGAGGAAAGATCATGCTGAGGTGGAAGACAAGCAGGGCTGAGAACGGAGAAAGCTGCTGCTCTCAGTGAGTGATGCTTTTTTTGTGCTCTTGAGAAAATAAACACAGGGAATCAATTAGCTCTGAATATAAGTGAAAGCAACGCGACTTATCAGACACCTGAATTGTTTTAGTAATGGGAATGGAAATGGATTCATTATGGAGTGACAATAATGCTAATCAAGATCAATTTACAGAGGTTTGGAGGAGTGGAAAGGGGCATAAAAACAGCCATGCTCTTCAGCTTTTGCTTTGCTCCAGGATGAAAGCTGAGCTTCTTACCCACAATGGCTGTTACAGAGAGCAGGAATGGGGACAGTGGGGACAGTCCCTATCAGCACCCCACGCTATGGTGGTGCCAAGCCAGCAGTGATGTCCCTGTGTGCTCCCTGCTGTGCTCAGAACTGGGCTCAGTCTGATGCAGAGAGAGAGCTCCTAGCTCCTACCTGGTGGGTGGAGAAGACATTTTTGGAAGATTTTTTTTTAGAAGCTTCTTCCCTGTAGCCTCTACGTGCAGGTGCTATGCTGAATTATATCCCCCATCAGCTGGCAGCTCTGCTGCCTCGCAGCTAATTCCCCATCCCTGCTGCGGCACCGGTAATCTTCTCAGCACAAAGCCCAGCCCTGAAACCAGCACTGCCCGCCCACGTCTGAGACACATCAGTTCCTTTACGCACACCTCTTCTGAGTTTACTCAGGGGCTACTCAGGAATAATCATATTATACATTGGGAGGGGGTAGGAGCTGATTCCCATCTCTTCTCTTGCCACGAGGCTACCAGGATAGAGCATGGGGGAGGAGGATTTAAGTATGTGTCATAACGTCCTTTGGCTAAAATGTCAAGGACTAAGAGGACCCTGATCAAAACTGGGCAAAGGACAGCCTTTTGCAGGACTTTGAGAGAAGTTAGCTCCAAGCAAGCTGTTCCAGCCAGCTTCCCCTGAAATGATCCATTGCTGTGAGCTAATCTGTCATGTTAATTCAACGCAGCAGAGTATGAGTAGATTGCACTTCACCCTTGCTAAATAACAAGTGTTTACTGGTGGCTGTTGGGGTGGATGGAAGCCTTTTGTGTGCATTTATACTCCTCCCCATGCAGACCAGCCAGGTGGTTTCCTTGCAGATGACTCAGTCTCCAGGAGCATGGAGTGGTGAAGGATGGGATGGTACCCTGGGTTTTGCTGCCTCTGATTGCAGAAGAGCCGTTTGTGCTTTTCTCAGGCCCCTGTGAGGCACAGCCTGAGACCACGGGCAGTAACTAGGAGCAAAAGGGGCTAACAGCCTCTTTCATCCATGGCCATATCCATTGTCATTAAAGCTTTTTTCCACTTCACAAAGCCCATTCCCCAGCTTTTTGCCTGCTCTCCTCAGGATTTCCCCATGGTACAGTTCCTGGTTAAACATCCACTGCAGAGATCAGATCTCTCTGTCCACTTTGAAGCCCTCCAGAAAACAGACTTCTCAGCCTTTTTGAAGCAGCAATTACCAGCAGACACTAATTAGCATGCTGCAATCTCCAGGAGAGCAAAGAAACTCCAAGGGAGTGGTAATTTTACGTGACACAAAGGGCAGGTTTGTTAACAATAATTAAAACACAAGCAAATGCATAATAATAGACCTAAAGATCTGACTTTAATGTGAAATGTAAGGAAAGTAAAGTTAATCCTGCAGGCAATAACTGTCCCATTTCTCCCTCAATCATGGATGTCCATCCTAGGTGCAGGACCTGCTCCATTTACAGGACAAAACCCTGGCTGCTGAACTTGGGGACTAAATACAGTATTTTAAATACGAAAGGAGAAGCAGAGGAGAGATTTCTGAATCAGATTCAGAAATTGCCACACAAGAGGTGCCCACTGCCTGACACCATGCCTCAGCTGGCTCCACGTGCAGGCCAACGCCATCAGGGCAGCTCCTGACATTTCCAGTTGGCATCTTCACACACTAGTGCAATGCCATCATTGAGAAAAACTGTGCTAGATTTTTAAATTAATTTGCCATTCTTCCAAATTTCTGGATTGCCCAGAGTGACAGAGTGGTAAGGAAAAGCTCTCATTCTTAGGGAAGTCCCAGTCCCCACTCGCTGTTTCTGTTCACAACGTCTCTGCAGCTCTTCCACTTGTGATTGTTTCCAGGCCCTGGAGTTGGCATTTTTAAAGCAATTCCCATATTCCTGTTTGGGACCTGACTTTGTAGCACACAGCAGTTTAGTCTGGCCAGAGTTATTTGTACTCATGCAAATCACTCATTTTCAGTTCTTAGAAATATTTCTCTCCTTCTCCTTCAGGAGAAGGTCAAACACAGAATTCTACTTTGCCAAATCTAACACCTCTTCTGTTAGGAGATTGCCATCTACAATCACAAAATATTTCAAGGGCATTTTAGCACTGGCAGCCCAAGTTCTCTGTATGTCAGTCAGATTGAAGTCTCTCGTGATAACTCAGCTCTCCTCCCCACAGCTCAAAGGACGATGCACCAGGAGCCCATCACCCTGTTCCATGGGACACAGTGGCCTGTAGCATCAGCCAATGTTCTGTTTCTGGGCAATCTCCCAGTACGCACATCCCCAGAGAGGTCACGGTCATTTACTTCTGCACTGTCAGATGATATCTTGCCATTGCTGGCTGCTCATCCTTGCTGTTCTCAAGATAAACAGATTATATTCTAAGAGCTTAATCACAGGTAAAAGTGACATCTTTACCTTGGTAAATGCTGCCTCAGCTTTGTACACTCTTAACAGTGAGGACTTCTTTAGCTAAAGTTTGGGAATATATTCAGCATTAATTATGTTAGAAAAATTATCAGTGAAAGCTATTTCTGCAGAGTTACGGTCATTTCATCAAGATGCTTACAGAAACACTTCTAAAACAATCAGTGAAATATTCTGCACTGAGTTTTCATTGACAGCATCTAGCTTCTGATAAATAAAAAATATCCTAGCATTTGAGTAAGAATTACTTCTGTAAAGCCCTTAGTAAAAAAGTATAATGAATGTTGTTGAATGGTTCACCAGTGGATGCTCAGCTCTTCCTGGGAAACTACCAAGTGTATAAGAAACGAGACAAAGTAGAAGCAGCTGGAATTGCTGGTGTCTCAGGATTACCTGAGATGGATGCAAATCCTGCACAGATAAAGACATCATCTGAACATAATGGCTCCCAGTGCTGCTCAGCTGCTGCATGTGCCTCTCCTCCATGGCATGGGGGGATTTTGCTCACCCCAGGCACTCTTGCCCTGCTGCCAACCGTGGGGAAACCATTAACAAAACATCAGCTCGAATAACTGCATCTTAGTATTGCTGCTTGTCAAGGAAAGCCAACAAGCAGTGCTCAGTCTCTTTTCTTTCCTGTGACTTAAACAAAGATTTTCTAGTGCATACATGAGGTTGTGGTGGAGGGTTAAGCAGGTAATTACCTCCATTTCCTACTCTTCCTCTGCATTATGAGCGTATTTAAAGGGCACTTAGCAAAAGTGGTCACAATCTAAATTGAAACGTAATGTGGAAAGATAACGTTTTGTAGGCTGTGTAGAAAAGCAACGTATCAGGTATCACACGTGGGAGAACATGGCTGTTTCCTCCCCTGAGCACTGCACCTGGGCTCTGGCATTTGCTTGCTCTCAGTTTTTCTCTGCTTTTCCCCTCCAGCTGTGCCACCCCCTGCACCATTACAGAGCATTTCCCTGGCAGAATGAAAAAGTCTGGTCTTTTCCTCCACAGCCTGGAATTTCCCAATGTATGAAAACACTACAAGACAGCATGCAGAAGAGCAGAAGAAAATACAAAACCACACCAACGTGTGCCACGCAGGCACAAGCAGAAGGGCTGTGCAGAAGTCACCACAAGCCTTTGAGACTTGCACAACTTCAGTTTGTTCATAGATGAAACCAATTTATCATTGCAACATTAGAAACGACAGGCTGAATGCAAACCACAGAAGATGCAAGCAGCATGGAGGGAGCTGGCAGGTCCCTGGAAAACTGTCACCTAAATGTGTGCAGTGTCCCCAAGAGGGGCCAAAGCATGAAACACTGACTAGTGTGAAACAGGCTTTAATTATTAAATCTGCAAAAAGTGAAGATTAAAAATTTATTCTGAACTAAATGAAGCTATTAGGAGAACAGCTTTTCCCCATTATACATTTATGATATATGTAGGTCACTCCAAAAGTAATGCCTCCTATTTATTTCCGTGGAAACTACAACATGTACAAAAAGCACAGTGACACTGTTTGATAGAGCAAATTCTCAGCTACAAAATACTCTTTTTCAACCTAGCCACCCCCTTTAGGTATGCATTTTTGTCAGTGATGTGCAAGAGCTGCATGCTGTGCTCGTTACAGTCTGCACCAGTGCAGGTGCCCCACTGTTGCCACTGTCACTCACACCCACTGTTTGATCTCCAGAAACATTCAGCAAGCATCAATGAATGCTAATGGGTGCAGTTTTTTTCCACATGGAGGAATTCGTTTCCATCCCTTTGCTTCATATACATGTCCATGTCAGACACCATTTGGTCAGACTGTCCCTCTGCTGCCATAAGTCATACAACAACAGAATGTAATGGGATATTGGTGGGAAGATTCAATCTCTACTGCCATCCCACCAACATCCACCTCTGACATCATGGGCCAACATCACATAACAGGAGACATTACTTTCGGAGCAACCATTGTATGACACAGGAATGCCAATGCCTTCTTTGGAGAATGCCAAAGCTCTTTGCTCTGTCCCTGTGAATCACTGGGAACTGGGCGGCCTCTTGACAGCTCACGCCTTCGCTGCTCACTGCACAGCCTCTCACTTGAGCACAGGGGAGCAATGAATGCACTCCACTCTGGTAATTCTCTGAGGTATAAGACCCTCATGTTCGAAAATGAAAAGTAGTTTTTAGAACATTGTCTTTGAGACAATATTGAAAAAGTTTGAAAGAAGGTATTACAGTGATTTCAAAGTTCTTTTCCCACTTATTTTTCATAGAAGTTTCCAAGCATAAGATTTCTTGAAAATAACTGTTCCCTTTGATCATTATCAGTTATGGAATATTTAGTATAACCTAGGGGCTATGCCAAAAACAAAAATAAAAAAAATCAAATCATAAGAAACCATCAGTCATTCCTGTTAGAGGAATCCAGAAAGGACTGGACGTTTGTGAGGCTGAGGAGTCAATACTGAGGCATAGTAACAACGAAGGAAAAGAGGAACACAGAACTATTCATGCTTTAAGACAGATGCTCTACGATGTGCTGGCTTACTGCTAACAGGGCTCCGTGATCAGCAAGAGCTCCCAGAGCTGAGGTGCAAATCCTCCTACGGACACCCAGGGTTTGTTTCCTCACCCATGCAGGAGCGTAGTGCTCTTCTCAGCAGGATGATTTTCCATCTTTGAGCTCACCAGCTTATTTCCAACCCCCATATACCTCAGCTTATCAAGTCACAGCAGTTATGGTAACACCAGCCCCACATCTTTAAGGTTCATTTCTAGAATCACTGAGTTACAATCAGCACCAAAAGGGATCCCCAGAAGTTAAATACATGGGTATGGCTTGGTTCACTTCCACATACTTCCAAGGCCCTCTTCAGCCTTTATTATTTAGAGTGTGATGCTGCGTCTGTCTCAGTAGATTTTTGTATTTCTCCCTTTTCTGACAAGTTTTGATGGCTCCTGGCTTTATTTAACACCACGGATAGTTCTACCAGAAGATGAAAGTAGCTTTAAGTTTAGAAATGTTAAAGAAGAAAACAGTTTTTATGCTATACTTCAGTTAGCATGCTTGCCAGGAGATATAAATTCAGGACAGTCTGCTTCCCTATAAAAGTTTGATAGAGTTGGGCTGGGAGGCTGACAAGACCTTGAATTCCAAACTCAGGAAATGTTCAGCTCTATGATGTGTTCATAATTAAATTTATTTCCCCTGAATGCAACTGAGCATCTCCCTGGCTTACTGTGCGAGGCAGCTGCATGTTAAGGATTATGCCTGTGGAATCAAATAGATTGATGACATGATTTAGGACCTATCTGGAATGATTAATTGAATTAAATATAGCTTACACAATTTGCCTGAATCCTCTGAGGACAGCCTGACCAAATTCACACCTTTGCTTTACTCCAGAAACGTTATTAAATGAGAGAGAGAGAGAAAGAGGAGGAGTGATTGTTTTATATACTTAATTAGAATCTTTTAATTCTTAATAACTTACTACTCATCAGAGGGAAAATCTGAAAATATTGTTTTCTCATCTGTTGTCCTGCCCTGCTCACCACTTCCTCTGCCTCCCTGTAGATCAGCAGGGTGGCTGCAGACCCTGTAGCGGGGCCCCCGGTTACAAAGACCCGATCCTCACCTCAAAACCTGCATCATCTGCGGGCAAAAAAGAAATTAGCTTTGTGCTTGTGGGATTTCTGTGCTGCTCTGCAGAGCAAATCCCTGCCATAGATTTGCCCTGATGACGAGAAATAAGACATGAGTTCTGCCCAGAGCACAAAGGCAGGCCAAGTGCTGCTCCCCGCAGGTTTCCCCATGGGTGCAGTACCTCTTCCATGCATGGAGGTGGAGAAGCTCTGAAGCCAAGCAATATTCAGCCTCTGTACCTTGCTAACAGCAATTTGGATCCTTCACTCTTCCCTGAACATCAATGGAATTGCCCATGGCACTGGTGCTGAGCCAGTGACGTAGCACTTACACACACCACGCTGTCATTTTGCACATTCACATTTTTCCTTCAAACTAAAAATTGTGTAAGTAATTAATAAATCTAATTTAAAATAGGACAAAGGTTTTATCTGGATACTTAAGGGGCACCCAATGCATCGTGCATTGCCCATAAGCTCCTATAGAACTTTCGCAAAGGATCCTGACATTTTCTAGGAGTACATAGATGCTCCCAGCCAGCCCCCAGCTGCATCCTGCCTTTACACACCATGTTCATTTGGCTCCTGCTGACCATGAAAATGGAGTAATAGCCTGGTGGAGTTCAGAGACCCTCAGGCCACCAGTTTGCACTTAATGGGGCAGAGGGTCTGACAGACTGGCATTCTGTCACGTCACCTGCCTGGGGAGCAGAGCACAAAAGCAATACTACATATTATTTTCAGGGCAAACCATCAAGAAATATATTCAGCTGTAGCAGCAGGGGCATGTTGGTATGCAGAAAGTCACTCTTCCGCTTGGATTTGGTCCAGGAAACAATATCTAACATCCCTACAGGGGTGGAAAATAGGATTTTAAATCTCACAATCTTCAGCCAAGTAATTAGATGGACAATAAAATTCATCCCCCCCCCTCCCAGTAGGCAACCAAGGGCTTTTCACTTGTAGGTACCTGCATTTTGCTTTGTAAAATATTTAATGAAAGTAGAATTGAAATGTAGCATCTCATCACTACAGTCTGAACCCATCTTTATATTGCATAATGCTTTATTAATTATATATTTAATTACCATAGCCTCATAGATACATTATGGGCACATTTATAACTAGCTAGAAAAAAAATGGCAAATGTGCCATAAAAAAACAATGAAATTTAAAGACTTACAAGTTCTGCACCTTTTAAAATAACAGCATGCCACTTAGCAGTTGCAGTTCTAATGCCTGAAAATTCAGTGCTGCAGTATCTCTGCCATATAGTCTCTACTATATATCACCTGAATATGCGTGTAGAAAAAGTGATGTTCTGCAAGGTCACGATTTGTACAGCATTTGCATATTATTTGGTATCAAAATAAATGGTCGCCCTTTTGCTTTCAGGTCACTTGGGTTGAACTGGTGTGAAGACACCAGGTTTGTTGCAGGTTTGTCTGGCTAACAGAATTTTGCCCATTGCTTTGGAAAGGCAGCTAAGTTTCCTACATTGTATTTTTGTTCTACGCCAACTAATTTGAATACAACAGATTGAATCTGAAGGTCAAAAAGCAAGAAAATTGACTGGCGAAAGAAGCAGAAATATTTTTTCAGAACTGATTTGAGAAAATTGAAACAGCTCAGCAAAGCTACAGAGCATTTTATGAAACCTGTATTTCACGAGAGGTAAAATTGGATCTAGGTGCCAGCAAAGCCTATAATTGGTCTTAGCCTGCTTACCACAAATCAGCGATTTCATCAAAAGCTATTCTTTTTTTGGCAAGGCTGAAGACCAAGAAAATAAAAAAAAAAAATAGAAAACAACATCTGCACTTTTAATTCACAAAAACAGAGACCAGAAAAAAGAGCAAGGATCCAAACAGCATTCAGGCCTTGACCCACGCCACAGATCTGCTCATTTGAAAACTAAATCTGGATCCATATTTCAGTTTCTACAAGGGGCATTTCTCTAGAATGACAGTATTGGATCAAAGTCCTGAATCCAAAGAGTTTGGAAAGAGCAGCTTTCTTTTATTACAGCCCAACCACATACACAGCTTTTCTCAATAACGCAATATATCTTCTCTTTCCATCAAGGCAAGGAGAGAGAATATTTATATTTTCATTAAAATAGAAATTCTGAAGGGAAAAAAAGAGGCTTTCTAACCTGGAGTGATACAAGGAGAGTTACTAACTCCACATTGCAGGCAGTGACAGTAGAGTTTGGAGCAAATCTCCATTCTGATGTGGCTGCCACAGTGTGCCACGTGCCTTGATTGGGAGCCCCAGTGACACCAACGAGGTTGCTGAGGGACAAAGGAAATGGGCTTTCGAGTCAGACTAAAGCCACTGCATGAGGACTGGGTTAATTACTGCTTACTGATGCTCTGTGGCACACAAAGCCATAGGTTTATGTCAGAATAAATGAACTATTCCATTCACAATTCTACAAGGCTCTGTGAATAAGAGCTGACTCCTAAGCAGAGTCGTTCATCCTGGTGACTGAGCAAGAAGAATGGCAGCCAGTCCATGGCTCCGGTAGTTCTTTTTTCCAAAAAACAGCTGCTGAACCAGCCCAGAAGTCCACATTGTTCTCTCATTGCCTAATGTGGGTGCTCTCTGGGTGTAGGATCAGGAAGATGCTCTCCCCACTACAGTGCTCAAACAGCTCTCAGATGCCCCTGCACTGAGCACAGGGTGGGAGCCCAGGAGAGAAGAGGGCCATCAGAGGGCACTGGGAACACCACGTGAGCCTAAAGGACAGATTTGCAGAATCACAGACAATATCTCACAGGTCCAGCTCATATGCCGTCTTGCCTCAGGCAGAATCTGCTGAACCCCAGGCTGTGGGGCTGTCCATCAACACCTCCTTGGACTGAGTACTCCAGAATTCTGTTCACTAGGAACTTTTCCCAAATATCTGATGATCTTCCTGCTGCAGTGCAAACCAAGCACTTCACATACAACCTGCCATTTGCTACCTTTCCTGCCAGTGCCACATTTCACATGTGCTCCTGGGAGGGCTCCTGGGGTCTGTAATGCTCCTGGAGAACAGGAGCAGACACACACCAGCAGCAACCTGTGCCAAGCCCCTGACGGCAGGTGGGAGCTCCAGAAAGCAATGCCCAAGAACACAACATGCAAACGGTCACAGCCAGGGTTACCTCTGATCCCAGGAAAGGCAAACTGAGAATTAGTTGTTACTCATTTTGTGCATTTGTATTTAGTTAACATGGAGCCCCAGAAGGCCTGCTCGTGCAGCCATTTGTGCTAATACAATCTAAAAACGCTGTCTTCGTTGCACTGCTGGCAAGATCCATGCAATACCATCGCTGCACATTCACACACCAAATGCCAGTGCATCATCCTTTTGTTTCATCATCCACACAAACATCCATGCCAGGCAGCACTGCCAGCCCAGAGCAATGCCAGGCCCCACTGGCCATCTGCTAACCTGTTCCACAGCCCCATGGTTATCTGTTTTGTGTGAACCTCACTTACACTGAAGTCTCCTTCAGCCACAGGTTTTTCTGCAGTTTGGTAGTATATATACATCTGCTCTTGCTCAAACACCCATACACAGGAAGAGATTAAGAAATTTTACACATAATAGAAAAAAAAAGTCTTCTGTCTCTTCTGGCAGCTCAATAAATGTTATAGAAAAAGGACAGTTAGGTTTATCAGGGTGGATTAGAGCCACACTGAACAACTGCTACAGACAAAGAAAACACACCTGGGTTCTTTACTTCCTACTATCACATGATGAGAACAAATTAAAAACTGCTACATATGGATGAAAGTAGTCCTGAACGTACTTGGACACGAAATTCTGAAGGAGACCCATTGGAAATGCTTGAGGGGACCCTTTTGCAGGTAGTGCTCACGTGATGCAGGTAAGTTTTCATAAATCAGAGCACGTGATGCTGAGACATGCCATTAAACAAAAGGAGCATGTTTATCTAAAAGCCTCAGAGTAACAGTGTTCCTTTCCTGAGTACTTTTTTCACCCTTAAAGCCTCATTCATTTGAGCTGCTTGTTTGAGAAGCCAGAAGCTAGGATCCAGGATCACCAAAATGCTGCAGCAGCTCTAGGAAGCTCCCAGGTCCTGAGAAGGTTGAACCCAGATGCATAGGTAGCTGAAGCACTGCATTACAGCCATGGTCCCCCAAAGTCCATCATAGCAGCACTCAGTGAACACCCACTGAGAAACTCCACCCTTCCAGCTTCCAGGTCTCACCAGGTGATAAATGGCACCATGGATCTGAATTCAAGGTGGGAATTTCCATCTCATCTCCGTCATTAGCATCCTACAAGAACTACTTTCAGCTTTGTCCTTGGGGGCAACATGCATTATGCATGACAAGAATTTCTCCATCCATCTTCCAGAATGCATTATCGCTCTTGATAAGGGCTTTCCAAGTCATTTGAAAAGAAGGGGAGCTCACCCATGAATACAATATGTTACAGCTCCAAATGTTCCTTGTAGAGATGGAGCCTGTCCCATGGTTGTTTCTGCTGCATGCAGTGAGCAACAGAAGCAAGGGAAATGGAGGCTACAGATGGGTCTCAAATGGTCACTTAGGATTCCATAAATCCACTGTGGTGACAACAACATAAAATTTAGCGTATTAATTTCCTTGTGATGAGTAGAATGACAGCTGGATGTTTACACACAGCAAGGTATATACACACAGAAAATCAACCAATGCTGTGCAGGGTGTGTTGTATAAGCATACATACATATATTTAGGCAAGAATTGCTATCCTGTATTTTAATAGCAAATTTCCTATTTCGCTAATGAAATGTGCAAACACAGCACGAAGCCTGAACTCAGACCCAAGGGGGCTATTTTTACAGCTCCTAGAATGAGGCACAGATACCTCCCAGAGACACAAAGCAAGGCAATCAGCCACGTCCGGCAGTTGGCTGCTCCCTTAATGAGCAGGCATCACATCGATATTTCCAAAAAGGCCACTCCAAGTACAGCTCTGTTCTGATCATCGTCTAATCCCTCCACATCAAATGCCAAAAATATTTATGCCTGCTGTATTGCATTATAAATTTATATTTCTGAGGAGTAATGAGTTATGACATTACACCAGACATGATAATTGAACCTCAGGGCCTAGCCCTGGTGAAGCTGTTGTAGAGCTGCCTTGCTTTTGGGGGGCTAGAGTAACCTCCAGATGGCATTGGGGATGTTAAAAATAAGAAAGACATCCAAATCTATAGACCAACTTTTCATCAAGGGAGATGTCTAATTATGCATCCATTTTGCTTTACAGTGCAATGCATGGGAAGCAGTTATTTTAAATAGATAAAGGGTGTCGCAAAGGTTCGATTTCTCTCCCTATCAGCTGTGCAACATGGGCATAAACAGAGTAAAGTCTTACTCAGCCGTGACTGGGGTTGTGTCCTAAAGTTGCATTCTGACATTTATGAGTCTCGTTAAATGAGCTTCCTTTATTGATTTGTTTGGGTTTTTTCATAATTGCAGCATATGAACATTCTTAATTTTTCATTTCTGCTCCTGGCATTTCATTTGGAGTGATCCTGAGTGTAGTGCCAAGACACGTATCAGAAATGACCTTCAAGCTTGAGAGAAAATCATTTCATTTTAGAATCCGTCGATAAGCAATAGGCAGGAGCCTTGTACATTTAATAGCATCTATCAAACATTCTCCTTTAAGAACTTGCTGACCTTCTTGGCAGAGGCCATTCAACAACACACCACTTCTACTCACCGCCTTTATCTAAGGGATGGGATAGCTACTAAGTCATTTCTGCACTCAGAAATTAGGTCAGCTATCAACAGCAACAGATTACAGAACTCAAATTATCTTTTCTCTCTGTTTGATGAGGGGAAAGTATAACAGCGGCCTTTTGGTGCTCTACAGTCAGGGCATCCTCATCTCAGCCATGCTCCTGCATTACAAAACTCCTTTTAGGAGTACAATGGTTTAAGGAAAAGACTCTTTAGCAACCTGTAAATCCACCCAATGGTGGTTACCTTCTGGTTTTGCTAACAGGAAACTGCATAACAGCTGATCAGATAATTTGTTGTGAATATTCAGAGGAGATTCTCATGCGTTACAGCTGTGAAAGTAGGATCAGAAATGGAACAAAATTTGCCCCAGTGAATTCCACAAGCACAATTGACAGCAAAATCCTTTTCCAATACGCCCATCACAGGGGGAAAGGCGGAAATTTTGAGTGGCAGCCTCTTCAGCGATACACAGTATCGCTGTTGATTGCACAGTAGAAGAAGACCAAATGGAGATTTTTGGAAAGCAGGAGATAAATTAAGAGAAGTGTTTTCAGATGATCTGAAGCACTAAGAACACATCCCGTGCATGTATTATCATTTTAGCAGAATGATCACATTTCCAGGATTAATTTAGTAGCGACAAGCTTAACAGAAGGTAAAGAGTAGCAAGCACACTCCTTTACTTTATTTCATAGCATGACTTGATTTGTGCTAGGAACATATCTGCATTCTCACCAGTAGTTGGCTTTGGAACCTGCTGGCTCGTTCTGCATGCTGGAGGTGCACAGCTCTCAGCTATCCCTGTCGCAGAGCGGTAACTCGCAGATGTCCACGAGCCCCGAGCAGATGGTGCACAGGAGAATTGCTGAATGCTGAGGGGCCGTGCAGAGTGAAAAAGGAATTTTTATGAGCCCACCATGAAGTAGCTGCGAGCGCAATTAATTTCTAACCATCAGACAGCACAAATCGAACAAGCCCTCTGTTGTGGTTCAGCACAGATACAGGAAAGATTTCAGGCCTGAAAGGGAGCCAACGTATCAACAGCAGCAGGACAGAGCCAAACTGGGGTGGCTTTCCTGAGCTCAAGCCCTCACTGCTGTCCTCTCCAGATCCCTGCTTGAGATGGATGGATCTGTACCCTAAGGCGATCCTTACGTGAGACACAGCCATAGTTTCTTTTCTAGCTTGCAAATCTACAAGGTGAATCAATGGAGACTGCATTTGATCCGAAATTACTCTCAGAAAAGACATTTATTAATAAAAGTACCATCATTTCCTCATTGGAATTTACTTTTGCATATTTATAAGCTATGAGGGTGTTGAAAGTAGGAAATCTACAGCATTAATTCCTTCTGCAAAGTATTACTTCATGTACAATGGGGATTTATGGGAACAGAAAGAGTATTGAAGAAATGTATTGAGCAAGAAATCAATCTACTTTTCATTAAAAAAAAAAAATCAAAACTTTCAGAAAAATCATTATGCTGAGTTAGATTTCTTCCAGACTTTGAAATGAATACTTTCAGTCCCACAGCAAAATAAATTTGCTTTCTTTCTGGTCTACCATTTTTTATGATTCTCAGCAGTGCTGCTAAGTGGAATTTGATAAGTTAAAACTGACAGTTGGAAAGATTGTAAGGAACACACTGCCAACACACAAATACACTGAGAAAATACAGGGGTCTGTACAGGATCAATTTTAGAGCAGAGGTGCTTAAATCCTGAAGCATATACTGCCCATCTAGACGAAAATATATCCTGTTCTGTGAGATCATACAGATTCGTTACCATCACTTGTGTGCCATTTGGTGATTTCAAAGGGATTTTTTTTTAAAGCTTTCTTTTTAGAGCTGAAAGTAAACGCATGTCCTTATATAAAATGTAAATAAGATCTCACTTGCAGCCAATTCTCTATCCTGTGCTTCATCCTTCAGCAAACAGAGTATTCACAAAATACTAGCAGTTACAGTGTTTCTTTATTCTTTTGAACGTTAGCCACGATTTTCATTTAGTGTGAAAATGGATATTTTCAAATGTTCACTAGCAATAAAGTTTTCACGAAGAGTTTGAGATAAAGCAAGAGGACATTTTAGAAAAATCACAAAAACCTCATGTATTTTCCCTCATAGCCTTGGAGAATATTTTTTTTCAAATTCTGATCTGCTAAATGAGATTGAAAATCAGTGTTTTTGTTCGAAAGACAAGAGACACATTTCAGCCCTCAGTTGAGAGCTGACCATCCCCTGTGCAGCCCTCGCTGCCACCCCAGGCCGATGCTTTGCCACCTGCACCGTTCCTCCTCCATCTGTGCCCACCAACAACATCCACCTAAACTGAAGCACTTAAACAAGGAGGTCCTGGTCCCAGAGTAAAGTCCTTTTCCCTCTGTTTCTCTGTGAGGGTGGTGAACATCTGACTGAGTGTGCATTAGAAGAGCTAGGGCAATGCCAACTGCAGAACAACTGTGGGTAGAGAGCAATCCCTCCCTTTTAGACTTAGAACAAGAGCAATGGAGCCAAGGTGCCTTCCTGTTTTGGCTGTTTACTTGTTATTAATTCTTTCACTACTCAAAAAAGGCAGCTTTTGTTATTAAAACATTCATCATCAGTTTAGTAAAACTCATACATCGTCTTTCTCTCTTGCCAGTTCAGAGCCCTGTATTCAGCTGCGGATATTCCCTGCAAGGCTTTCAGATTTTAACTGATTATATTGTTAATCAAGAGCATGACTGCAATTTGATTGCATTCAGTTATCTCTCATCTCCTTCTTCTAAAAACAGTACAGAAAGGATCCAGAACAAAAGGTTCACATCTCTCTCAGCTGCTCTTTATGCGCATCTAATTAATCTCAGGACTATTAAAATTCAATACAATAAGAAAGTGGTCAATACAATAATTAGATAAATGAGCTTATGCACGAGTACTGACACAATCAAACAAACCTCATCAAATATTCCTTGTGACAGAACAAATACATTTCAATGCCTGTTTTAAAATCTCCCGATGACGTTAAGATTAAGAGCACAACAGTGGTGTCTCCCACTGCATGTAATGTATTATCCAGACCCTTTGAAACCCAGAACATATCTCTAATACCTTTCCGGATCAAACACTTTTTGAAATTCTAAGTAATGAAAAATGGCTATTCCCTCTCCAAGACTACTTGGCATCTGCAGATCAAAGGAGTTAAACAAACATTTCCTGTCTGCAAACCTAACAAGGAAATCTTTCCAGTAGCAAAGTGATTCACTACATAATCACCACATGTTCTTTATCTTTCAGCAGCTTTGGATTTCATATTCATGAGTAAAATGGACATTATTTGAAATAGGACGCTATTCCCGTCTGGATAATCATGTTATGTTTAGAGCCTGTCAGCAAAGATTACTGAAGTCCTCATGAAATGCAGTCATGAGAGAGCAACCGGGTGGTGGTTTTTGTTAGTTAAATAGGATACTCCTGGGCAGCTTCTCAGAGCATAAATATCTGCTCCTCAGCAGGACAGTCTCCTGCAGATCTTCCAATATTTTAATTGCAGCTTAGAAGACAAAACAGAAAACCCAGCCTTTTGAATAGGCAGGCTCCGGGCTCCTGCCGCACGGCGGCTGTTTCATGGTGCTGTTCCTCTTCCTGGGACATGCATCAGTGACACGGAGAGAGGCTCAGCAATTAATGCACTGCAATCATGCAAAGTCCTCACAGGACATCAGCTGTATTAATTTATTCGTAGTGGAGGAAAATCTGCATGTCTTTGCTCCTTCCTGTGCTTTACCCCATCTGCTCACCACCTCAGCCTTTATCCACCCATTGGCGGTGCAGCTTCCTGACATAACCTTACCAGCCATCCTTCCCAGCAGAGATACAGCATCGCCCAATAAAATCATCCTCTAAAACATGCTGCTAAAAATTTCCAGCCACTTACTAGAAAAACCACTTTTTGGTGACCGTATTTAGAGTTCTTGCCAGCATACCACAAAAAGGTTTCATATCCCCAGTCCACAAATCCCTGAAAGCAAATTTGCCACACACAAGTGACAGGTGACACTGAGAAGAGTGCTCTCCAGAGGGACAGCCCAGCTACCTGCCTGATGCTGCTCCCATGCAGATCACTAATATTTTTCCCAGTTTCTTCAGCACAGATGAAGTTTAGATCCCACATTTGTGTAGGGCTACTTTTATCACAGAATCACAGAATTGCAGGGGTTGGAAGGGACCTCAAGAGATCATCGAGTCCAACCCCCCTGCCAGAGCAGGTTCCCTACAGCAGGTTGCACAGGTAGGCGTCCAGGCGGGTCTTGAATATCTCCAGGGAAGGAGACTCCCCAACCTCCCTGGGCAGCCTGTTCCAGTGCTCCGTCACCCGCACCGTGAAGAAGTTCTTCCGCATGTTGGTGCGGAACTTCCTGTGCTCCAGCTTAAGGCCATTGCCCCTCGTCCTGTCCCCACTGACCACCGAAAAGAGGTTAAGAGGTTATGAACCCATTCATCAAAAGCCTGGGAAAATTTGTCAGCATGACTAACAAATAAAAATGCTCAAGGAGAGTCCCTTTCCAATCTTTTGCAATCCACTGTCCAAGAATGCCCTGTGGAAATCTAACAAGCATGTTATAATTCAAATTACACCTAGTATAAATCAGAATTTTTAACTTTAACTCCATTGTAACATGGCCCTCTGGGTGAAGGACAGAAGGGTGTTTAAGGTCAGATCATGAAACCTTTTCATGCTGTGAAGCTTTTTCTGCTGCTCAAGCACCACAGGACAGAGATGGCTCCAGCAGCTGCTGCAGTAACAACTGCTCACACCATGCAACCCTGTGCACAGACATCCAGAGATGCGATTCCCACATAATATCAATTCAGGAGCCTCTATTCCCTTTTCCCCTGCATTTCTCGTTGCTCTGAGCTGTAGTGGGATTAAGGAGATCTCAGTTTTATTCCCCTTTCTGCCCCAATGCCCCTGTGTGACTTTGCACAGTCTGTTCACATTATACGCTATAATCCAGGGAAATTCACCTTTTCTTCATACAAGACAAACCCTTGATCCAGCCAAACTAAAGCTGCCTTGACTAGAGAGGCCAAGTACAGCAAAACACCAACAGACACCTGTGAGTACAGCAAGCACATGCTGCATCTCTTCCGCTCTACTCTGCCTGCCCCAGGACCCTTCCGCGCTCTCTGCTTCATCCTTTCCCTCAAAGCAGCTTCCAAAGGGCAATTCCTGCCTCTGCTGAACTGCTCTCAATGCCCAGGTGCTCAGAGCTCTTTAGCTTGCTTTATGACTCCACTGAGGAGGGGGCAGGATGCTTCTGCTTTGCAGATCTTCTAGAATTCAGATTTCAGAGTTGGGTCACTTTTAGCACAGGCATACATCTATCTGTCAACTCACACTGGTCACATGTTAAACATTCACTGTTAGGTATAATTTGCTGTCTACAAGCCCTAAGTTTAAAAATTTTACTGTATTTCCTGCAATTATGCTTCATATTTACAGTAATATAAAATTACTATCAAATATCATTTAACCTGTCTGAGCTCTGGGAATGGCAGACATCTCTTTCCTTGCACTCATGCCATGAGCAAATGCAGCTGTTTCCAGAAAAGCCAAGGAGAACTGGAGGTCTCCTTCACCTGGGGATGCTCACTTAGCATGCTATCAGCTCTCCTTCTTCAGCAAGAATTCAGCACCAGCAAATAGCAGACTTGTTGCCCACCCTTCCTTGGGCTGTATGCCACGTTGCTTTGCTCTTAGCAGGGGCCACAATTTGTCTTCCCACCCCATGGCCCCATTTCCTTGATTCATCCTGAACTTTTTTCTGGCTGTGTACACACATGCACACACACATCCCCTGCTTCTAATAAGCCACCAACGAGATATCCTCTACTTCTTTTCATAGCCTGTGGAAACATCAGCCCACACCGAAGCACAGAATCTGTCAGCAAAGCTTTCCTGTGATTTTGGATGCTCCTGAAGCACCTGAAGGGAGAGACTCTTGTAACAGACCCAGGGGACTACAAGCTGCTCCACCATCCCGATGGGTAAATTGTCATGGACATCGCAAATGAGCATTGTCACAGACGTACACGGTTGACTCATCTCTACAGTGACTGCAAATTCATCTTTTGTGCTTTTTGACCAGAAATCTGGGGACAGCCCTGGGCAGCAGAGGAGGAATGGAGGCCCAGGGTCAGCACCACCCCTGCAGTGGGGCTGTTCCCCACCCACACCTCAAAGGTGGACACCTTCTCCCAAAGAACTTCTGCCAAGGACACTGACCTGCAGAGCTCAGCACAGAGGCAATGTAGGATCACCTCTGTCCCTTCAATCCTACCAGATCTTTACAGGTTTGAGTTCTCATCACCAAGGCATACTGGGGGCATTAGTGCAAAGCCATCTCTTAACTCACCCAAGGCCAGAGCTTTCCAGCCCTCAAATACCAGAAAAATCCAGGATTTATTCCTGACCCAGAGTGAAAAAGAGTTGGACAAACCTCATTGTGCCTTCAGACTCAGCACTCCCATCACTCTATCAAGTGAATAAATCCCTCAAGATAACCCATTCATGCCTCACATTTTGTGCTTTTCAGCATTTTCACATTAATTACAAAATTATATTAAGATTTGAAAGAAAAGGGGACACAAATGTCACCTTGGTTGCCAGGAAACCTTCAAAAGCAGAGCTCATTTCAGCAGGCAGCAGCCTGGCTGCTACCTGGGGTGTGGGGCTGCAGCCTCACAGGGAGCATGGTGTTTCACAGCACTCTGCAATATCATAAATTTAAAAAAAAAAAAAAAAAAAAAACCACCAACAA
>WBMW01004942.1:135655-157323 GCA_013396635.1 Penelope pileata
AAAAAAAAAATCATGGGAGAAGGTCAACACCACAAATACCTGGTGCCTCCAGGGACCCACAAATATTTCACTTCTCCATGGAAAAAGTTGTATAGCATTCAGAGTGGCTTTGCTAGACGAGTGCATTGTTTGCCCATGACCCTGCATAGGATGTGGAGTCTCCTAAAAAGGAGCTGGGACTCTTTCTGAAGGAAAATGTGCTCCCAGTCCCCACAATACAAATCCCACAGCGTCTGAATTTTCTTGTTCTCATGTTGTTTCTGTCTCAAAATAGGATTTACTAGTGGCTTAAGCTCCCAGCAACGGCCTAGGGAGTTGAATCAAATCATATATATATGTATATAAATGGCTGTGCAGAATCATGCGGAAAGTCAAAACAACAACAGTGGTGAAATCATAACATACTGGTTTAATGCAATGCCAGCCATTTGCTGAGGCAGCGGGGGCTAGCTTCGATGGGAAATACATATTCAATATCCCTGGAAGTGATTTTAAATCCTCTGCACTGAGCGCTCTGCTCCTTTGCGGGAACAGCATCACAGCCCCCAGATATGTCCTCAGCTCCCGGGTCAGCTCCAGTCCTGCAGACCAGGAGCAGCACAGCTTAAGAATTGCAAATACAAGGTCAGAGTCACCCAGGCAGGGAGCTGCAGAGCCCCAGCCTGCTGCAGAGCCAGCCCTCCTCCCACAGACCTGGTGCATGCCTCTGCATCCCCACTTCTGCTCCAAACCCCGGGGGAGACGTGCGCTTCCTGACAGTGCTGTCTAAGTTGCTATGTCAAGAAAATCCATGTCCTAATTACCCGGTGTCCCTAGCATGGTAAACAAGACTCAAAAAAAGAGATATTTCTTCTCTACTTATTTTATTTTTTCCCCCTTTCTCCAGTAGACACTCTGGCTAACTTTGTCTGGCAGTTGCATCTCGTTTGTTTAATAATGACAGGGAATGTTTGAGGGTGGTAACAACTTTAAATGCTTTGTTGTATGTTAGGTAACAGGGGGTAAGATATGCACAGAGGGAGATGGCAATGATCAGAAGAAACAGATTTTCAGGGAATGAATATGTTAAATCGTGTTGTCTCTCAGTTTCCAGCATCACGTAGGTTACAGACCAAGAACCCCCAATAAATCATTGTTGGGGCACTGGGAAGCGCAGCCACACTCAGATGCCCGCACTAGCAAAACTTGTTCTGTTTCCGAGCTGTCATTGACACTGCGTTCATCCCTGATGGATGATGCTCTGACAAAGCTTTTTTCTCATTGTCATGACCTGCAGAGGAGAGCTTGGCTCACTGGAGGGCTTACAATTAAGATGGTTGGGCATGGAAACTGCAGCTGCTTGGAGTTTTTGAGGAGAATGTCTCAAAGAACAGGAGCAAAAAAGCACCATTCACTACTGCAGTTTCCAGAAGCTTGCCAGACGTCTCCATTTCGGAAGAAGACTGCAATTTTCAATGAATGCATACACATATCCTGGAGAATTCCCTCTGCAAGCCAGGTTGGATGAGCTTGCAGTCCCCACGGTGCTCCTGCACACCCGGCACATCCTCCTTACCACGGCCTTTTGGGACTGGGACCGTTTGTCATTTGTGACGTTTTGTAAATCTTGTTTAAAAACATGTCTGGAGACACTGTTCCTCCTGCAAGCATCTCCTTAATTCATATAGTTACAGAATAAATGAGGTAGGAACATGCCTTGTGGCCCTTCTCTACATATCTTTGAGATGATTCTTGGTCCTTCTTTGTTATAGCCCCTTTGGGTTGTTAGAGACTACAGGTTGTTCCTGCTTCATCTCATCTCCAGGCTGAACAGCTCCCTCAGCCCTCACCATGCATCCCATGCTCCAGCCCCAGACAGCTGGGGATAAATATTTCAATAATAACAAAAAAAAAAAAACTAACAAAGAAAGACAAAAACAGCCCACAAACCAAACATGCTGGAAATTTAGAATGAAAATACCTGCTAACTCTCATATGTCCAACTTACATCATTAAAGTTTCAACTTCTTAAACATATTCTGTATTCTCTGCCTTCCTCTGAATTTGTATGCTTGGTTATAACTTGGGGGAAAACAAAACAAAACAAACCTTTAAGGATGAACAAGCCAAGGCAAAAATTTTAACACTGTTATTCCGGCTCAGACTTCCAGCACTTTCAGAAATTGTAAATTTTCTCATGCTAATCCTGCTCATTCATATTAATGCATGAGAGATCAGTGTTAGTCTGATCAAAATGCATGCTCAGTGCTGTGAGCTTATTTATTTTAAATAAGGTTTATCATCAGAATGCAACATTAAGAGAACACTAATACTGTGAAGGCAGTGAGGCTTGCTAAATTGCTTTGAGGATACTTAAACCAGACTTAGGACAACTTCATCCAGAATACCTCAGAAGTTAATCAAGTAGCTTGTGGGAATTACAGATCAGGGAATTAGGAGACACACTGGACAAAGGGTCTTTGTCCGTTAAAATTATAATCTTTGAGTGATTTGGGAAAGGCGTACTAATCCAGGAGGGGACAACATTATATTAAAAATGTCCAGTTAAAGAACACAAACGTCACAAGATATCTCAGGATGCAGCCTAAAGTTTCTTAGTGTCACTTTGTCTTAAGTAGGGGAACAAGCCAGTTAGCTCACGATACTCTTCAAAGCCTGCCATAAAAGACAACATACAAAAATTCATTTAAAGATGCACCTGAAAATATTTTTGCAAAGATAAAAATGTATTTTTGGAAAAATGGTGCCAATATACTCTCTCAGAGAAGACACAAGAGATAAGGGCAAACTGAATCTTTCCTTACACAATATTCATGTGAACAAAAGCAGCCTGGAATCCTTGCACATTTGAGATGGATATTGCTCTTATTCTTGTGGATTACATGGTACTTGAAACCTAATGTCAAGAAGCCAAGAGAGATGAAAATAGATTGATAGGTACTACCATTTCCCCTCCCCACAAAAGGATTTTAAAGCTTGCAAAGTTGATTACATTCTGTCAAGTGTGTTTTCTACTTTGCTTTTAGTATGTCAGTTATTTCTATTTCCACTGCTAGGGGAAAGAGATCCATCCCATACAGAAACCCAAACCCAGCTGTTTATATAACGAGTTGGAAATGAGAACTACAAAGTGCTGCCTGCCAGAAAGGGCAGCCAAGACTGAAACAGTTCAGACTGTATTAGTGGGAGTCACACAGCCCATCTTCAGAGTACCTCCTTATGCCCATCATCTTAACTGATTTTATTGTAATTTTCAGAACTAACCTAGAAAATATTCACTTATGTATACTTCCATTTTTCTCGTTGATATATCTGATCTTTTGAAGCTCTGAGAATCTCAGCTACCATCAGAAGGGAGCTTCACCCTCATTATTCCAGCTTGTTGCTGCAATGTTCTCGAGTAATGAAGCACAGCACATAATCTGGCTGATCATTTAACTCCAGAGGACAGAGACAGAATTAAATAATAGCAGAACTTGTACTACTGTCAAAAAGATATTCTTGAGCCATTCCAAAGAATGGATTTTTTTTCCACAGTTTAATTTGCTGTCCCTGAGGAATCTATACATCTGAGTCTGGACAATCACAAGAACAAAAGCCATTGAATTCAATGAGCCAGAATTAAAGTTTTTCTGATCTTTTAACCCCCTACAGGATAGGTGGCACTTCATGCTTCTCCTGAAACTCATTTCAAGTAGTTTTCATAGGCAGTCTCAGCAAGGCTTCCTCCTCCTTGCTCCAGTGCAGAGGGACATGGTCCCTTCCTAAATCAAGCTCATGCTTCATTACAACTAGTGATAGCAGTCCTGCACAGCAGGGCAGCACCCAAGGCCAGGAAGGTTTCCTTGAGTGCAGAAACCAAGAGCTCTCTGGAGTGCCTGGAGCAACCCAAAGCAGACAGATGTCAGGCAGTCAGTGGGAAAAAAACCCTGCTGTTTTCACTGGGCTTGAGTCAGGGCTTCATTTATTTCAGTTAGCAGGAGGCACCCTCTGGGGGGTAAGGAGGGAGGGGAGGAGGAAGCTTGGCTTTCCTTGGGCACCTGCTGCTCATAGGAAAATGCAGTTGTCCACAGGAGAGCAACATGGCTGAGCTGTGCACAGGAAACCATGAGCACAGTGTCTGCTGCAGGATCAGCACTGGGGGCAGTTTTGCAGTGGCTCGCACACGGCAGTTTGCTCAAGAGCGATGCTGCCCTAAGCTAAGGGGTAGAAACATCAGTAAAAGGATGCCCCACCAGACCCTGCCTCACCCCTGGATCATTATCTCACACTCTGCCTTGACTATGCATACAAACTTTCACCAGAAAATACATAAATATTTCAAAACAATGACTCACTACAGGGAAGCATTTTGCCTTTGGTTGCCTTGTACTAAAGCTGCACAGCTCCTTTCGTAACAATCTGGAAGGCTTAATTCCACCTCTTGGACTTCTTCCCAAAGCCCTGAGCCAGGCTCAGGTGCTCAGACGCAGACTGTCCCATTGGGGGTTTAGTCACGCTGCCCAGGGAGAGCCAACTCTCCAGCAAAGCCCATGAGAGGTTTCAGAGTATGTGCATCTGAGTTCTCCCCTTCTGGAAGCATGAAATCTGCTTGCTCAGGCGGGACTACAAAGATGGGCCAACGCTGTAGGGAGTTGCTCTGTCTTGTGACAACAAAACCCACATTGTGGACCAGCTGTAGGGCCACGGCTTCATGGGGAGGGTCAGGAGAGCTCAGAGAGCAGGACAAATGGACAAAAGCTGTCCCCTGTGGTCTTCTCCACCATCGCCATGCAAAACTCCCGTGGGGAGGCAGGAAGAGCAGGCCTGAGGGCAGGGTCACCTGGGCAAGCATTTACTGGCAATGCCTCCTCAGATGGGGAGCTCCATGCCCTTGGCTCCTGGAGTCATTCCCACATTTTGTCACCTATGGGCTTTCCTCTATCACTATGGTTTTCACTAAGCCTTTTTGGTTGCTAGGAGTTCTAAGCCAGTTCACAAAGTTTCCATAGCACAGATGAACCTCTCCTTTGCTGAGCTTTTTATTTTGTTTTTGGGTTTTTTTCTTTGCTTGCTGTTCGGTTTTTCATTTTAATTTGATTTTTTAAACTGGGAACACTCAAAAGCAAATGCTACGAGGAAAGAGCTGTGAAAGCACATCTGATTGTTATTCTCTCATTTTCCAGCTCTAGAAGAGCAGTGCAATTGGTGTGTGGGGTTGCTTAGGTTATACACAGAGATCTCCTCAACCCAACACGAGGGTGGATGTTTGATCAGAACAAACCACCCCAAAAACCTGAGAAACCATTTCACAGCGCTTACCATCAAGAGGGTAAAACAATTACTAACACTGAAACATTTTCATAAATGCTGCCTTTGTGAAGCTGTATTTCTTGCAAGCTGCTGGAGATGGGACTGAAATAGCAGCTCATTAGGAGACTCATTACAGCCAACCCACAGACATTTTTATGACCCAGTTAACATGATGGCCAGCATTAGCAAGGGCGGCGGTCCATGGCAGAGCACCTGGGTGAGGGCCCATCTGTGCATGTTGCCCAGCGCTCACTGGACCCATCACCAGCGCCTCAGCCCTGGGGCCAGGCTGCCCAAGCTGGATTTTAGCACATGGGAGCATTGGGCTCTGCTTTCTTGCAGAAAACCCTTTGTATTTCTCCTTCAAGATCTACTTCCCCACACTGATGCAACATAAGCACATAGTAAGGAGAGGGGAGAAAATTGCATCCAGGCCCCAAACTTCCTGTTGGTGCCAGATAGAGTGATACTACTGCATACAATAAAAACCAGCCCCTCAATTTGCTCCCATGAGGAGGTGATGGGCAGGACCATGGGAGTGGGGCAGCAATACTGAGCCATCAGCCTTAGAGAGCTATCTGTAAGTGATACTCATTTCATACAAGTTCTTTTTCTCATTTTTTTTTTCCTCCCAATATTTACGCAGTTCTGTCCTGCCTCTTCCCCCTCTCACACATACATCCCTGAAGGCAACGCAGTCTCATTGGTTTGCTGCTAAATACCAGCCCCTGGGTGGGCAGTGGCCTTGGCACTGCAGCTCTGACAAGCAGCACTGATCACAGCACAAGCGCTGTGTTCCCAGGGGGGACACAACATTGGTCTGGGGCATTCCCTGAGCCTCTAAGGGCAGCTCCACCTGGGAAACTCCATACTGGTTGTGATTAAGAATCATCTTTTAAAGGCTTTACAAATTAGCTGCAGATTTAGGTATTAGCAATTGGCAACCATGCTCAGGAGGCAGCACATCCCTGGCTGAAGTTCTGAGGTTGCAAAGACCTGGAGTTTTTTCAGGACACCTGGGGCTGAATGAGCTGTAAGCACAGGGCAAAGAGTAATTCCCTCCTCTTGTTATCAGCAGGCTTTGGAGTCTCCTTGCTCCAGAGAGAGCAGAACTCGTGTCTGGATGTTGCCTCACTGTCTCCACACCCTCAGAGCAATAGGGCCCTTGGCACTAGCAGGGAAAAAAGCTTTCCAAAGGGGTCTTCAGCAAAACAGGCTCTTCCCCATGAAAAAGCTTGGCTTGGACATATGGGCGTTTTCTAACAGAAGTCTGCTGAGAACTTTCTGAGCATCTCTTTCATCTATGAGTGTTTCTTCAATTTTTTTCCACAATCCCCACACCTACAGGAGGCAAACACGGGTGCTGGGTTGCACGGGTGCATGGGTGACTGTGTTGCAGTTCAGCAAAATATACCTCTGAGCCAAAAAAAAAAAAAGAACCTCTGATGCTCTTGGGAGGTTTCTTTGCTTGTTTTGTTTCAAACCAAGCAGCTGAAAGTTGCATACATGAGAGCTCCGGGGTTTATAATGGAGACTACAGAACTGCTGTCATTTGAAGTTGATCACAAACTCAACAAGTGCTCTCACTTCTTGTGGAAGTGGAGGGATTTTTTGGGCTGGAGTTCCTTTTATTTTATTTTTTGTTTTGTATGATCAATCCAAACAGCCTTTACTGGACAGAAATGTAAAGAATCTCGTCTCTTCTAATTATAGGGCACCTACCTCAATAGTAACATACATTAAGTTTTTGAGACTATAATTAGCAGAAATTATATTGTACCAAATAAACTTCTGGTGGTGATTCCAGACTGAAGAGATCATGACCCACAGATCAAATCAGAAAAAAAACCATCATGTCCCAAACTACTGATGTACAACTGCATCATCAGGGTAATATATGTATTCATACGCACATGCATAGAAGCCCCCTGCTTAAGAGTTGTCTGGCTGCAGGAACTGTCAGCTAAATTAGCACTCATAGCAAATTGTTAAAAAAAGCATCTATGCATTCAATTATGTGGCAGCATATCACAGGAACAGACGTGACTTTGCCTCACCTGCAATGATCTCAGGTATAAAAGCAATCATGATGGACTAGCTAATTACAGCTTTCCTATTCCGTAACAAAAACGATCCTACTCTGCTTTAATTTTAACATCAGAAAGAGGAGGCAGGGAATAAAAGCAAAACCAGGTAAGAAATGCACAATTTTGCTAAATTTAATCAGTGGCTTTGCCAGCCCCTGACTGGCATTCATAGTAAGGAGGACCTTTCATGCAAATGGAATACCCAGCAATTACTTCCTTTCAGCAGTCAATACCCTGTTCTGTTCGTTCCACAGGGCCATTACCTGTCTTTCCACATGCCATTGTGCAAATGTTGTGTTCCATCTCCTCCTACACAGTGCTGAATGATTGCAATCCCCCGTCTGCTCCCTTCAGCAGTGAAAGGGATTTTGCTCCAAGCAGTGCAAGGGCACCTCGTGCTCTGCATCTACACCTACACCACTAAACAAGCAGAAATTCAGCAGACACAGGAGACAAAGCAGGATTGCTCTAATGAATTCAATTTTTGCCTGCCCTACTGTCATCACAGTGGAGTCTTAATAGGAGGTTCATAGCTTTTTCCCCCAGACACCTGCTTGTGTGTGTTGATGTTTATGAGAGCAGCAGAACAGCAAGATGCCTGCAGCCACAGCGGTGGGGAGCACAGCTCAGCACACACTGAGCAGAGCTCTGCTACCTTTCAGCCTGCAGCAGCCTCACCCATCTCTCCTTGCTTAACTTCCAGCCGAGCTAACTCAGCACAGCTTTCTGCTTGTGCCTACGCTGTAACCACCAGTGCAATTCAGGACACCGATATCTGGGGATGCAGGAGCTGCTGCCCCCAGCCCTTGGGACGCTCACCTCAGCGTTTCATGCAAATGTTTTGTTTGCCTTTGCTCTATGTACCTTCCACCCCCTGGGCTTATTTTCAATGAGCTGTAAGCAGAACAAGCAGCCCTGAATTTCATCTTCTGTTGCATCAGAAGGACAAGAGATCTGTGCAGCTCAGCACCAAGACAGGGTGACCTTGTCACAGTCAAAGTGCAGCCCAAGATGGCCACAGCCTCAGTGGGGTCTCAACTCTGCTGCAGACCCCTGGGACACGCAATAACTTTGGCATGGGCAGCACCTGCATCCTGGCAGGGAAGGAGCAGCCACACACCCACGTTTGTTCACTGCCTGCTGCCACAGAGCCTGGGTGCAAGATGAGCCCTTGGCACAGCAGGGTGAGGGAGGCCTGACCCGATAGGAAATGGTGACAGTCACAGCCTGTGCTGTCTCAGGGGGCTGCTCTGCATGCTCTTTTTCAGCTGATTGCAGGAGCTCTGACAGCTCAAATGCATTCAGTAGTGGCATGGCTTTCCCCTGGGAGTTCTGCCCTCAGCTGCATCCTATCGACTGCCACCAGCACTGCATGGAATTGACTTCCTACAGGTGGGGGCATCAGGGCTTCCTGTTCCCTCAAACACAGCAGCAACATTGCCTCAGCTGAGCAGTGAAACTCTTCCACGAGCATTTCACAAAAACCCTACAAAGAAGGAAGTGCTCTTGTTTTTGGGGAGGTGGCGAAGCTTTCTGGGACAGGCAGGACTGCTACGGGTCACAATCAGCTGCTGAAAACCCTACTGCTTGTAAGAGATAGTTAATGGTTTACTAATTAATTGAATTTTAGATTAATTTATAATAATAAATCTCTTGAGAAGCTTACCTAAAAGCTGAGTTATATTCTTAGCTTTAAGCACATGGAAATCTTTAGTGTAACCAGTAGTGAGGACTCGCCAGAAAGGGGAGCACAGCGTGTGGGTGGCTGCACCTGTGGTCAAAGGAGGGGGTGCAGGGCTACAATGGCATCAGAGCACCAATTCTGAATACTGCATGGCTCTTTTCAAATGGTCTTAGTATCAGGAGGACCTTACACCCAGTAGGCAAAGTAACACTGCACCATACTCATGTTTTATAGCAAAATTCAGGGAAATATGGAGATATCTGGACTATAAAGTTCACATATTTTGATACTTCTGTACCTTTTTCATCCTGCTCCTGGCCAAATAGAAGTCACGCTGCAGTTCAGGATGATGTACAGCAGTGTGAGCACTCTGAAATTGGCTGTTTTGTCTAAGATTTGCAGTGCTTAGAATTATAGGCATAAGGTTAAAAAAAACTTTAAAAAGGAAAAAAATTTTCTGAAATACTCAGCTTCAGGTCCAAATCTGCATGAAGTTGTACCTCCCCTGACTTAATGGCATTACACAGTTCCACTTTGGCTGAGGAAAAAACAGAGCAGCCCTGACAGGCAACAAAAGTCATAGAGAGACAGACTGAGAGCTTTGTAAAAACAAAGAGGTTTCTAACAAACCTCACACCATCACATTGCTCTTCCCTGGGGAACACAAACAGTCTGCCTGGATCCCACTGAACATGGAGTGATAGTATCAGAAGGTGCATTAAAGAGGCTTAAGAAGGTGTATGCACAGCATCAGGAGAGATTGCTGATGTGAGGGGATAAGCCCTCATCTCCTTTCCCAAGGTTCAGCATGTTTTTCATGCAGCTGGGGAAAGAGCCAGGCAGGGCAGCATGGAAGCATCTTTATTTTGACCCAGACATTGAGCTAAGCCCAGTAAGCATGCTCACAAAAAAATACAAGATAAAATGTCTCATACCAGCAGCCCAATAGACAGTTCTCATTACTTTGTAGGTGTCCAAGCCAGCCATTTCATGACACAGCACGAACACTGCCCTATGACAGTCAGTACTTGCAGCTACTCCATTTCTAACAGTTGATTAGGTAAAATCTATAACAGAGCATTCAGCAGCACACAAAAATACTGGGACTGGGAGATCTTGGATTGCGGGTCAAGGATAGGCAGGATAAGTTAGTCTTCTGCAGATATAGTGTCCTGCATCCCACTGCCCACCCGAAAAATGTTTCATGGAAATTGAAGATTTATGAAATCTTTTCTGCAATTAAAACTCAAGAATAAGGTTTTTTTGTTTGTTTTTCCATTGCCCTTCAGTGATTGCTGCAATGAAGAGCAACAGTAGGGAGAGATAAGCACCACATCCCACTTCACCCCAAACAGAAACATCAAGGATCAGTCAACAACCAACCCTCATTTTGGGTGCATATTCCACTCACTAGCCTTTGGGCCACTCTAGACTTGTTCAGCCTCCCCTCCTACTCTCAAAAACAAAAGTGTCTTTCTCATTTGTCCCAGTGCAGGACAAAAATGGCTTTTGAAACCCCATCTGTGCCCACAGAGCAGAGCTATGCCACCTGCCAGCCCTTGCCGTGCCAGCAGGGAGCGCAGCACACAGCTCTGCTCCCACTTCCCTGTGCCACAGGGAGACAAATGGTGCACAGGGGTTGTAACCAGCTCCTGGGCAGCCTCTCTCAAGGATGGTTTGCAATGACAGAGGGGGAGATGGAAAGAAAGGCATCATACAGTAAGATTTTGGTAAATTTTGTATAATACCCAGTGACCTTTAATACCAAATAACTGGGGAGCAGATTGGCAGGGGATGTATGGAGCAAACAGGCTTTGCTTCACACATCATCTATGCAACAGTAATTTTGAAAAATTTTGAAGCTGCCCACCCTCTTGTCATTTCAAAGTTCAGCTATTTTCCCCATGAATCACAGGGCAATGAACTTTCCAACCAGCTAAGGCCACTGATCCAGCAGCAGGCTGGCTGGGGCTGAGCCCTGCACTAAGCCCCACTGGCTTATCAAGACTCTCTGAACTCCCATGTCCATTAGTGGATCATGACATAGGACTGGGATTTTTGTGCTGTCTGCCATGAGGTAGGCTTATTTCCATGAGAAATGCTACAGCTGTGAATCCAAGAAAGATTAGTCCGCATTTAGTGGGGAGAAGAAATAAAATAGCTGAACGGATGTCTCTGTAATCCCAAGAGCTCTCAGCATGGGAAGCACCAACAGAGGCTGCAAATCCGCAGCCAGACAAGATGTCCTCTATCTTACTCAGCTTCTTACCATGGAAGAATTTAACGTGTAAAGTGTACTACATGCATAGCAAAGCATTCCCCGATTGATCCAGTTTCACACAGGACAAAGAATTAACAAATGGTAAATTCCCAGAATGCAAACCTGGGTGGTTCCAAGAAGCAGCAGAACAGAAGTGGTGATGCAGAGCAGACAGGTGATCTGGTAGATCACATTCCAGCTGGGACTGAAAGCACTCCATGGCTTTGGGAATGGAGATATAAAGTTTTAACCATACTAAATATTAAGTTTTGCATGGCTAGAACAATACTTATAGCAAATAGGGATCCCTGCTGCATCTATAACAAATGAGCATCTAGCTGAGAAGCACACAAAGCAAAACCCCATGGAAGATGAGCAGAGGAAACATGCAGTATTCTACTGTACCAGGAGTAAGGACATTCACTGCCAGAACCCTTCCAGGTCCAACAAAGAGGCTGAACTAATTTCTCCCAGCTGAGTCCATCTTTCTATTGAAAATACATCAAGAATCTTCCTGACAAATCATAATTTTACTCATAAAATAGCTGAATCAAGATTTCCCCATGCAGCTGGCTTGAGTGCCTCCTTCCTATTGCATTAATATATACAAATGGATGGCACTACTGATGCAAGCAAAGGACTGAAAGGTCACTGAAGCAAGTTTAATTAAGAAGAATGCCTGAACCTGAGCAGAAGTTAGCTAAACTGAGACATATCGATTAGCAGAGCTGGATTTAATTATTACAAGACAACCACAAGTTTACTTTGCTATTGAACAGAGGCAGTCCTTCAGATCGCACCATCTCATCTCTCTGACATTTCCAACCACTTGGGAGATTGGTTAAGCTAAAAACAGCAGACAAATGGCTATGAGTGGGCAGAGGTCTCCAGCCTGACATGGGCAGAGCTTGCATCCTTGACGAGAGATCAAAGCAGATGCTGCTACACAGTGTCCTTCTCTGGGCCAAAGAGACCATAGCCATCTGCATGACAACTTGCCACTCCAAGCAGAGTAGAAATGGCAGCATCTTAGATGGTGTAATTGTATGCATGAGGAATCACCTGTGCAGGACATCCCTGAGCCCCAGCAAATATTTTTGGGTGAAGTTTTTAAGTGCATTTTATCCCAGGGTAAAAAGTCATTTCCATCAAGGCTCACAGAGTCCATTTTCTCTATTTAAACTTCTTTCTCCTCAAAGTACGCTTTTTCTATCAAATGAAGAGAGCCTGCATGCACATTAGCTTAATCACACATGTGACATGACAGAGATGCAGTTGCTAAGTGACCACCTTGGGGGTGGGGGACGCTTTATAAAAGTGATTGTAATGATCCAAGAAGATGTGCCTGGCTGAGGGTTGATTCTGGAGTGATAAGAGGCAGAGAAATAAGCCCAGCCTCCACACTGTAGATGAGGTTTAATCAAAAAGAAACTGCTCCCACCAAGTTGTTTCAATATCCTGAACAATCTGATAAACAATGAGACAGAGCATAAACACAGAGCACCTAGAAAACAGGCGAGACTTTTAATCATGTCAAACTCTTGGGTAAGAGCAAAAAATCAGGACAAATGTCTTCCTAAGTAAAACAGGGGAGATAGCATCAGATGTGAAGAGCTAATTGAAATTATCCCAGTGTAGCTAAAGCAATTAAGCTGAAGCTTAGTTTTAATGGGAGCTAATTCTCCTCCAAAGAAGCCTGCCCTCCAGCACCAGCTGGGCAGCATCCACAGCTGCACCAAACCCACCCACTTCGCCACACAAGGTCTTCACTGCTTTGAGAATGGACACTGCCACTTTGAGAGGAGCTCCGGGTCTCTACTCACATCTGGTGTATACCACTGAAATTCCAGGGCTCTGAATTTTCACAAATCAGATGGAAACATGGGTATCCCCCAAAGGGAGGGCTCAGCCCCCTCCTGGGTGAGTACCAGAAAGCATCAGAGGGAAAGATTGGGCATTTTGGGGCTGGGGAGCTTTGCCTCAACAGCCGCCATGAGGGAAGGTCTTCCTTCCCAAAATAAGGATGGTTCAGGCTCACCCTGAAACTAAGAAAATGGAAAAAACACTGCAGTACCACAGGTAGTCACTGCTCCATACGCAGCAGATAACCTTAGAGGGAGCTGGGTCCCCTCACCTCCCCAAGACAGGGGCTCCTGTCATATCTCTCTCTTCTCATCCTTGTTTTTCACTTACCTTTATTCTTCCAGTTCCCTGCCCATCAGCATTAAGCATTTTTTCTCTCTGCCTCAGGCTCACATTCATTGCTTCTTTCCAGGTCTTCCCTGAGTCCATCAGCTACAGCTTGTATTCTCCAGCTAATCTTCCTGAGCTGGAGGGCCAAACCCATCTGGTGCTCATCTCCATGAGGCCTTTCCACTCTGCTCTGCATTCAGTTTTGACCATGGCTTTTGGAAGTGCCAGAAGTCAATTGTCCGCAGGCTGCCATGATTAGCAGTGATTGCACTTCAATCAGCAGCCAGCCTCACACAGCTCTGGAGCTTTGATTGTGCTTGATAGGAGAAAGAGATGTTAAAAATGTTCTAGGCACAATCTCAGCCAGTCAGATGCATTTTAAAGAGATAATACAGAGCAAAGATTTTGTTACAAGTGGAAGTGAATTATTTATTTTTTTATAAGACTGGATAGAGCACCCAGCAATGTGGCAAATAATATGCTGAAAGCTGGGGTTCACAGCTGTCATAGGAAGAAACTGATGCTTTGAGTTAGTACAGAGCACTAGGGAAAACTCCACCCAGACAAGGAGCTTTTGTAATGAGAAATCACAATTTACAGGATGCTGCCAGTCACCGCACAGAGATGAGAGGCTGGATCCATATTCAGCCACATCCCTAAGCAACAGCTAACAAAGCACTTCCAGATGATGAGAGAAACCAGAGATGAAGTGAGGGCACAACTGGTGTCCTCAGCACAAGTGGAGAGAGCTGCTCTGGGTGTGATGGTGAGGAAGAAGTCATAGATGCCCCATGGTGCCCCATCAAATACCAATCATCTTCTGCAAAACCTCCTGGTCGCTGTTGCTTCACAAGCTGTAGCAATTAAAACGCAAGCTGAGTCCTTGCTGGCTTCCCTTGGCTAAGTCAAGAGAGCTAAAATCCACTTTTAAGTACTCTTAAAGTTCAATCACTGCTGTTTGTACAGCACTGTGCTGCAGAGCCAAGAACAAAGCATCTTGGTGTCAAGAAATCAAGGAGCCTGTCCAAAATCCCCCATGGTGGCAATCAGCTTAATGTCTAACTGAAAAATGTATAAAGATATGTACAACCTTTTGCTGCCTTCACTCTTCAAATCAACACATTTAAAAATAATATGTATGGCTTTTTTCTTTCTTGCATGTGACTTCAGCTTTTTGAGCTATCTCCATAAATACCGGGCAGAGCTGAGCCTTCTGTGAGGCTGAACTTCCCCTGATTTTCAGCACCTAGGCTGCCCTCTCCTGAGAAAAGCTGACTGGTCTATTTGCTAGAATCCAGCCACTAAGGACATCCCAATATAAATATTTACAGTACAGGGAACATTTCTATTACAGTTATTGTGGGCAGAGAGATTTTCTGTCTTATTGTTAGGTGTATGGATGCGGCAGAACAGACAACTGCTGAAATTAATGATGCCCACATTCCTCACTTCCAGACTTCAGACTTTTTACAAATCAAAGATCTTTCATTAAAAATTTGAGGTCACCTAAACTTGCAACTTCTTATCTAATGTATCATTTTCCTTTTCACTTTTAACTTACTGGGGTTATGGTCTCCTTCCATCACACCATGCTCCATGTCAAATTCCTCTGAAAACGTGATACACCAAATGGCACTGGACCACACAGGACATCTGTCTAATAGACCCTCATTCCTTTCATCTTCTTTCACATCAAAACAGAAAACATTTCCAGGCACTCTAGAAAGCCAGCACAGTCTCCACAGTGACCCAAGATCAATCTGCAGTTTTAATGTACTTTTGTCAGAAAATATTAATGCAGCTAATGGTAACATAATGAGGCAAGGCTTAACCCAGCTGCATGACAATTAAAGGAGATGAATATTCTTTCACAGGATCTAGTCCTTTTGCAAAGAAGTCACTTGTCTGTCTGAGTTCCTGACATTTTTCTCTGGTGTGAAATCTACCTTTCAATCAGAAAAAAAAAAAAAAAAGAGACATCTGACATTAAGAACTTGAGCCAACTTAATTTGCACTGATAATTTGTGATTTTGAGAAAGTTACCATTTGGATCAACTATTAGACACATCAGAAGATCCTGGGACAAGGCAAAACACATAAAAGCCATGCATTCACTCTTTGGTCTCCAGTTTCCAAAAGTTCTGTACAGATGCAACATTGCTGCATTTCACTGTCATTTTCAGGGCTGGGATAAATCCTTCCCATACAGTGCTTGTGCAGAGATGCTCTACATCCCTTCAGTACCCAACAGTTTGCTCTTCTCTTTGCCTTTTGGTTACTTCCTCAGTTCTGACATCCATCCCCTCACACTTTCCATGCCTCCTTTATCCTGCATGAGTCCCCAGAAGGGAAGGGTGGGCTGTGGGCTTTGCAGTCTCTGCTGTGTCAGGACTGGAGCTTGGGCCACTGGAGACATGCAGATGCATCTTGGAAGTAGCCAGGAAGGCCCTGAGCTAGATTGCAAAATGCTGCTCTCCTTGTACCACCACCTGCACTGATGCACAAAAGAGGAGCAGGAGTGTCTCTGAAATGAAAACTGCTTCTGCGTGGACCAATTCTGATGGCCTGTGCTAGGCATCGAGGGGCTGAACATTGCCCATAGAGAAGGGCCAGGAGCTATTTGAATCAAAGAATGTACTTACTCTCCAGTGAATGAAGATCTCTGCCTTTTTAACAATGTCTCACCATATGTTTTGTGGTTCTTTTGTAGCACTTGGAGTGTCTACCTTCCCACTAGAGAGAAAGAATTCACCAGAAGGAGAAAGATAAAGCTGTTTTTATAACTCTATATATGAATCAAGTGATTCATATAAATGATTTAGATGAGTTACAGAAATCAGTCAGCAATGTCACTAGGTGACATGGCAAAGAGATCTGTACAGTTTGGATAATGGAAGCCTTTCATTGCTGCTGAGGAAGACAATCCTCCACAGCCCTGCTTGCTGGGGGCCCAGATTGGAAAATATGGGTCTACACATGCATTTCTGCTTCCTTTGGGAAGGCTCCGCAGCTTTTCCGGGCTTAATGTAATTCATGAAAGCTTCAGGGTTTCACAATTAAGCACATTAATGCTGAAGGTTGAATGGCAAACAAAAACAATAAGAAAAAAATTTATGCACCACAGAAAATATAGGACCATGCCAACCATAGCAACATCCAGAAAAATGACAAATGAGCAGCAGCTAGAAAAGCAGGAAAGGAAATGAAAAGTGCTGGTTATGGAAGTGAGAGTGAACACTTGGCAGCCATGAAAACGGCAGCAAAGGGAGGTCAGTGCCCAGGAGCTGCCAGCCTGTGCTCATCACGTTTCTGTTCTGGCTGTGAAAACCTGTACTGACCAGAATAGTGAAATTGGCCCAAGAAGCCACCCCTTCCGATGTGTCTGCCCAGCCATCCCCAAGGGGACCACATGCATTTCTGCTCTATCTACCACAAATGGACCAGAGCTCGCCAGTGCTTCCAGCCATCACGTCAGACAGATTTCACTGGGTATCCAGCCAACCATGAGAAGGTCATTTACAAATAACCCATCAATTAGCCGTTTGCTAAAAAAGCAGAGTCAGTTAGACACCTCCTGGTCTCCCTGGGTCAGTGAAGCACCCCCAGGTGAGTGGGAGCAGCCGTGGATGGTTCTTCACATCTCCCATCTTTGTGACATTGGGATCAGAAGCCTCATGCTAGAATAGCTTTTATTCTCATCTGTGTGCTCTTCATATTTTATTTCAGTTCTGGGACCAATTTAGTTTAAGATGTGCAGTAAATGCATGCTGTATGTTGATAAATTATTAGCCTTCTTGCATAGCATGCCATTTGGTAAACCCACAGAGAGCTACTTACCATTCCCCACTGAGAATCAATGGGCATTTGCTTAATAACTCCATATCCAGATGCGTTCAGTGAAGCACAGGGAAAGTGTCGTTGTTTACCATTCTGAGAGAATGTCCTAGATCCAAGAAGACACAAAGCCTACCCAGACCAGCTGTCAATTCTGTGTGTGCTGCTCTTTGGAAAATCTAGTTTAGTGAACGCAACACAAGCATCTCCCCACGAGCCCCAGCGGCAGGCACCGCTCCCACCTGCTGCCTCACTCTGAGTGCTGCACAAACAGAGGCTCTGGCTACAAAAACGATGGGCATATGGATTTTCCCCTATGGAAGATTACCAATAAATTGACTGGAACACAAGCTCTCAGCTGGATTAACTTGTAGTAAATTCACATTTCTAAGATTATTCCTCACAAAAGCTATGAGCAGACAAAAAAAATCACCTCCAGGTCTACTGACTTTTTTACTTCTCAACTCTGCTTTTGGAGCTGGCCTGAAATTCTGTGCTGCCCAATCTTAATCCCTTTTTGTCCTTATGAAGAACCAATTCTACATTGAAATTGTTCTCCTTTTTTCTCTTCTTTTTTTTTTTTTCCTAAGCAACAATAAAAACAAGACGAAGTAATGTAGAACTGGAAAATCTTTCAACTGTTCAAGATGGCAGCAAAAGGATGCTCTCTCCAAGCCAAGAAAATGTCTTTTAGGTTTGCCTTTTATGAACTGATGAGAGACTCTGCACTTCCTCACAGCCTCAGAACTGAAGTGTAAAATCCGAAAAGCGCAGCCTCTAAAATGGTTGGGTTATTAACTACTGCGCTAAGAATATTTGCTAAATTACAGCATGGAAGTATTCTCCAGCTTATTATTTCCAACAACAGGCATCTTTTATTAAGAAACTCAACTTGGATAATCAAGAACCACCCACTGTGAAATGAATGAAGTGTGTTCTCCAGAGAGTACAATGACTTTCTTTACCAGTGCTGTGCCTTAACAGAATGGTAATACATCCCTGACTTGGCAAATGGGGCTTTGGAAAAGAAATGATTTTTTTTCTTTTTTTTTCTTTTTTTTTTTTCAGGCAGATGAAATTGTTCATTAAATTAAAGCAAAGTTTTAAGGAGTAATAAATTAATATGTAGTGAACAAACAGCAGACTTAATGGAGCAACACTAAAGGCAGAGTCCCTCTTTCTAACTACCAGCACCAGCTGTAAGCCTTAATGCCTCATTCAGAAGAAACTGTGAGAAGAACATGAAAGAAGGATGTACTCTTCTTTCTTTTCAAACAACATTCAACTCTTAAAAGATGAAAGACAGAAGTTAGTGATAGGATTTGCTGACACCGTCTGTGTTTCACCATTGTGACATCCTTGTAGGGAAGGTTTGGGACCTGCCAGACAGATCTGCAGGATGGATTTGCTGTTTTGTACCACAGTGTTGGCCAGCTTGTGCAGTCTTGAGGTGAGCATGGCTGGGCACAGCTAAGCCTGACTCCATGTTTCCTTCCAGACCTGGAAACACTTTCTCCCAAATACAGTTAACAAAAGCATCAATCTAGCCCTCAAGGCCAGGACACCCTCTGCTAGGGGAAGCTCCTGTGCTCACCACTGATCTGGAGACTTCAACAGTGAAAGCTGGCTAGAAAACTTCACTGCAAGGCAGCAAACATCATGATCTCAAACAATTCACCTTCTATGCAAAGGGAGAGATCTGAAGAGGTTCCCAGGTTGCTCTGCAAGTGCTAGTGGGATGAACCTCCAAATCAGCCAATGTCACAAAATGAAGTGAAAAAAATTCAGGAAAAGTAAATTTTTCTTCTTTGGCATGGAAAGAAATGGGTGCACTGGTGTATACTCTACAATCCAGGAAGCTGGAATCTCTTTGGGTCAGGATGCCTCTTGCACAATACCAAAGATCTACGCATTTGTCAGCTCTTAACACTTAAGGCACTCCCAGTACATCTTGATTTTATCCTACTTGGTGGAAATTTATATCTGCTGAGCTTTGCTTGCAGAACAGCAGCAAGGATGAAATTTTCAGAGCCTGCACAGTGTGGAAGCTTCAAGTCAGGCATCAGGAAACCTCTAAATAAAAGATTTTTCCTTGCCATCTGTGAAAATGAAGCTGTCATGGTCCACTCCCCACGGGCTTTGCTCCCTCCTGCAGCAGCAGGACGGGCTCAGCCCTTCTCCTGCCCATGCTGGTAGCAGAGCTTCCCTGTCTGGCAGCAGTGCTGGGGCAGCACGGTCCTTGAGCTTCACTAGACACACCAGTACGTTCAGGTTTGCATTTGGACTCACAACAAAGAGAAATCTGTTTTAAAAGGTTCTCTTGGCCAAACTACAAAGCTGGGTTTTTTTCTTCCTTTGTATGTGACGTTCGTACAAAGAATAGTCAAAGAAATACGAAGTTTACTTTGTTTGCATGACTTATTCACTGAGGCACACCACTTTCTGTAGCAATACAATGAGCTGTTCCAAAGAACACTGAAATCAGTCAGAATTTTCATCTATGAAGGAAAACTTACCCCCTTTTTTACATTAGAGCCTTTTCTCTATTTCCATGGAGATTATGGCTGGAGGGATACTCTTTTTTTAATTTTACTGTCTGTGATGAACTTCTATATTTTAATGATTGAACCATTAAGTTTTGAATGGTAGATTTTTCCTTTTTTTTTTTTTCTACTGACATAACATCGTTATGTTGTTTGTAGGAATTATGGTTTTTATCTTCCTGTCAACAGAATATGCATGTAAATAGACTTAGATTATTTATAGAGCAACATCAAATTAAACTGCTTGTATAATGACTTAAAACTGGTTATCGCTATCCTGCATAATATCTGTTTAAACACACCACTTGCAACAAGCTTTCCTAATCAAAGGAGGAAACAAAACCACAATGTTGCTAATTTTATGCACGTCATGATGTGCTGTTCAGCTCTCAGCACTGAGGCCCTATGCAGCACTAGGAGAGTGATGCTGTTTTTTTTTTTTTTTNTTGTTTGTTTTTTTTTTTTTTTTTTTTTTTTTTTTGCCAATAAGTGTTCTTCATATTTCACAGAGCTCTTTGGAGAGCACTACATTGGCCAAATTTTGGATATTAGGACTCAGACACACTTGAAAAGCTGCTGAAAACATTCGGACACATTCTCCTGCTTCTCCCATGCATTACAGGAGTCGCGGGTCTCTCCTTGCACAGCTGCAATGGTCTCACAGCAGTGTATGCAGGACCCCTCCCAGTGCACACCTGTGAGACACATACACCATGGGGACATGTGGTGTGGGGCTGCTAATGGGTGAGCTTTATCTGAGACCAGGAGAATCCCTCCCACGTTCAATGTTAGTGCCTGGGCTACTAAATTCAATTTACCAGTGCTCCCTTTCTCTTCCCAGCCTTCATGCATAATGGATTTCTTTCTTCAGGGCAGACCACTAATGAGATGGTGATGGTTGAAGCATGTCTGTCGGAAATCCATGAGAGCTCTTCCCCAGCTATGGCAATTATCGCTTTGTTTGTTTCTCTGTGCAAGAGCAACCATACACTGATCACCATCATAAGCAGTGGCACACATGAAAGCATGGCTCAGAAGTCCTTCACTGCCAGTGCACGAGTGTCAGGAGGAAGCCAGGGCCAGGAGGGCATTTTAAACACTCACACACTCCCACGGGCATGGGAAGGTGCATGGGTGAGGACAGCCAAATGCATTCTGGCACAGGCACCTCCTGGCCCACCAGACCCTCTGGTGTGTGGGGTGGGGATGTGCTGCAGATTGGTTCCCTCTTCACCCAGAGGAGCTGCTGCTGCCCCAGCACCTGCCCCCAGCCAGCACAGCCCCTCTGCACAGCATTTGGAGAGCTCAATTGGTTTGTGGCAGCTGCAGTGGCCCTGGTACCTGGCATTGGGCTGCTTCCCCCAGGAACACCTCATATTTCAGGCTGCCCTTCCTGGCTTAGCCTCAGCTGCTGACATCAGCTGAAAGCTATTAAAATCATCAAATGCTTCAGAAATGGCTTTTGTCAGAAATACAGCTGCCTTCTGGCTGCCTTCCCTCTGGTCGGAGTGATGCTGCAGACTGCAAGGAGCCTCATCCCTCACCACTAGAGCCCCTTCTCCTTTCCACACCCCCCTCCTGCCTCTCACGTCCATATACCTGTGACAGGAGCAAGACAGTGTCCTTGCACCAGTGACAGAGCTACACTGAATGTCTGAGAAAAGGAGGAGTTACCACAGTGACAGTTCATACTGCATTTCCTTGGCTGGAAGTGATGGTTGAGCCCAGAAAATGCTGCAAGCATGGGATTTATTTCCAAAACCAAAAAAAAAAAA
>WBMW01004942.1:157350-198969 GCA_013396635.1 Penelope pileata
AAAAAAAAAAAAAAGAGGGAAAAGAAACAACAACCAAAAAAATCAAAAAACTGGACCTTGACTAGTGGAAAGCTCCAAAGCCTGCTAATTGTCCAAAAGGTGAGGCAAGCAGCACAAAGGGTGAGCACGGCTTCTGGACATGGGTGAGGAGCTTACTGCACAGTGCAGCTCACACAGGCAGCATGTGCACAGTGTGCAAATGGCACAAGGACAGGCTGCTGGGTGCTCACAGGGCAGAACTCATCACACTGGAGCATGGGAGAGTGTGACAGGAAATAAATTGGGCCTTCAGTCAACCATTTAGAAGTGTTAGAAACTCCGCAGTGTAGGTTGTTCAAGTTGGTAAGAAAAAATAAATAGAGGTGGATTAATCTTTTCCTACCTCCCTGACTATTTTTTTTTCCTTGGACTCAGTCTGCTAGTGATGGAGGAGCTGGTGCCATGAAAAGAGTCATTTTGGTGGCTGTGGTCCACACAGAAGCAAGAATTGGCCTCTGTTTCTATGAGCTGTCATTTTCCTGAACACTTTAATGATGCTGGCTTTGAAGTGTTGCCATTTACTCATAGAGGAAAGTGCAAAATCAAATCAAAATCTTCCTTTTTGTTTCTGCTGTTCATTGTCACTGTAGTTTATGTCACTCTTTCACTCACAAAGCCATGTCAGTCATAGTGAGTTTTCTCTTACAAATCTGTTGCTGGTGGATTAGGAAGGGTAGGACGATGAGTAGGAGGCCCTCCTGTCCTCCTAAGATCTTCTGCCTTCGCAGCCCCATGTTGCTGCTGGAAGGAGAAAGAAACTCCCCCATTTCAAAAACTACCACTGAAAGGTGAAAGCAGTGAAGAATGGAACAAATCATCTTCACTCGAAGGACAAAAAGGCCAAGGAAAGGAAAAATAGACACTTATGGCTCCTATATGGACTCCATCTTGCATCAACAAACACTGATCTAAAATGGAAGCAAGCCCTACCTTCAGAGCCCACTCACTGCCCTTTGTTCTGACTCTTGCAGAACACATTTTGCTTTCTCAGCGTTTTTCAGCCAGATTATGGATTCCCTGAACTTTAAAAGTGATTAATCAACATGATACTGGCCAGCACCAAAGGGCAGGAACTGTTCCGAGGGCATTTCCTAAGCTGTCAAACTCCCTCTGAAAAGCACCTGATAGCTGCAATCCTCATGGATGCCCCAAAGGTGACAGCATTTCTAATAACACCTGCCTGTGCCATGGGTGTGCAACACATTATCTGCCTCTAAAGGGTACAAGATTTCAGACACAGGTGTAAAAGAAATAAAGGTCAAAATCATTTATCTGAAATATGAGATGTATTGATTGACAGCCCATATACTAAAAAAAAAAAAAAANTATTACCACACTGTTGAGGCACAGCATTGGTAAAGAAAGTCATTGTACTTTCTGGAGAGCACACATTACATTATAACAATTATAACACTAAATACAGTGGTGGTAAAATCCTGAGGCTCTGAGGACAGATTTCACACATCCTGCTGGAACCCATGGGCAGAGCCCTGGCCAGCAGGGCTCTCTGAAACCACACTGCCATGTTTTTCTGAGGGTGTAAGTTACCTGGCTCATAGATGTGCATTGCAACTTCATGGGGCAGGTGTAATCTTTGTAACAACCTCTACAGCCAGGGAATCCATTGAGGTGTGGGCAGAGGACACTGCTCTGGAGGTGGCCCATGGGGCAACGCTGGCACAGAAACCAGTGGCCAAATCAATGCCTTGGCACGGCCAGGGAGATTCACACCTCTGTGCAGTTCCTCGAGGCTCTTGGCAAAGCGAGACCCCTGTTTCCCTGAAACCATGGCAACCACACATTCATTTTTAAAATAAAAAACTGCTGCATTTCTGGCAGAAGAGATAGCAGCTTCTGCAAGGTGTGAGAGCGCTGTCGTCCTGCATCCTCAGTCAAACTGGGGCTACATTCAGTCTCTGTCCAAACACATAATGGAAATGTATTATTAAGAGCACTGTAGAATTAAGCAGGAGAGGAAATGTCTGTGCACATTTGAGCTGAACAGGGCAGAGCTGACACCACCCCTGTCTGGCCCTGCCATGCAGCAGAGGGGATGTGCATGGTGTGGGCTGCATGGCACTGCTCACCCTGACTCGAGAGATGGCTCCAGCATTGCCTCTTCCCCGAGCCCAGGGACCACAAATGGGCTCCTCACAGCCTCTGCCAAACACGTTCAGGTAAATCCAGTGCTGCCCAACACCAAAAAACCACAGACAAATAGTGCACAGCTCCCGTAACTTCTAGATAGAAATTATTTTGTTTCTTTGCAGCTGGCAGCCCTGCTCAGCTGTGCTCTGCCAAATGCGGGCTATGAAAATGCTCCAAGTCCCTTTCCACACCCAGAAAACAGATGCTGTGGCCTGGTGGATGCTGGCAGTAAATCACAAAAGAGCCCAGATGTGCTCAGAGGTGCAGGTAACATGAGCAAGGAGGGATGCTGCTATTTGCTGGTGGAAGTAGGGAGATAAAGAGCTATAGGGATAGACACAGAGCTTCCTGGTTGGAGAAGTGAAAGAGGGAAAAAAAGAAGCCAAAAGAGGACTAGAAAGCCCAACTGGACAGTAACTCAAGCTCTGCTTTCTCCTTTGTATTTGACAGCTTTCACATTCCAACTGAAGCACAACGTTAGTAAACAATATATTGTGTTCTCACTTTCATGGGCTTTTCACTGACATGTTGACATGCAATTTCTCATCCTTTTTTTATTATGCATCCTGAGCACAGCATTGAGAGCCATCCTGCAGTTAGAGCTGACAGCCCGGAGTTTTCACTCATCATAGCGAAGACATTAATAAAAGCTATTTTGCTCATGTTCAGGAAGTTGAATCCGGGCTTAATGGATTTTTCTGCTACAAGAAAGGAAAAAAAAATTAAAACAGTATTCTGGAATTGCTTAATTCTTAAAGAAGTAACACCAAAGGGAGGAGAAAGTTTTTCTAAAATGTACCCATGGCTTCAGAGCAGAACTTCAGAAAGAGACATTTTTGAAACGAGGAAATGCCACGAGGGCGTTTTCTCTGCAGCAGGCTATTGTTGTAGAACCTGAGAATTGTACTTAAACACTGAATTGCTCCATTGTTAGAAGCACTTAAAACATAAAACCTACCAGAAACACGTTTCCTTGTTCTGGCTGTGGGAGGCAGTGGGGCTTTTAGATCAATTGTTATGCAAATCTGCTTCTAGTTTCAAGCTAGGTTAAAATCTATTCTCCAGACAATTAAAATTGGAGTCATTAAAGTGGTTCTTGCACCAAGATTAACTTTCTGCGGATGTCAGGCTGGGAGCTTGCATTTTAAGATGATGGTAGGAGCCCCATTCCCTTCTCACAGAGATGGGGGTGATCGCTGGAAGGACACTGGTGCCATTGCAGGAGAGGAGTGGCTTTGCCCTGAGCCCACCACCCGTCCCCAAAGCCAGGCAGCAAATCCCACCCGGGGTGGGACCTGCAAGCCTGGGTGGGCGTCCCTTGGCCAAGGGCAGAGCACATCAGCCTATGGTTCCCGTGCTTTGCTCCCTGCCTGTGTCACAGGCACCACCTGCAGCACCAAGCCATGCACTACACAGTCCTCCTTCCAAAGAACTCGCTCTACACTTCCAAAATTAAGCACTAAACAACGCCCAGTTCAAAACCATGTACACAAACTGCTGTTTCCTTATCTCAGACCATGAACGATTACCTGCATCTCCACCTCCCCAGAGCAAGGCTGGTGTTCCTGGAAGACCAATGCTGTAAAACCACTCCTGCCTTATGGAGGCAGGTGAACAATATGCCGTTGATTTAATCACACCACTTCATGGCAAGCAGACACGTTTCCCCTTCAGGAACGTGCTTTATCAGCTGGAAGGTGATTTGTTGAGTAAAATTCATGAGTGTGTTGTCCATTGAGGTGTGTGTGATGAGCAGCACACACCAGTGCTGAGCCCCTTGACCCCCCATTTTGAGTTCCCTGCTGAGCCCATCCCAGTCTATATTGAGTTAGATGGGGAAGCCCAGACTCCTAACACAGCTCACTTAGCACCCAGCAAAGCCTAAGTGAATGGCCAAACTGGCAAGCACTCGAGTCCCCCAGGGGTGTGGGAGCACCAGGAGAGCTGCACTGGCTGCAGCTGGGTGATTTTGGGTGGGCTTTCCCATAGGGAGAGCACTGCAGTCTGCTCCTGCATGGAAGTGTCCCAGCCCCCTGCTCAGCAGCCAGCAGGGTCAGCACAGGGACTTGGCAATGCAGATGGCGGGCTGAGAGCTGGCACAGGACGTGGTGCACAGCAAGCACAGTGGGATGGCAGGGGGGTAATGGAGGGTAATGGCTGTACAGTTAGAAATCATATTGGTTCAGCCCACACAGAGGGCTAGTTTCCAAGAAAGCCGTTATCTCAGCTCTGATGTGTGGATATCAGAGCTCCTATGCCCATTTTATTGGTTAAGTACATGATTTTATGGCTGTTTATAGGCATATTCCTGCATGCAGAGCAGTAAGGGAGCGTACCTCCTGGGAAGCGCTGAGCGTGTGCTGACAGCTGCGGCAGCATCCAGACCCCAGCCAGGGCTCTGTGATCGGGCTGGAAGCACACACACAGGGCTGCCTTCATTCCCCGGTCACGATCCCCGTAAAAGCAACTCAAATTGCTTTTCCTAGCTGATGAAAATATTAACAGGGAGCAGAGAGTCAGGGGCAGGCTCACAGCCAGCCAGATGCTTTTAACCACAGCCCTTAATCCTGGCTCATCATGGGGCCTCATCTATTAAAGTGAAACAGAAACGGGTGCAGCTGACACTTGCCCTTGTCCCCTCTCACAGCATCCCTGCTGAATTGCACAGCCCCATTGCACAGCTGCATTCCCCATGTCTGGCACAGAAAGGAAAGCAGCTGTGGGCAGTTCTTGCTCCTGCTATAGCAAATGTGGGGTTGAAATGGCCTTGGCAGCACCCACACATTCCTGCTGCGCCCTGCACATGCCACAGGAAGTGCAGCACAAGGGGCGAATAGAACATGTTATGCTGAATGCAGCCCTCTCCAATGGGCTTGTGGTTGTCTGAGCACTGCCAGGGAGATTCCAGTCACCCACATCCCCCATCTCCCTACCTCTGAAATGGGTGAAATGGCACTGCCATCCTTTGGGAGCCATTGAGGCAGGCAGGGTTAGATCCTCTGACTTGCAGAGGTGGTAGAAAAGCAGAGCCTCAGCTGCCTCTTCCCAGCGCAGAACTTTCAGCTCCTTTCCACAGGGCTGAAAGAAAAATTCTCATCATTCATCCATCAGATGAGACAGCCACGCTATTTCACTCTGTCTCAAGGGAAAGCTGCTTTTGAGATAAAGGTAGGCTGCAGAGATTTTATTTTCCTTTATGTAAATATATGTATAAAAGAAAAGAACCTGAGGGATATTGCAAATCATTTTCCAGGTTGGTGCATTGCTTTGTGCAGAGACAGTGGCTCTGGAGATGGGTGACTCAGGCTCGTATGTAGACACACTCTTGCCAGGACTTATTATTATTATTATTTCTAATTGAACCAAAATAAAATACTGGGGCTCAGGCTGCTCTGCTGAACACTCTGTCCTAGTTCTTCCCTAAGAGAAGGCTGAGCAGCCATAAAGCAGCCACTGTACATTCTGAGCTTAGAATCATAGAATATCCTGAGTTGGAAGGGACCCATAAGGATCATCAAGTCCAACTCCTGGCTCCACACAAGAGCACCCAGAAATCAGGCTGTATGACTGAGTGCTGTCAACACACTCCTTGAAGTCTGGCAGGCCTGGTGCTGCAACCACTGCCCTGGGCAGCCTCTTCCATGCCCACCACCCTCTGGTGAAGAACCTTTTCCTGATATCCAACCTGACCCTCCCTGACAGCTCCATGACATTTCCTCAGGCCCTGTCACCGTCACCAGAGAGCAGAGCTTAGCGCTGCCCCTCCGCTCCCTGTGAGGAGCTGTAGGCCGCCATGAGGCCTTCCCTCAGCCTCCTCTGCTCCGGGCTGAACAAACCAAGGAAAGGCCATCTTCCCACTCCATGAACATTGCAATCTGTGCGGTGGGAAGCCCAGATGAACCCCAGCAGCTGGTGGGGTGAGCAGAACAAGGACAAGAGAGCAGGAGGGATGCACTGCTCTGCTGTCCCTGTAGCTGGCCAGACCCAGCCCTGTCACCCCATGGGCAGGCTCACACCCATGCTGCAGAGCTGGGATGCCCATAGCATCTCACAGCCTGCCTTTGGTAGAATGGCATCATCTGCTGCAGATCACCCAGGTGCCAGCTCAGAGCTTGGCTCGAGGTAAAGGACACCAGAAGGGAAGCAGCTATCTTCAGGGAGCTGCCAGTGCGGTGACATCCAAGCAGCAGCTCACAGCTCCTCACCCCGTGCAATTTCCATCCCAGAGCCCATCCTGGCTGGACACTGTATGCTCCCAGTGCACATCCAGCTGCCACCCATGGAAGCCCACAGGCACCTGGGCTTCACCTGAAATGAGCTCAGAACACCTCTCTGGTGCATTCAGCAAGAGCACCAAGTGGTAAGGAGATAAAAATTCCTCAAACACAAAACATGAACAGCTACAGAGAGGCTGTGGGAGTTGGCACGTGGAATACTGCAGCTGCACAGGCAGCTCCTTGCCCATTTCTGCAGTTTCATAGCACAGCACTTGGCAGCCCCACAGCAGCCCCCAGCCTGTGCGTGGGCTCAGGCCACAGCAGCAGTCCCCAGCTCACAGCATCCCCTGCACAATGGCTCAGGGAGGAAAAAAAAGGAAACGAGTGGGAGAGCACAGCAGGCAATAGCTGCGCTTTTGCTTTGCATTAAGGTTTGTTTGTCAAATGAAATTGCCCTCTCATGGGGTGAAGTGCACTGAAGTGCTCGAGTATTTAATTTCCCACCTTTCAAGCCTTGCTTCAGCCCCTTGGTGCTATCTGAAACTGTATTTTGGAGACTGTTCCACCTGCCTTGGAGCAGCACTGCATTAATGGCATTTTTACAGCCCTAACAGAAGCTCTTGGTAAAGATTTCAGCCCTCCTGTTAGAAATCTGTCTCAGGACAGTGCTCAGACAATGATGAAGCAGCTAACAGGGAGCTAGGAGTTGCGTGCAATTCGCAGCGCACTGCGTTGGTTGTGCTTGCATTAATACAGCCTGTAGAAACATGAACCATTAGGAATGCTTTTAATTAGCATATGACTAATTCATTGGGCTATTTTGGTTTCCATTTCATCTACAAGAAGTCTCCTGACCATCCTCATCTGCATATTACAAACTGGCGTGCAGATCCCTTGATTTTTAGGTCCAGCCTCACTGGCAGCTTCTGATAACTGCTCACGTTGCAGAGCACACATAAGCCATGAGTGAGCTCAGCTATTTCCTGAAAAATCCTGTTCCAGACTGACTTCCTCCCCTGACAAGCCCTCACACACCCAGCAAATAACAGTCCCTAACCAAACAGCTCAGGGTCTGGACCTCTCCACTGAGAAAATGCAAAGCTCCAGAGGGAGAATCAGACCCAGGCTCCAGGTTTCCATGCAGCAGTCTGCCTCTGTGCACAGCCCAGGTGTGGAGGCAGCCAGACCACACAGAGCTGAGGCCTGGATCCTGTGCAGATCCTGTGCAGTGCTCAGGCCCTTTTAGAATGCTGAACCTTTCAGAGCTACCTACTCATCATCTGACAGTCACAGTGGTTTTGCAATAAATCATACAGCACTAATGATTGTCAAACTACTAAACCATGGAAAATTGCTTTAACGCCACCTCAGCACATTAATGAATGATCCATTAATTAATTCAAATCATTGAGCATTGGTCTTGCTTCCCTGCTAGGCTAGAATGACTTCATGCCAAATTCAAACAGGAGAGTGGTGTCTAAACTCTCTCTGAAGTTACAGTGGGTGTGAGGATCCCAGAGAGCTGCAGAGCTCTCCTCTGGGCCAGCAGCAGCCAGAGGTTATTTGTTGCAATGATGCTGAGCAGAGGAGGAAGCACCAGGCTGCTCCCAGATGCAAAGAGGAGGCCTTCGATCTCCTTTGAACTGATCGTTGGCAGTTCCAGGTGCAAAAGCATTTCCTCAGACTTGCAGCCACTGGCTGGCCATGCTGCTCTTGCAGGCAATGGTGGAGCCTCAGGCACAGAGGAGGAGAAGTCTCTGCAGCATCACCACTGTGCATTTTGGTTCCCCAGGGTAGCCAGTAGAAGTCCGAACAGCTCTAACATCATTTCTTTTCATAAAAGTACTAGGTTATTGATTCTATGCTAATAATATTTATTTGGATTCTTTATGAAGAGGCTCCTAATCTAGTAAAACTCTTAATAGAGGAATAAATTCACTTGTGTCAATCAGCTAACTGGCCAGTGATACTCACCAGGTAACAGTCAGAAACAACAGGTGTCCTGAAAACAGCAGGAATCCAGCTCCAAAAGAGGGGCAACTAACTGCACACAGGAAGGAGCGGAGACAGGACATTTTCTACTCCATATTGAAGAAAATATCCAATGCCTGGAAGCTGAAGGTAGATACATTCAGCCTTAAGATAAGCAGCAGTTGGTGAGAGATTAAATGCTGAAGTCTTTAAGCAGAAAAGTCTTTAAAATGAGATTGGAATGGCAAAATTTCATCTGCATCCAGGGAAAACATCCTTTGCAAGTGCAGGACCACGTGGGCCCTGCTGCATACCAGAGAGGAGCCATACGTAGCAGATGGATGGAAGGAAACCAAGTGTCACTAGAAAGCCCTTGAGCAAGTCAAAAAGAGAGGCAAAACGAGCAAGGACAGGACTGACATCTCCTGAGCTTAAACATTTTCATCTCTCTCTCTCTTTCTGAGGCACTGGGAGACTCATCAGAGACCTCATCACATTAGCAGAGGAAAACTCAGGTGCAATTAGCTCTGCCCCACAGCAACCCCAGAGAAGCCAATCTTCTGGAAATCAGATGCATTTCCAGAAGTAGTGGATGATACCTTTAATCCACAGCCAGGAGGAATCACAGTATTGATTTTGAAGTATTGAAGTAGAATTAAATAAACTCCAACTACTAGGCAAAACCTTCCCTGGTAATTATTATAAGACAAACCTGTATGGCACCAACCAACAGCCTGTTGTTAACCATTTCCATGTAGAAGTTCATCAAAATGCCAAAAATCCTGCAAGGAAGCTTTCTTTCCTCCTGATGCAGAGTGATAAACAAGAAGATGTGAGTTGGAAATGCTCATTCCCAGTCTACCTGAGCAGTGCAACAAACCATCACTTCCAGCTCCATCCCCTGCCTTGGAGAGAGCCAGTTTCACCCCCCACTATCCCCCATCCTCCATCCTTAAGGCTAGGCTGGGGGGATATAGGGCATGTTTTTAAAAAGGGAAGAATAACTCCTACCTAATTACAACTCCCACCCCCTTTTTAAATGACTGTGGGATCAGGTGTGACTCTGAAGCAATATAGATGGGAGGAGAAATAAAAAAACCCACTACCCTAAGGTGGTAAGGATCAGCCAATTATATGTTCAGGAAGCTGTGTTAATTAGAAGTTTTTCTAAAGGACAGTCAAAGAACTCTGCAAACACAGATGCAAACTGATTTTAGCAAGCAGTGGTAAGTCTCACTGTTGGAGAGGCACCAGCAGCACAATGTCCTCTGCTGGCATCTCCAGTTACTACAGGGGATGGCTCCAGACGAGGCTGTGCTGCACCAGCAGCTGCCTGTCACAGACAAGTGCAAGCCAGTGATTAATCTGATTGATTTGGGGGGAGAATATTACTATATTAAACTGAATTATCTTCTAGCCAAGACTGGAAAAGGATTATCCCCTATATAATGTTTGTTGCTCTTACAAAGAGCCCAAAAGCACCTGGGTCATCTGATCACTCTGTAATGGCCCATCATCACTGGATCAGGGAGGAGGAATTGATTTTTCCTTCTTAATGACAATGTGTAGTGCAGCAGCTTTATGCACTAGTCAACAGAGATCGAGGTTATTCAAGAGGATTGGAAAATAGCTCATATCTGAAGCAGGTTGGGTTTTTATTTGTTTTCTCCCAGGCACAGGGAAGTGCAGAACAGAATGGAACAAGTCACAATTAATTTGTTTGTCCTTTAGATATGGTTATGGTCATCTCCTTTTCTGCTTTAGTCAGGAAAGTTCAGAATGTGGATATGATTTTGTTTATGAGCATCAAAGTGGGCTCCTTTAAGTGCTACATGTGTCATCTTAAAAAGAGCACACAAAGGCCATTTAATAATTTAAAAAAATATCTAAGGGACTGACTAGAGATGTTTTAGTTTATCCCCACATGAACATTAACTTTGAGGAAATTCTTCCGAGTTACTGCACTAACCAAGAAAACCAGGTCACATAAAACAAATGAGCACATATTACCTGAACAGGCAGAAGTGCCTTTTCAGCAGAGACTTGCTTACTCTGTACTTGTCCTAGACCATTATTTTCGCTTTCCTAAGATGCACTTTGTGGGGAATACTGCAGGGAGCAGACATCACTGTTTGTGATTTGTACTGCACAGGTCTGTGAGTTGGAAACAAGGACTGCAAACACCAGGATGCGACTGATGTAACATTCCCTCATACAAGCTCCTCACCCCAAACGGGTGTGCAACCTGGAGAGAAGCCCTCCTAGAAAGCCCCAGAAGGAAAAACAACAACAACAAAAAATACACCAAAAGACCACAGGCACAGGAGTCCCAGAGCCCGATAGCTGCTGACAGTTGATCCCACGCCCTGGGGATGAGCCCACCCTTGCCAGCATCCTGTTCGTGTAGTTACACACCAGTGGTAAGTGGACATCATTTTTGGTGCACTAAACCCAGACATGAGTGGGAGCTTCCAGACTGCTGGAGCCCAAGTATACCTGGTCCAGGTAACTCCTTGCAGCAGCAAAGACAAGCCTTGGCGTGATGCTCAGGACACAGCACAAAGGCTGAGCTTGCTGACAGCATTTGCCACCTCCCATGGAGATTGGGGTGAGACAGACAGGCGTTTCTGCACCGCATCCCTTGGTACCCCATGCAGCACATCCAGCTCTGTGGGCTCAACTTACGGGTCTTAAGGGTTTATGAATGATGCATGGGGGTTCAGACCACGAGCATGAACCAAGGTCTGTCTTAAAGTTTAATCTCTTGACGAAAATGCGACATTCATTATTTCACTAGGATCTCTCCCATTAGTTAAGCATCATCTCAGAGTTTGGTGACACTTTAAATGAAGCTATGAAGAGAAGTGTTTGCTTTAGATGTAATTGGACAGCTGTTTTATTATGAGTTAATGAACTATGATGATTAAAAAGAATTCTGTTTTAGCAAACCATGTACTAACAATTAATCCTAACTTAAATCACTACTAAGCAAGGGCTAGAGAGCTTCATGACAACAACTGGAAGTAGAAGATGAGAAAGCAAGCCCAATGAAGTGCAGCAGGATGAGTGGTGCCTCTGCCAGGGTCCCTGTTCCTGGGAGGGCAGCTGTCCCACAGCCACCAAACCACCCCACGAGCCCATGCTGCCATTCCACATCACCAGCAGCTCCTCTGGCCCACAGCCTTTTTGGCCCAAATCAGTCACCAGGGTCTGCTCACACCCCTCCATCTTCCCACCCCCTCTCTGTGCCCATGTCCTCCTGCAAGAGGCTGGAGAGAGAGAGGGAACAGCAATGGCATCAAGTTCAGAAGAAGATATATTTGACTTCTTTTTTGGCTTCAAAACAGATTTCAGACTTGTTTTCCCCCTGCCTCAGACCACTGTGGCCAAGCTAGAGGAATTTCACAGCCTGAGACGCTCCCTGACACAGGGCTGCATCCTTCCTGGCTGCAAGGAGGCAGCCCACAGCCACACTAAGCATCAGCAGCACCATGAGATCCTGAGCTGTGAAGTCCTGCACCCATGCCTCTCACTTCGAGGAGATATCTGTACATTAGCTGAACCCAGTGCCAAAGACCAGAGGCCATGGAAAGCAGCTGTTGGAGTTTCCATTGGAGCTTCACAGTTCACATGGAGCAGTTTTTAAAGAAGTCTTTGCCCTGAGAGAGCTGCAGGAAGAAAGCTCCAAAGAGTAATATGAAGACAGGTACATATGCCATGTGTGCAAATCACTTATCTCCTGCTGTTAAAGTAAACATGTTCCTGATCATTGTGGCTTCACAGCAGCTGTCTCCTGATCTTTCCCTGCTTCAGTCCTCCATTTGGCCTTCTTCTCTTCATTCACCCTCAGCAGTGTGCGATCATTTTTAGCAGCCTTTGAAAAGAAATGGTAAAAATCATTGCGTGCACACATTTCCCACCACTAAATTTCCCTGCATTTGCACCACTTGCTTTGACAACCCGTTGTTCTTTTTGATATTTTGTGATGAAAGAGAGTAATGCGTTTCTTTGTTTTACCAAATTGTCCCCATTTTCAGCTTCTAATTAGCAGAAAAATTACCCTGCATGATGTCTACAGGTGCACAAGCAGGTAGGAAGAATGGCAGTGCACTTGCAATTGGGACATGCTAGTTGAGATCCTCCTTCCATACAAGTGGGACAGGAGAAGAGAGTGTCACTGCTCTTGGTGGCCATGGTGGCATGCTGGCTCGGTGATCAGGAACACGGGAGCCCCAGTACCCATGGCCACAGGGCAGGACCAGGCTCTGCTGGCACTGTCTGAGCTGTTTCACGACCTTTGGACTTGCTGAGACACCATGATATGGAGGCAGTGTAGTGTGTGTGTTTACAGCAAAGTGTGTCAGAAGGAACACATCGACAAGCAAGTTCTGCTTCCCCATGCCAATCCCTCTTATCAGGAGAATGGGACGATACAGATCCCATGCAAACATTGCTAACATGGACTGAATCTCAAAACCTGTCAACTGGGTGCTTATTTAAATGGAAAGTTTAAATAAGTGGGTCAGTTCAGAAACAATACTCACTTCTTTGCCTGTGATTACCATGGCCAAACAGCCCAGCACGGTCAGTGCAATCATGATGTAGCAAACCTTTATCCTCACATTGCTTCTTGCTGCATCGAGAATCTCAGACCTGTGGAGGACAGAGCAGTTTCCATCTTGCAGCACCATATGGGAAATGAGACTGTGGTGTGCTGTGAAGCAGGAGGCAGAGCCTGAGCAGGAGCAGATGACTGCACCATCCATCCAGAGTCATCTTCCCAAGCAGCTTCCCACAGCCACTGCTGAGAAATCTCCACCACCTTCCATGAGTGACTCATGGCGTCTATCTATCTGACCACTCATGTTTGCAAAAGACTGCAACGTGACAGCCTGAGTCATTCATGAAATCACATCCAGCTGTGGGTTTCATTATGTCTGCAAGGGGAAGGCCAAATGGAGGAGCCCCTGGACACCATGAGTCAGGAGGCATCAGGACTCTAAAACGAAACAACCCTGTCACAAATACCTCGACCAAATACCTTGTGTAAAACCACAGATCAGGCATGAGGAATTCTTTGCAGATGTCTGTCACTAGATCTGTGAATAACCCTAACATTCTTTTAAAATGTATGTAGCATTATTACTTGCTAATCAATAAGAACTAGCAAAGCACGTAAAAACCCAAAGTGGATGACATTTTACCATGGTGACTTCTGAGCTACAGAGCGACCTGCCTTGCAAAAAACACTTCTGCTGAGTCTGAGATTTATGATAACCAAAATAAGCAAACCCAGTTTGCTTCAGAGGCATAACAAGGAGTTCATGCTCCCAAAAGTTGGGATTATCTCTGGAGTCCAGAAGCCACAAGCCCTATCAGCGTTGTGGTCCACAGTCACCCACTGTGTGAGCGCATTTCTGACTAATGCACACCAGGGTCTCAGTCTGTATGTTCACCTCCAAAACCATCATTCAGACAATGCAAATTTAATGTCAGGAGAAAAAAAGGCCTACTTACGTTATGTACTTGGGAATGTCCTCCTCCTTTTTAAAGCGTCCTGCCCACACCAACACCTTTTTGTCAAAATTTGTTGGCCTTCTTTCACTTTTGAGTGCTTTGTAACCTTTAAGAGATTTTACAGAAGAAAACAGTGAGCTATGCTTAGGAAGAGGGGAAAAAACCTATAGTTAAGGGGGAAAAGAATCCAGTTCAGTTGGCACTTTTCTATTCTGTGAGAGCCAAATGTGCTTTCTAATGTCAACAGGATTCAGCCTCCGATATGAGATGCTTTGTTGTATTTAGAGCTTATTCATTTCTTAATTATTTTCTTTATTTTAGGTAGGTTTTAAACTAAAAATCTCTCCAACCTTTACAATTAAGGAGGGAAGGGATGTGGAGCTGAAGTCATCCCAGCCCACAGCACACTCTCACCCTGCTTGCCTCCTGCTTTTAAATAGTGAGTTCAGCAAACTGCCAGCAGCACTAATAACTCCTCAACAGCATCTCTTTCAGAAAGGGCTGAAGGAGAGAGGAGGGCTGTGGAAATACAGCCTGGTGGGAGGCTGTCATTCCCATGCAAGCTGGGTACCACGTTGCTGTGCTCTAATGATGATACATGACGCTCCAGCAGCGCTGCAGCGATGCCATTAGCATGCTGTCACTGTGAGCAGGGTGAGAGAGGGACTCCAGCGCCTCTTGATGGAAACAAGTCCAATGACAGGCCACCATGAAGCCATTGAAGGAGACTGGATCCTGTGGAAAAAGGGTAAGCAACAGCCAGCCCAAATCCTGGCTTTTGCCTTGCGTGCCTGTACATGCAGCCATTGCAAGACAGCTGGGGCTGCTCGCACACCCAGGTGGGGCGCACACAAGATGCTGGGTTACGATGCCCTGTGCTTGCAAACACAAGCCTGGTGTTTAGAAGCATGCTGTGGGTGACCAAGGCATGCAGGAAGGGATGGACATGAAGATGCATCACCTCAGCGTCCCAAACTTCCTGGCTGCTGTTGAATTGCTAGTGCTTGGCTGAAAGGAAATCACTGCAAATCCAGAGCAGGGCACAGAGCATCTCTTCCTGCCAGTGCTGAGATGGTGAAATTACATTAAGTGCCTTGGCCCTAGGCCTGCTTATGCTTGCCAGGGTTGTAAATGGCTGAAAAACTCCAGGTGTAAATCTTGGCACCCTTACATCCAGGTAAACTTAATATATCGCTTCTCCTATTTCTCTTAAACTGTGCCAGTGAGACCAGGAGAGATTGATCTGAAATATCAGTAAGAGTGAATCTGATCTGCAGCCAGCAGCAGGACAGGTCACTGAAAGGACAGGCTCCATCTCCCAGAAATTGAGGGCAAAGTCCCACGTTGGAGACCCATAGCAGCACCAGCAGCCCCACACAGTCTGACCTCACCAGGGCGAGGAATCTATGGAGGCATAGCCAAGGAGTTATGGATTAAAAAGAGAAATTCTTTGTGCTCATGAGCTTGCCCACTGCAGGAAGTACTGCCTGGTACCAAGACCTCATCTGCAGTAAGCACCATGCAGCTCCCTGGTGGGAAGATCAGGTTAGAAGGATGCCCAAGCATGGTTAGAACCTTCATTCTCACTGGGGGGAGCAATAAACACATCCACTGCCTGAAAGTCACCACCCTGAGCCATTGCAGCGTCCCTTTCTGAACCAGCACAGCTCTGGTGAGGGGCTGTGCACTCATCCTCCCCCAGAAACCCATCAGCAGAGCACGAGGGGGAACTTCCACTTTCTTTTTCAGTTAACAGAATCGCTGACATGAGACATCAGTTTGTGTTTGCCACCATAGGAGGAGGATTACTTAACCCAAAAACTTTAGTCCTGTGCAGCATACTACCTGGAACTCTCAATTCTCTCTGTATCTCAAGAGTGTTTGTAACCTCAAGAAACACAGTGCCACAGCAACACAGAACAAGGGCCACTTTCTTCCACTTTCTTGAAAAAAAAACAAAAAACCCTTCCCTCCATTCTAAAGCACAAAACAGTGATCAAAGCACTTCTACCTACCTGGAGCAGCTGTCTGCTGCACCGTGCCCTTGGCTTTGTCCCCAACACCTCTGGCAGGGCATAGAAATGGGGAAACAGCACGGGAGCCCCAGGCACGTGGGTGAGCCCCCCACTGCCACCACCGCCCAGGGCTGCCACCCAGGAGCCTCCCCAGCATCCCGGGCTCCCACCTGCAAGCAGCCGAGACGCCGGCCCGGAAGGCTGACCCAGGAATTAGTGGCATAGCACTACCGCTTCCTGGGAGTGGGGAGCAGCACGCTTCCCCACATTGGCTGCTAACAGTTTTTTTCCTACGTCATGACATCCTGTGTTTGCCAAAATGCCACACCTTCCGCATTGCACAGGCAGGACGGCTGCTCCAGCAGCTCACACCCAGTGCAGGCACTCCACCGTGCTCACCGTCCTATGGAGCTGCTCTGGATAGCAATGGGTATCCACATTATTTTTTTCCACTCCTCCTTACGGTAGGACTAAAATAGAACAGCGTGCTATATTTTCCACAAAGATAGGCTTTGTAGCTGTTAATTATCACAGCCAGTTAAGCTGTTTGTGTTCTTAATTGTTCTCGGCTACAAAAATAATCTTGCAAATCAGTCCTGTTAAACAGCCTTTGTGAAGAGGAGAGGTTTTCCACTATCTCAGAATTGAAGTGGTTTGGTGAAAGGAAACTACAGGCAATGTTCGTGCTGTAAATGCAGGTGGAGACCCCATCCTGGGATCATGACAGTTCCCCACTGGAACAGCAGACCTTCCTGGGGAGCAAATGTATCTGTCTAAAATCAGCAAACTAAGCAATCCCATACAAAACCTTGGGTGATAAGTACTTGTCAGTGAGTTCAACTGGGCACTGAAAGCGACCTACAAAGAATTTGCCCTCTTTGAATTCTGGCTCCACCAAGTCTGACTGGTGCTGGGTAGCTTGTTTAATGTCTGCCATGCTAACCAGAGGATGAACCAAAACCAATGGTATGTTATCATTTTGACACTTCTCCTGCATCTTGCACAACATTATCTCCCATGGGTCAGGAAATTAAAATGCAAAATACTTGTCTCATCGGTAGCAGTGAGGTTTTTACTCTCCTTAAACGTACGAGCTGATTTAAAACTTAGGAAAAAAATTCCATCCAAGAGAGAAGAAGCTACTGCCAAAAGGAAAATGGTCAGAACTATTTAAACAATATTACCAAGTGCAATATTACAGATAACCAAAGTGTGTCTAACTGTGAAGGGAGGACCTGCAAGGGAACAGAGCTCGCGATGTTGGCAAGGATGTTATTTTATGGCTAAGAGGATGAAAGATGCGAGACAGATGCAGCTCCAGCTTCCCAGCTCCTGGCCCCAAGCAAAAACTTCACTGTTTATAGAGACATTTTATATTTTGGAGAGCATGGAGTTACTGATATTGAGGAAAGCAGAAACTTGCAGCAACGACAAACGCTCCTTTTCCTCTTCATGAAAGCCCCACAATGCATCCGGACATTACACAATGTGTGTAGCTTAATTTGCTTGTAATTCAGTAAAGCAAATTAGATCCATTTCCAGATTAGGAACCCATACAGAAAATAAATGGTGGTTTGAGCTTCCAGCTGCAAACTAGATCTGCAAACAAGCAGAAATCAGTGGCTGTGATTATGCTGGAAGAAGCAGAAGGGAAACCTGGTAAAGTCACTGTGTCCTGCGTAGGATTGCACTGTGGGGAGGTGGGATGAGTAGAGGGGAAGGCTGCATTTATAAAGCATGAAGCTTACAGGGCTCAGCATGCCCGAGCATCCCCACAGGCCCCCTTTTCACCTTGCTGCCGAGTAGAAAACAAGTCTTGTCCATTTGGCCATCCCTGGCTGTCCAGGCAGCTGGGCAGGAGGTGGGGGAGTGAGCTGCTGTGACTTTTGCCTTAACAAACATTCTAGAATGCTTACTGCATTTTGTCCCACACTGGGTTTAAAGAGAAAAAATACATATATCGTTTTTTGTTTTGTTTCTTAGCTTCCCAAATGTGGAGAAAATCACAGGATTTTCAGGCCTCTGGTGCTTATCCACCTAGGGGTTGCCAATTGTTTTCTCTTAAAGATACACCAGCTAACAGCTGTATTAATCATGTCTCCTGTGGGCAAAAAAGCACTTCAGGATTTATTATGCCAGAATTTAGAAGTGCAAAGACACCCAGCTCCTCATGAAAGCACAAAGGCAGTTATTTGCTCCTGAATTTTACTTCTTTCTCTGGCACTGGGAACAATTATCACTGGGATGAGTTCTGCTGTAATGCAAGATAGCTAATAATAAGCTACGCACATCACTGCATTAGGAGATGGAGCTTTCCCTAGTGCACTACGGATCCCTCTCTGGTCTAGAGCATCTTGCATCCCCTCCTGAACAGAGAAGGGACACAGAGTGCTCTTGGACCAAGGTACCAATACATCTGATGATCTGAGTGCTCAGAGAGGTGCTTTGTACACAGCACAGCATGTGAGCACCCCCTGCCCAGGTTACAAATCATCCCTCCGAGGCTCATCTTTTCACTCCCATCACCCAGACATTGCTGGATACCTATCAGTGTCTCATTAGCAGAACAGAGCCATTATTTCATGATTGCTAAGCTCACAGACAGGGAGTTTATTATACAGCAGTAACTGCTCTTCCTTCTGCCAGGAGGAGACCGTGACCCCAGCTCCTCAACAAGCCCTGGACAGTACTGATAACAGCTTGCGCAGCGAGTAGCTGTAGAGCCATCCCCTAGGCTCCCTCTGACCCTCTCAGCAAGGGGACAGCGCAGATGTGAAGATTTCTGAGTTACAGACGAGCAGGCTAGCTCAGAGGAAGCAGAAGGTGGTTGGCAGCTGCGGGGGCAGTGCACAGTTCTGACATTTCTCTTTTCTGTGTGGGAGCAAGACGCAGTTACAGCACTTGCTGCGCACTGCTGCTTGTGCTGAAGATGGAAAGCTACTTGCAGAACCTCACAGGAGCCCCTTCCAGCTCTGCATCACCCTTCTGCCACCCCAGACTCTGTTCCTGCCAGCAGGACCAGCAGCCAACTATTTTACCCTCCCTAAATGTACACAAAAGCCTTTGTGGAGCTGGAATTGAAAGGCCCCAATACAAAATCCATTGCTTTTTGATTTCTGACTGCCTTTATATTGTAATTCCCAGCAACTTAGTTCTGCTCATTGCCAAACCATCGCAGCAATGAGTAGTTTGGACCCAGGTTCTCCACACCTGTTCTTCTTTATCTGCTTTCAACAATCACAGGAATGAAAGTTCATTCCTCCAAAAAGCCCAGGTGAGACTGCCTCTTTCCAGCTCCTGGTTAATTTTCATCAGATCGCACAGCAATAGTTTTTAGGTGTATATACGAAAGAATTCATAGGAGCATTCAACTGAAAAAAGATTTCTGCATTGTTTTCATGTGCAACGTCCTGGAAGCCAAAGGCTTACCATCGGGCTCTGCTTTGCATGCCACATGAAGTTTTTACATATCAAGGTCGTGATGAGGAGCGGAAGATAAGATTATCTTAAAATTCTTTGCCTTCCTCACATCTAATTAAATGTGCCACAGAGCTCTGCCTCGGTTCCTAGCTAAGATAAACAAGCAATCCTGGACTAGCTCATGCCTCATGAAATTCTAAGTGAGTCGAGAAATATTCCTCCACACAGTTCTGTGTTCTCCAGCAGCACAGTTTACCACAGTGAGAGCAATGAATTGCTTTGAGCATCTCACTCACCTGCAGAGCCCCAGCACCTGTCCCTCCTCCCCAGCTCTGCAGGGAGCAGCGCTCTGGGTGCCTCTGATCTCTCCACCCACCCTAAGGAGTCTCCAAGGCAAAGCCCCAGCAACTTCAAGCTCCCTGACTTTTTCTCACCATGGCTAAGTCAAATCAAGGGAACAACCACGCGTCTTGCAGCAAACCTGGGCTCAGAGGGTTTGTAGCACCAAAAACAAACACCAGCACGAGGCTTTGATCGCTTCAGAAAAATTAGATTTGCTGTTTGATAACATTCAGTGTTATCGATAAAACAAGGCAACTGCTAAAAGGGAGGAGTGAAAGTGGAGAACAACTCCTTTCTGTTTTAAACTTCAGTTTTGCTTTTAAAAGTAAAATCAAGATTCAACTATCCAGATCCAGAGCTGCTGAAAGTTCTTGCATTTTTCAGTATTGTTCCTATTCCTCTGAATTTGATAGTATCACTGTAACTTGGAAGGAAAACAAAAATAAAAAATGACCTAGCACTCACAAATAAGACACAAAACACTGCTAAAGGACTCCACTTACTCAGGTAAATCTTGCCTAATTTACATTATATGACCCTTTTTTGCCATCAGTCTCTTAAGACAGAAAGGTAATTGATACAACCTGCTTGGTATTTGCCAAAATAGGAACAGGCATCTTCCTCAGGTGAAAGAGATCTGAGCTGCTCTCAGTCTTTGCCACTAACAGAAGACAGAGCAGGGTTTGGCTTCCTCCCTGAGCTGCTGTATTTAAGCATTGTATGCAGACAACCCTGAGCTTGTCAGGTCTGAACAGAACTATCCAACATAACAATCTGCATGCGGTCTGTATCTAAGAAGATTCATCTTCTCTATCATTGAGCAAATTTATTTTTAGGCTCCTCACACCCCCATTGGTGGGGCTGATGTTTTGCTGGTTAAGGTGTGTTTGTTTCTGGAACGACGTGAAGGTGCAATCCTCCCTCTCCTGCTGGCAATGACAACACCTACGAGCAAGGGGAGTTGCAGAAGCCAGGAGGACCCATAAGCCACAATTTCTTTGTTCCCTTCCATCACTCTAGGTTTTTAGCTAAGAAGCAGAATATACACAGGTCAGAGGAATGCAGTTGCTAAGATGTAATATAATATTTGTTGGCCACTGAAACGTACTTATGAGTTGTCTTAATGGCTGCCAATTTCAATGGAGCTTGTGGGCTGGACCTAGAGTCACTAACCTCAGCAAACAGGTATAAAAGCAGGACTGGGAGGGCTCTGGCATGCGCTTGGTACGAAGTGCAGGTTTATGACACCTGGAGCCACAAGGCCAAAGCTAGAAGAAACAATTATTGTGCTGACAAAGCCCTGCTGTGACCTTTCCCCAGGCTTTGGGATGATCATACAGAGGCAAGGAAATGGCACAAGGCCTCCAGCACAGAGCGGTTGGCACACGCAGCAGCCATGGACCAGTGGGGTGAAATGTGGGGTGGCTGCCAGGGAACAGCTTTGTCATGGGGAGCCCAGTAAGGAGCCACAAGCAAGCAGCAAACCCAGGAGCCACAGGAAATCCTGCCAGGTGTTCAGGAGATTGTGACAAAATTGCAGGTTTTGCAACCAAGGAAATCAATACATTATGAGCTTTGCACCAGGCCGCTTACTTCTGGAATACTGCACAATTGAACTCTACAGCAAAAATGTACAAAACCCTAAAAGGAAAACAAAGCCATCAGAACCTGAACAATTTACATTTGGACTCACAGTGTGGAGAATCACTTAATTGAAACCTTTTCCACACCTGTTTCCTCAGCTGAGGTTGAGAAACGCTGACGAGGACAGGCTCCTTGCTCACTTGTCACTTAATGATTTTCTTTCCTGAGAAAAATGACATTGTCTTCAAAAACAGATGCATTCAGAAATTTTTCAGTCCATTAGTCGATAGTTTGGGGAAAAAAAGAAACCTAATTTAAACAGATTGAACAATTCTGTGTGGAAATGTCTTTTCCCTACACTTGTTTCAATATAAGGATGACTTACAATTTTTCAGCTCCCGCAGAGAAGCCATGTGCTATCGATCAGGCCAATAAACCTGCTGAGATCATTAAAAGCCTCTGCACGATGGGGTCAAATTTTACCTTTTAGTGACTGGTTGGGTATCTCTGCAATGCATATAAGAGTAAACGTATCCTGGGTAGTACAGGGGAGGCACTGCCCCAGGGACAGGGCTGTCCCAGCAATGCACACCACAGCAGTCCCTAACAGGGCCATGTGCCTCCTCAGATTTATGAATTGTGTCTTGACAAACTCTCTGAAGAGACCATTAAACTCTTCCAAACGCTCCAAGGTGAGACATAGCCAACACATAGGATGAGATTTACTTTCCCAGCAGCTTTTACACGACCAAAGGGACCACCATGAAACAGCATCTCCTGAGAGATGCACAGTCCCTCGAGCGCAGTCAAGGAGATCAATCACACGTGGTCCAGGGGCTTTGGTGCACCAATGTTGTCTTGGTGCCTTGTTCCAACTGCTGGCTCCACCCATCTGCAGGCTGCTATGGAACAGCTCACACGTAGGGCTCGGACTGTGCCTGGTGACTCCTCTGCTTGCTTGGACAATGCCTTGCACAGGGAGTCCCAGGCTCTTACTGGAGCTCCTACGTAGCACGGTAAAGAGATAGAGGAGGAGGGAAATGAAAGACATATCTTGAAAAAACATAATGATTACTGGCAGGCCAGGAGCAGGCTACATCCTACATAAACAAGATTTTACTTCACAGGCAGTAGCACAAAGCTGTCCTGCATTTTCTGGACTGTGTACGTATGGAAATGAGTACAGAGCCATTGCAATGAGCTGTCTTACTGCAAGAGGAATTTGTTCAAGACTAGAGCTTATCACACATATATAACGTTTCCAACGTGCAATTAGGTGGGGAGCTCTCATTTGCTTAGATTTCAGTAAAACATCCTCCACAGCTACAAATACTATGATTGGAGAGACAGAGATTGTTATGAAAACAGTAAGTTGGAGAAGGAAGTGAGTGAAGTGGGGATGGTGTTGCCAAGAGGTTGATGAGAAGGAAATAATATAAGAAAACTGGATGGCTTCTGTTGTGGAAATGGGACAAACAAAACACAACAAACCAAAAAAAAATGGGAGGGATCAAGATACATATTGCTCAGAGAAACTCCATACCAGAGAAGCACAGCCAGGTAGGCTAAGTCACAGCATCAAGACCTGAACAAAAAGTGTAAGTTGTCCCTGCTGGACACCAAGGGCTGCCCATTCTTGCTGCTGCTCCCTGTACCTTGCAGCAAAGAGGCAGGGGCTGTCTCCATCCCCACATCAGCTACTGGAGCACACGTGGTATGCAGACAGCCTGGCCACATGGCTCTCCAGGCTTCTGCAGCACTGTTGGGAAGCTTAACTCTGGGCTGTAACTGCACAGTCATTAGTGTTTACAAAACAAGCTTCCAGGGAAGCAAAATTACACACTGAGGAAATAATAAGAAGCAATGTAATCAGATGTGAGAGGGAGATCATTTCATTACCTGAACCAGGCCTCATTATTCACCATTTCCCTGGCAAGAGCTGATAAATGCAGGTTAATGAATTTTAGTGCTCTGGACGAGTGGGAGGAGCCCTGGCTCAGTGCTGCTGCATGCTGAGCAGGACCAGAGAAGCCAGCTTTCAGCCCAGAGTGCAAGGGGTAAAATACTGACTTATCCCCTTGCAGCATTGCAGTGAGACAAGAGAAGGGTTTTGCAAAGACTGTTTCTTTTTTCTACACTTTCTGCATAGTTCAAAAGAAGCATAGCCCCCAGATTTCACATGAAGCACCGGAACATTTGGCAAGGCTCTCCTGGAAGGATCTCATGCGCTACCAACTTAAGAGGAAAACCTGCTCAGAGAGGAACACGTGTATCCTAGCACCACAGGGAAATGTTGCCCTCATCTGTCTTCCAGTGACAAGTTTTATTTTCCTGCCTACCATGCATAAACCATTCATCGCTCCCAGAATGAAAAGGTCATTCCATGGTTGCAAGCAACTCAAGGTTTGTGCCTGGACCTGTGTTTGCACCACAGCCACTAACAATGCTGTTGTTATAGCTGGAGTCAATACAACTATGTTGGTGCAACAGAGTTTGAACATAGAAATATCGCGACTCCCTGTATTGAATGAGAAAACAGCATCTTGGCTTAAAGAAGAAAATGGCTTGTACATTCATTTATAAAAATAAAAACAAAGAAAATTAAAAAAAACAAACAAAAAAAAAAAAAAAAAACCAACAATGCCTGTAGAATGAGAGTACTGAGAGGTAGCACTGGGCTTCAGCAGGAGCAGAGGGTCCCTCCACTCTCCTTCTTGCTTCTCCAGGTCACAGGCTGCAGGGCCTGGCTGATGCTCTAGCAGTCAAAGCCTCTCATTACAGCCTTTCTGCCTGCTGCATTAATTTGATCTGTCATTTCACAGCCCAGTAGCTCTCTTGGAACAGGTGGAATACGGCAGATTCCTCTCATTATTTTCATCTTTGTCAAACAACCAATATTAATTCACAGCATTCTACATATTTCTAGATTTTCCCCTAGGCATTTATCTTTCTCTGATCAACAGCTGTATCAAATACACCACTATATTACTGCCTCCCACACTGCTGTCTGCAATCTGTCCTGTAAATATGACCAGTGCTTGGCCTTTATGGCTCCTGCTCAGTGTTTGCTTATTCATTTTGCTTCTGCTTTAAAGTACTCCAAAACTGTTGAAAGTAAAACATCCATGCATGGCTATGAGCTGCCTCACAGGCTTTCTTTCGGTGGCTGCAAGAGGGGATCCACCTTTTCTGAGCACTAGCATGAGCAGATATTCACTGCACACCTTTGGTGCCATTACACCCAGCTCCTAGCACCGCTGCAGCGCTCCAGGCAGCTCTTCTGTGCTCCCAGCTGTTGGGCTGGGGGAGCTCAAGGTGCCCACAGACTGCAGCTCCACGCTGGCTCTGTGCTTCACCAAGGAGCAGTTTTACCTCCATCACTGGCTAAGCTGTCATCTACTGATAAAACAATTCAGGAAAGTTAACTCAAATTGGTTTAATCGGGGAAGAAGATCTTCCTGTAATAGCTGTGACCTTGCCATCAGTTGTTCTGACTGTGATGGAGCTCAGGTAAGGCTGCTGCTCCCCACAGCACTTCCTTCAGTGGGCGATCTGATGTAACACGTTGCTGTTCCTCTCACCACAGCTTCTCAGCCCCACATCATGTCCCGAGGCATGGCCACAGGTCGCTGTCTTCAATTCATCTGATTTCTACAGCTCTAGCCTTCAGGGGATCTACTAAATAATCCCACAGAAAACAAAACAAAATCACCAGAGGATGAGAACAAGGTGAATCCAGGGACTTGGGATTGGTAGGGCAAAAAGTGTCATGAAGTTGAGTTGCAGGGCCAAGAAGATCCATTTACAGGGACAACCTATCAGCTGGATGGCCCATGGCCAGCTGCTGCCTGCAGAGGACAGAGTGGCTTCCACAGAGCAGCCCTATTGCTACCTTAACACTTTGCTGAGGCCACGCAGGGCTTAGACAGAGCACTGGGCATCTTTTCCCACCCATTTGGAACATAAAAAATAAAAATTAAAAATAAAAATAAGACATTTCGATATCGTTGATCTAATTCAAAGCTCAGACGCTAACCAACACCACCAGCCGGGCAGGACCGAGTGCCAAACGACTCAGCCGTGCAGCAGCCGCTCTCCGCCCCCCGGCCCCGCTCCGCGGGGGCTGCAGGGGCGCGGGAAGCGCGGAGCCACGCTGCTCTCTGCTGGGCAGAGCGGCACCGCGCAGCCCCGGCTGGGAAACGCGCGGCTGCGAACAGGCGATGTGGTAGGAATGTGCTTCTCTTATTAAATTCGACTTTAAGCCCATGGGTAGTCTTCACCACGGAAATAAGTTTGGGGATTTATATTTGTTTTCTTAAGCTGGGCCCCTCACCCATCACCTTGCATGCATCTGCAAATGCCACTTGAAGTACTTTTTCAATGTTTCCATGCTATAGATGTGGCTTTTCAGCCTTTTTGGAACTGCTCACGTCTGTGTTCTCTTTCCTGTCAGAAAACATGCTTGTGCTTTGAGCCAATCCAAAGTGAACTTCTTTTCCAATTCTGCTTTTCTCTTTCCAAGAGTTTTCCTCTCTGCTTAGCTTAATCCAAAGCAGAACCCTTCTCTTTTAACATTTTCCTTAAAGAAAAAAAAAAATAAACAAATCCAGGCCCTTAGCTCACTTCCCCAGCACAGAACACCCTCCCATACCAGTAATGTCTCATTGGTCAGCACTGAGGGTTCTGCAGCACAGCAAGCACTGGGATGTTTGGCACCAGCCCTCATTGGCGAGGAAAACCCTTGGATCTGCTGCCTGTGTGCTGAGGGACAGCAAATCTTTGTGTAACCCTCAGTGCCAGAGCTGTGATGGGTGAGGAATATAACTGCTGACTCCTAAATATTCTTTAAAACTCCTCAGCAGATGCCAGCGTTCAGCATAACAAGGAGAAAATCAGCTCACCCCCAAAAATTAACCGACTGCGTGCAGTGGGAAGACAGGGTATACACACACACACAAATCTGGATCTCCAGCCCATGAGAAGTCGTCTTCTGTCACTCTTCTGGGAAGCTCAGATGGTACAACATCATTAGAAGAGCTCCTAGAAACGCAGAACAGGAGTTCAGAGCAGAGGAAGCCTCAAAGGAGCCGTGTGTGCAGCAGCAGGGGCTCTGCAGGGCAGTAGGCGGGCACCAGATATCAGCCTTCCCCCACTTTTATCAGCTCCAAAACAGGGCTACTGCATTCAACCCTAACTGCTGTAAGAAAACTCTTCCTGCAGGTTGAGCCTTTCCAGTTCAACGCCCCAAAGGCTTAGGGTCATGGATAGCGGTACTTCCCACCCCACCAGGTGCTGCCCACAGCTCCACGGAAAAGGCTGACATCTCATTTTCGAGCTCCAAAAAGCCATTAAAAACAGAAAATTACATTTTATTTGCAATGAAGTGTTGATTTGTCACAATAACGTCAGTATAAAACATACAGCAATGTATGCAGCTTGGGCAGCAAGCCACTATCCACAGTCCTTCAATGTTCAGTGACAAACAGTGACGAAGCCCTGAGAGGAAGGGACAGTGAGAAGCCCTGCTGTGTTGTTCCCAAGGAACCATTATCACAGTAAGAGAGACATTCCCCAGCACACAAAATGCATGCATTCATTCCCTAGGGGGAAAAAAAGACCTTTTTCAAGCATTCAGTTTGTGATGAGTGGTCAGGTTCTCTTAACCTAACCCAGTAGTTCCTGGATAAAAGCATAGATCTCTGCTCCCAAATGCATTACAAACTTCTTAACTTTTCTGTAATCCCATGATTTCAGCACATTTTGGACAACTGGTATTAGTCAATTCTAATCTTCAGTTGGGGTAAAGTTCTGCTTCTTGTGGCTCTACCAGAAGACTGATAACACTGTTTGAACCTTTAGAAAGCACTCTGGTCTCCTTTGCAAGGAGAAAGCCAGCCTGAATGAAGATGCAGAGAAGAAGCCGATAGGTAAAGCCTTGATGACTGCACGGAGAGCAGAAATCAAAGATTTCCATTTCAGTCTGCAGAGCCTGATGACAGATTATTGGAGATACAGGATTTTTCATTATAGACAGCTGAACACCAGGCATGGAGCATGACACACACACACAAAAAAAGATTGCAGATTCCAGGGGAACATAATGATAAATAAGCCTGCTTTTCACCATATTATTTCCAGTGACGGCAACCTTTTGCCACTCAATATTTAGATGCATAGACAAAATGAACACACAGTGTAGTCAGCATCAAATCCTGAGCAGCCTCACAGCACTGAGCAAGGTTTAGAGAAAAATTCTTCATATTCCCTGACTACAGGGCCATGCAGCAGCACACCCCTGTGCAGCGCTGTGGAGGGCACAGCAGAAGGTAATAACTGCTCTCTGCCCACAGCACACGTGTGCATGCACGTACAGCACCTTCTGGCTGAAATTTCACATAGCTGAGGAGCATCAGTGTGTGTTTGTATTCTTCTCCACACCAGTACACACAGGCCAGCTGGATACTGGTTGGGTGGGACCAAGCATGCCCAGTCCTTCAGCCTGGGGAGGCTGCCAAGCATTTTCCTGCCCTCTCAACCTATTTATCTGGGGAGATCTGCTCTTCCCCAGACACACAACACTAAAAATAAATAATATGGCTTGCTCTCATCCGGAGGCTGAACTTTGAAGGGCAGAGGGTTGATTGTTGTTGTTTTGCATTTTCTCTTTCTACGAGTTAAGGAAAAAAACCATCTACATTAAATATTTGTCATCCAAACAGCCATCTCATTCTCGAAAGTACGTGAAACCAGACACAGTAGGAATCTCGTGTTCCTTTTCCTTTTTGGGATTTACAATGTGGCTGTATCGTTCTCCTCGGTGACATTCCAGGTAGGGACCCCAGTTTGCTGCGGGCCTGCAGCAGCTTGCAATGCGCTGAAAAGCGATAACAAGAGGCATTTAATACCTTACCTTAGTCTGGGCTATTTCTAAAGTTCACTAAAGCTCCAAGTCTAAATGTGCCCTGCAACCCAACAAACAGCAGACAACATCTATGCTTTTTAAGATGTTCCAAAGGTATTCAGCCACTGAAGCCAAACAAGCAGAGAAACCTGTGGTCAACAGGACTCTTTGGCAAAGGCTGGCAATAAGAGCACACCCCAGATCTTATGCTTGCTCATTTCAGTGAGGAATACAAAGCAAAATTCCAGTCAAATAATATAAAGATACACATTAATAATATAAAGATATACAAAATATGTATATATAATTTTCTAAGTAGCTGGAATAACAACAGAAACTGTGAAAATCACTGTTGAACGTGTGGGCACGCTCCTGGAGAATTAGACTTTATCTTCATACCAGGACACAATAGGGTAAATTTGCCTCTGATGTAACTACCAAAGACGTGTTTTGGTATAAAAATCCAGCTGATGACACCTAGAGGTACTGAACATGCTCTTGAGCAAAGGGCACAGGCATTCCTGATACTGCCAAGGAAAGACAGACTTGGGGCAATGTCAGCTTTGTTGTGCCCTTACCTGAAAAATGTTTCCTTCAGCTTTAAATATTTTTACAACAGCAACAATGGGAATCCAGATGACACAGAAGATGATCATACACCAACCAACAGCAGTTCCCCAAGCCGGATATAACACTGAGCCATAACTGGGAGTTGAAAACGTGACTAAAGACCAGATCAAAATTGCCTATTTAAAAAAAAAAAAAAAAGTAAATAAATACGAGATAAAAGCAGATTTCCAGGTAACTTCAACTTGCACTGTATTTCCAACTTAGTTATAAAAAAGATCTACAAATTCTGCAGTTTCTTCTTGCTTTCCGAATGTGGGATTTGTTGCACAGGACTTGGTGCTCAGTCATGGCCAACCAGTGAGACTCAAGGAGGAGACTCAAAGAGGATGTTGATATGCATCCCAACACTTTAAGGGCACCTGCATTTGAGCAGAACTAGATTTCTGGGTTCTGTTGAGGTCTTACATTGGAGAATATACATGTTGCTGAATAAGCCCAGTATCTTTCTCTGTCTGTTTTATGTGCTCTCATGTTCCTTTATTGTTTACAGGCATGTGAGAAAGAATCTTAAATTGTGGTAAATTTTGCTGCAGAAGATATCTATAAGTAGCATTTTCTAAATTATAGACTGAAGAGATTAAAGATAATGTCCTCTGGCCAGAGAGACTTGCCAGTGCTCTTAGATTTGGGATAGTAAGTTCTGTCATACAAACATAATCCAACCATCTACAATCACAACTATGAACACTGGAGTAACGAAAAATTGAGATGCATGCGACAGAACAAAGAAAAATCTTAGACCAATGAACAGTTGGACACAGAAGAGTAAACCCATGCCAGGGAGCTGCCCAGAAAACAGGATTTCTTTCAAACAGGAGTGCATGTTTTCAATGTATTCTCTCAGTCTGCAATGATGAGAAGCCAGCCGCCAAGATGGACAATCTGGCTGGCTCTCTGTTATTCCTTGGAGAGTAGATCCAGGTTGCTAGGAACGGATCTGGAGGTCTAGCCTGTGCTGGAGACGACCCAGGGAGAAGTGGCTTGTGTTGGAAAGTAGGGATAACAGATAGGATGCTCCACTGACTCAGCCATAACCTGTCTTTACATATAGTGCCTGTGCATTCGTTCCTTAATGTTTACATGGAAACCTATCCAATAGCAAAGTAATGAATTCTGTCACACTAACATAATCCAGTTATCTGCACTCACCACTAACAACAGAGGAGTAATGAAAAACCAGCACATTCTCCACCACATCCAGAAGAAACAGCTCTTCTTTCCGATCATCATCTCAATGTCTTCTATAAATCTGTTTCCTCCTGCAGAAAAGCAATCATATGGTGCATTGTAAAGCATGTATGTATCCTGTAAGTGTGCTGTCTTAAAAACAGAAGGAGGAAGGCAGTGGTGAAGGTCAGTATCTCCAGTTCTTTGATAATTAGACGAAAGGCTTTAGCTGTCAAGAAGTTACAAACCTTTTATTGTGGAAACAAATGTTTAATATACACTGAGCCTGTGACTGTGTGGTCAAATCATGGCTTTTCAATGTAAATAATTTACCATAAATGTAGACGATGCCTATTATCTCCAGGACTGCAGCAAAAAGGATTCCCCATCCGGCACAGAAATGATCTATTAAGTTAACCCAGTAAATTCCTGCCTGTAGGACAAACAAGAAAAAGGTAAAAATTTACTCAGTTCCCATAATTTCATTATGCAAATAAAATAAGTTGTTCAAGCCAGTTTAATCACTAGTCCTTCAAATTCCCAGTTCTCTGGAACTTAGAGTATTGAAGTATTGGCTTCACGGGAATGTGAGAAAGATTAAATGTTGGCAAATATTGCTTCATCAGCTTTAATGCTGCAGAATTCAGCTACAGGAATAGCTATGCCAGTTAGTAGCTCTGGTAGGCCTGCATATTCTTACACGAGTTCCCACGTTGGTTAAACAAGGTTTTGAACACTTGTAAGCAGTAGCAGGATCACAGAGCAGGGAACGAGCTTTCTACCCTTTCACACTGTCACATATGAAGTCGTTTGCAAACTTCCCTGTCACGTTTCACAGCCTACGTGCTTTGCTTGACCATATAACTGCCCATTTGCTGAGATGATTTTCACATTCTCAGTCTAATTACATGTATAAATCTGTGTTTCTAGATGTAGTTGTTGCAATTAAACTTTGTATCTGTAAGAGCAATTGCCTCAAGAGAAAGTACATAGTGCACTGAAAATTCCATATATTTCAGGAGGAGTAACAATGAGCTAATTTTTTTTTTTTTTTTTTTTGACTTAAACAGACTTTCTCAAATGCTGTCCTGTTTGGTAGTTGGTTCTGAACACAAAGATCCTATCCACATCTATAGCAGCAATTCCCACAGTGCTGCAGACACACTGTATATGTATGCTTAGGATCACACAGACAATCTTCTAAACTGAGCAGCAAATAGGTTGATGGCTCACAGGCTATTTACAGGCCTTCTGTGTAAAAGCACATCTCAGTTCAGTAAGCACAGAAAGCCTCAAGTACTTCAGTACTTCCCCCATGGGAATTTCCTATTTGCATGTCCAGGCACATTGACAGAATTCATGATTCTCTCAGACCCATGCAAACAGGAACACTCAGGGAAGCTCTTGTCACACTGGGAAGGGATGTTTTGACCCCAGTTTATCACCTGCTGAATAACTAAACCCAATGCCAAAAAAAAGTTTAGTGCCTTGCCTGAGTAACACAGATGAGACCAAGAAGGAAGAGCAATATGCACACACCCAGGGTTATAGGGATTCTCAACTTCTTCATCATTTTGGGATATATATCTTGTATGGTGGTTGTAAGCGTTTCTGCAAGGGGAGGATAAATGTGGGTTTTGAGAGAGGAAGTGCAATTTAGGAAGGCACTGTTAACTTGAAAAGCAATGAAGTTATTAAAAACCCCACTCACCTATGGTGGCGAACTGAGAGTCGAGGCCCAAAAGCAGAAGCATGAAGAAAAATAAAAAGGACCAAAGAGGGGAAACGGGTAACTTGGAGAGAGCCTCAGGATAGGCTACAAATGCCAGATCAAAACCTGGAAAGAAGTGGAATGAAGGAGGTTAGTGTCATGCCTTGCTCAAAGTCTTCATACTAACACTGCAACGATCAGCCTACCTGAGTCCACCACCTCTGAGACAGGTCTCTCCGACACGAATGCCATATGTCCCAAGACGGAGAAAATGGCAAACCCAGCAAACACACTGGTGAGGCAGTTTGTTACACAAACAAAAATAGCATCTGAGTAGCAGTTGTTGTGGAACTTATTGTACGAAGACAAAGCAACAAGTCCACCCCATGCCACAGACAGGGAGTAGAATATCTGAGTGGCTGCATCTTTCCAGACCTATCAGAAACAAGAACATGAGAGTTATTGTATTATTTACAGTACATCGTAGATATTCAAGTCAACTGTCCATGGAAGCTCCAGGGTTTTTCTATATTTAATCTAAATATCTGATTTTATTTCGTATGAATTTCAGAGTAGGTGGGACATACCATGCTGGTGACCCTGTAGTCTCCAGCACAAACAATATCCTCTACGAACTCATGAAGGTTCTCAGGAATGTTGCCAAATATGTAAGCTTTATTGGGCTAACCTTGACAAAGGGATTTAATTCATTTGCATATGTAGGTTGTCAAGGTATGAGTCTTGTCACAGTGCCAATAAGGAAAACCAGGAGAAGGTTGCAGAAATAAGAGTTTCTGTGTGCTCCCTAACTTGTGTTCTTCATAACATGACCCAACCAAATGACTTCTGTGAGGAATTGTGCCTCTGCTGCAGCCCCCCAGTTAGTGCCAAATGCTCACATAAAACACTACAAATGAAGTGTGCTGACTATTTGCTTTTCTTCAAGCAGAACTAATGTCCTGAACTATAATTAAAAAAAAAATAATAAATCCAGGCTTCTTTTGCAGGAAGTGCCCTTTCCTATCCATCTAATTCTGAGGTGATTTACTGGGCAATGCACAGCCCAAATTTCAAACTCACATTTCTGTTCATTTTTTTCTGATAAAGCCCCTCTAAATTATTAGCAACCAAAGCAAGTGGGCCTCATGTAAGAGCAATGCTTGATCCCACACCAAGAATCTTTCTAGCTGGCTTCACTAAGATGAAACTCTGTCAAGCCTCTAGGGAGCTGCTCAAAGGCAATGCGACTGAGTTTGTCTAGTGCAGCAGGGACGGAGCAGCTAGAACAGGGGCTTGGACTTCCTATGGAGCTCGAGTTGCTGGAGAACCAGAAACTAGCTGGGGGTACAGAACCCAGGGCAGGAAGTGAAGAAGCATTTAACTGGGGGAAAAAAAAAAAAAAGTTCTGCAAATGCCCAGCCCATATAACCACAGAAATGTGTCACGCTTCTGGGCCTGACGCTACCTCTCACCTCTGCCTCCATCAACTTGGTGATGTTGGACTGTTTCCCAATGTAATATTCAATGCCATCCAAAGCACCTTCCAGGGTGGCACCTCGCACCAACAAGATGAGCAGGATGACATACGGGAAGAGAGCGGTAAAATAGACAACCTGCAGAAAGAAAAGCAGGGACATGTGTTAGCAGGGACAGGATGCACAGTTCTCCATGCACAAGGAACAACAAGTGTCTAGGCTAAGAGCTGCTAGTGCAAACATAAAACAATCAGGGAAGTGGGACTGGAGGTGAACACACATGTCAAGCACTAACTATCTGGCTTAGCCGGTTCTAGAGCTTCATTCCAGCAGAAGGCTCAAGCCACATATCCACTTTTCAGATAGTTCTTGACCAGTTTCAGAAATGTTTTCTGACATGGTTTACTGCTGTGGAAAGGCTTGGACTCAGCTACCCCAGAGGTATCTTGCTAGGCAGTGTGTCCGGCAAACGAGAGCTGAGAGCCAGTCAAAATTAGGTTGTCAGGATGGAATTATCTCCTGTTGAGACCAAAAAAAAACTACACTGGAAGCTTTTCTTTCTATTGGGAACAGGGACTTATACGCTCTCCCAGACACTGATATTTTTTGTTGTTTGTCTGTACAGCTTCTAGCATGGTGGGATCCAGGCCAGCAGCAGTGCTATTACCATGCAGGCTATTTTCAACAATCCTGTTGTTTACTGAGTCTTGGTTTCAGTGTTACACAGGCAGATAATTGATATAATAGTGTTGGTCACACCAAGCCATCGCCCTGCCCCATCACATGCAGAGTCTGCTGGTTTTGGAGACCTCCTTCATTTTTGCCTGCAACAGTTAATTCTCCCAGCTCTTCATCTTTCACTTATTCCTGCCCTGCTAGATTGTTCTGATTCTTACCTTATTCCTCAAAGACCCTTACCTTCATACAAGAAGAGAAGTGACAGTTGGAAGAGCCACTTGCAGGGACCCCAAATAACGCAAGTTTATGAGGAGCAGCATGGCAGAAAAAACAAGGCTGGGAAAGCACAGATACTCCACTCTGAAGTGCTGAACCAGAGCAGAAAGCTTCAAACAGAAAGGAGAACAGGAGGAGATATTAGACTGAGCAAAGGAAGACATGCAGTAAGGAGCTGTAGAAAGGCACAATGAGAGGAATTGGTTTTAAAAAAAAAAAAATTAGTGCAGTAGGAGTGAGAAAGAAAGAATTAAGGTAACAGATTGAAGAAGTAAGTAATAGAGATGCAACACAGGAGTAGGAAAGAAGTATGGGAAGGGATCAACTAAACTAGGAAAATGGCCTCAGGCAGCAAAGAATGAAACTCAGCCGTTCTGAAGTCTGGAAAGGATCCTCCCTATACCCAGCAGAACCCAGGCAGCCTTGGTAGTTCAGCAAAGTCTGAAAACAAGGACCTACAGACCTAGCCCCTAAAAGCATCTTGAAATCTTGGGTATAAGCAACATTTCACAACCTAGTAGGAACCTGTACATGCACATCTGTTTGCAGGACTTCACCTTTATTGTCCAAACATCTCAACTAGTCTGTAGGTACAAATAATTACTGGGTGTTACCTGGGTGGGTGTGTGTGTTTGCAGTCACATGCACACATTCATCGCAGCAGGGCAGGCAGCTGCCAGCACTCACCATGGATCACTTCTACATGACAGCACAGCCTCCAAATACACAGCAGCACTGGCAGAGCCAGGAGAGCAGTGCCTTAAGTAACTGCTGTGTAATCAGCACCTGACTTATATTTTATGTAACAGTTACGGAGCCCAGGAGCAGCAAAGGCTAAGAGCGAGTCCAGCAGAGGGTAGTGGGCTAGGATGGCATCCTGCTGGCCTCCTTCAACTCCACCTAACACTGGGAGTGCTGCTGGGCAGGATCAGCTAGAAGTCTGCCATCTGTTTTTCCTAACTTACCTTTCCAGAAGATTTTATGCCTTTAAACAATGCAGCTCCAACGATCATCCAGGACAGGAGGAGGCAGAGAGCCAGGTACCATACGATGTTGCCCGTCTCGTCCAGCCCACTTGAGCGCTGCAGAGCCACTTTGCTGAAAGCACAAAACACCGCAATGAAAACAGGGACAGCAGCACCTACCCCTCTTCAGCCCCTTCCCAAAGGAAAATGCTCCCATAGATACTACAAGACCCTGCCAGTATCACCTATAACTTCACAACTGGAGTTGAAAAACAAAATATTAACTGCATGTTTTTCATTTTTTAACATCCACCAGCCCTCAGCTCTCCGTATTTCCCACATCATGCCTGTTCTAGCTCTTTCAAGTTAACCACGAAATTCTAGTGGCAGAAGAAGAGCCCATGAGAAGAATCAGTTCCCAGGCAAATAGAAATCACGTGGCTAAAGAAATAGAGATTTCACAATAGGCTCAGATTCTGAATAAAGTGAATATATTTTACACAGGAACTCCTGAAAAAGAATATATATCATATACAAAGAGACTATGTAGTCTCTATCAAGACTCAAGAGAGGGCTTCTTTAGCTGGGTTGATTTTCAGCTTGCTACTGATTGCCTCATTTGTTCCCATACAATTTTTAAGGGCCCAGACTCAACGAAAATTTAAGTTCCTTCTGCACAGATTTACATGCTCATCCCCCTTGACTTGATTGCTTCTTACTCACTTCCAGTACTGCTCACTGGGAAATTGCACTGGTTTGTAGTTTATGGTGTCATTGAGACACGTGAGGTTGTTGCTTATGATGAACGAGTAGTTTGCATGAATGGTTTGTCCATCGAAGGTTGCATTGCAGTCGTTAACTGAAAAACAAGAAAAAAACAGGCAATTAACAAGCAGTGATTAAAAAAAGTCAGCCTACTATAGCAAATATGTTTTCTAAATAGTTACAGCTTCCATTTTTCCACTAAAGTATCAGCATTTAGAAACAAATCTCAACTACCACTCCCAGTGGTGACTTTATTACTCTGAATGCAAACCAAAACACCAGCAACCTGGTGTGCTCAGCTCTCCTTCTCACTTATTGTAAAGAAGTGTGCAAAAGAATTCTGCAAAAAGCAGAAATGAGGAGAGTTAGGATTTTAGCCTTTGGGCCCTTTGTCCCAAGTCAAACTTAAACTCAGCTCATCTTCTACCTTCCTAGAGGGAAGAGGGAATCATTTTCATTATGTTTTTTTTATTATTTTTTTTTATTTTTTGGTAAGGGGCAGGGGTGTTAGCACACTCAGCAAACATGATCTCTCAGTATTGAAGAATACTCTATCAGAATTTAGCATAGAAGCCTGGTTGAAGAATATTTGAGGACAATAGTTTCAGCTGAATTTTGTATTCCTCCGGCACTTAGAAACCTGAGGTTAAAGAATTTTTGTTCTACTCATAAGCGAGCGGCAACTTTTTGTTAAATACAGCATCTCAACTTCATTTTTACGAAACCTATGAATCTTACTAGATATTTTAAAATATACAGATGAGTTTCAATTACATTAGCATTTTAAGTAATGTAATCCAGCATGATCCTGTCCCTGTTATCTTAATAATGTCAGAGGTTACTTGGCAACATGCTTCCAACTAGGCAAATAACTAATAATTATCACACCAACTTCACCTTTTTCCTTAAACTAGGCTGATAAGAAAACTGGTGAGATAAGTGTTTGGCATTACACGTGCTGCCAAATATCAAGAATAACAGCATCAAGATATGTTCTAAACAGTTAATAAAGCGTGAAACCAATGCCTTGTTTGTACTCAGGCTTACCATAGCTACGGGGGAGGCAGAGAATAATGAAAACACTCCGATAAAAGCTAAGAATACTTTTGTTTCATGTAAGACCAGTATTTGCTTTGCCATTAAGCCTGGTGAAATGGGAATGCAGTATTTCTATACATGCAATTCCCAGAAACATTAGGTTTTAAAGGTGAAAAAAGGCAAGATCAAGGGAAGGTCACCCCAGCTCTCTGCGGATTTCCTATGCACCTAGAGCTGGTGAAGGAGAAGTAGACAAGCACTATGCTCATGTGCTTAGAGTCAAAATCCAAGAACGATTTTTTCAAGCCATGGGCACCATCCTGCCCCTGTAATTTCTCCCAGAAAGCAGCACAAAGCACAATTATTTCAGAAGAGTCATGCTAAGACATATCTGTTAAGTACAGTACCTATGCGTGTTTTGCTGCAGAACTCATCTGCCCAGGAAAAGCAATCTGACCATGGTAGCACTTTTTGAAATGAGGCAAATAAGTAGTAGAGCGAATAAGCAATGATAACATTGTAATAGATTGCCACAAACGTTGAGATGACGACCATCGTGATGCCCACTCCTGTGAAAGAGAAAGACACATTGTCTTAATTACTCCAAACTTGGGTTGAAAAATTGACTTCAGTTGACTTTTAAAAGGCTACTTGGGAAAAAGACAACTTTTAATAACTGTGGACAGCCACCAAACAGGGGAAGGGTAAAGCCATGAAATGAAGGCTATGATCCAAACTGACCATCTCAGATATGTTTTGGACATAGAGTTTGAATCAGACCCATAGAAAAAATTGGGCTTGTTGTTCCGTCCAAGTCTAAATGAGAATATTTCCAATATTTTGTTCTCTCCTAGTTCAGTGGGAAACTGATTTCTTGGTAAAATAGAAGAAATTTTACAAAACTAGGACTGATCAAGACATTTTAAAGATTCCTTTGTCATCACTAGTTTTGCCAATAAATGAGAAACAACACAAAACAGTAAATCTCTGCCAATAGTAAAAAAAAAAAACATTCGTTAAAATGAACTTTGTTCTCTAAGTTTCAGAAAATCTGCCAAATGGGTCCCAATCATTTTAGAGAGTGTATTTAAATTTGTACGTTCACAGACCCACCAAATATTTGTTGTGTCTATAGACTTTTGCTTTGAAGATAAACACACTGTTCTTCTCTGAAAAGCTTGTTTGTGCTGCAGAATGGAGACTGGCAAAAAGAGTAAGCATTTAGTCAACCAGCCAGCTTGTAATCTCTTTTGTTTCTATAAAAGGTGGCGAGTAAAGCTCTTATTGTATCAGGGGAAAAAAAAAGCAAAAACCAAACACTTCCTTGTTCCTATATTAATTTCTCTGGTAGATAAAGAGGACAAACAAGACAAATTACGTAGCCCTTTACACCTATCTGCACTGAACCTCGACGGCTTTAAGTGAGTAAAGCATGTGGTTAGTTGTTTTCAAGTGCATAAGTCTTTGTATAAAAACCAAACCCTTCCACAGAAAGCAAACTACTGCTGCAGAATGCAATGTCTCTTACCACAAGTGGCACCTCACCTTGTGAAGCTGGAGCCTAACCTACTTTATCATGCCAACAGCAGAATCCCAGTGCAGCGACCTGGATGACTGCACACACAGCAGTGCATAACCCAACCAACCCCTGTGCCAGCTCTGGCAGCCCTATGCAGAATTAGCACATGAACATGGAATTGTCCTGCAAGGTATTCAGGATACGCAGTGTAAAGAAAGAGTAATAAAGCTAAGTTCTAAAAAATGGACTTGCAATCTCTTCTATACAGTGCCAGCTATTTTAATGGGGTTTTCCCCTCACACAGTGTTGTGATTTTCTTCTCTTTGGATAGCTGCAGTTAACACAAACCGTTGATAAAGCTTCTCTTAGTTAACAGCTTCATGGGAAAATCATTAACCCACATCTGTTTATTAGTTCATTAATATGAAAGATATTTACCTGTGGGTGTAACACTAACCTAGTTCCAGTAAGCATGTTCTCCACACAAAAAAAGGTTTCTCGTAGTTATTAATTTTGGGAGGAAATCAATCCTCATCTGTTTATTAATAAAATGAGAAAGAGGTATGAGGAAAGTTAGCAATACCAACCTTGAAACAATGGCAATATTCTCCAGATGGAAATTGGCCCTAGACTGGCAAACTGCCCAAGGGAACATTCCATGAAAAATAAAGGCAAGCCAGCTAATGCCAACATCAGTGTATATGGGATTAGAAAAGCACCTGAGGGGAGAACAAAAAAAGCAGAAAACAATGAATCTTTCAGTATTCACCACATTTTATACTCCCTCTTCTCCCTGCCTCAAATAACCCACTGTGGGTTTTTTGCCGAATACAGAGATTTGTTTGTAAAACCTGCTTCCTCTAAGGCTAAATAGCACCTATGATGAAGGGACATGGATTGCCAGAGCTGATGATTTACGTGGGATTATTTCTCTTACCAAGTTAAAAGGATTTTACAAAACCTGTTGAAGAGACAGCTCTCACAGAAACAGGAACACTGCTCAGCTGTAGGCAGCATTGGCTTTGTCTGCTTCCTATTTCATCTTCTGGCTTTTAATTTAAAAAGGCTGAACCATTTCTTCAAGTACTTAGCTGTGAGTTGCAGCTGCACTGCTGGAGTAGCTATGGGATGTCAGAGCATGAAAATTATTTTATATGGTTGGCTGACTCCTGTGTCAAACAGGATCTCAGCATGGCTCTTACGTGACTCCATTTTAAAGAGCACATTAACCTGGTATCAATGAGAACCCTGTCCTGCAAGAGGGATTGGTACTTCTTTTGTGTGCACACGAAAGACAGGGAAAGTGAGAGCACAGCTTTCCTAAACACAACTCAATATCCACACGTGCAGCTGAACAGAAATCCATCCTCTGTGCCGTCAGATTAAAAGCAATCGAGGACCCAGTTCTACAGGAACTGCAAATACCTGCTGTAATTTAAGGATGTAAATAGCCCCCTTGAATTAACTGGGGCAAAGAAAGATACAAGAACACAAACGTGCTTTAAATGCAAGGCTTTCTGCTAGAGCAGATACAAACCACCTGATAGATAGACTGATGTCATGACTTACTTTGTTTTCACGGTTTTGTTTGACAACCATAAGTAAGGCAATCTGGCCAATAACTCAAGCCAATTAAACTTCTGTACCAAGAATGCCATCTTGCGTTCCACGTGCAGCTGAAGGAACTGTGTTGCATTTAGATTCCAAAATCTGACTCAAAATGACTGTTAGGCAGAGTTACACACAAGTAAGCACTCTGCAGTTACTTGGCATTTATCAATTTCTTTAATTACCAATGGTTGCTTGGTGGGTAGGCAGAGCTCTGGGACAGCAGCTGGGGAATCCAGTGCCTCCCATGGCTTTGCCCCTTGTTCATTGTGCAAGCAGGTAGAGGCTCTCTGCCTCATGCTTCCAAAGTATCTGATGGGGATAATTATTGAGTTTGGATAATTACTCCAGCTTAGCTCATTTGTCGGGCGAAACAAAGGTTGAGAAAGGACTCATTTGCTCTCTATAAACATATCAAGGAGGTAAACACTGGGGAGGGAGAACAGCTATTTAGGTTATCAGAGGATGCTGGCACATTGACAAAAAGTTGCAGGTTTGTCATGAGTAAATTAGAGGAGTTCTGGAATGCTCAGATGGAAGCTTGCAGTTAAAACTGAACCATATCCCCTCCACAGCTGGTACCCAAAAAGCACAGAGATGCCTCTTCCTCCTCTTCCCATTCCTATCAGTGGGCATTGTCCCATTTCTCTGAGAGACAGTCACATCCAGCTTTGACAAAACACATCCAGCCTCAGGGCTGGCCTTCATCGCTCTTGGAGATAGCAAGGTGTGCCCACCCAAAACTGCCATTCAATACAGGTACCTCCGCCGTTCTGGTAGGTGAGATACGGAAAACGCCAGACGTTGCCCAACCCCACGGCGTAGCCCACCATGGAGAGCAGGTAGTCAGCTTTGTTTGACCAGTTGCCGCGCTCTGAGTTCTCATCACTGTCGCTGGCGTGGGCATCTTTTTCATTTGACAAATTGAAGTCCTTGGAAGAGAAGAAGAGGGAAGGCTCAGGTTCACCCCAGTGGTAAGCAGGACAGTCGTATCCTCACTTATCTGTCCACAGCATCACTTGGGCACCTCTGAGCAGTGCAGTTAGACAGGATGGGCAGAGCCAGGTGAGGTGCCAGTCCAGCTGGTCCCTGACCAGACAGCACAAACCTGTTAGAGAGGGTCCTCCCCAAGGGCACAGAGAATCTTCTGAGTCAGTTTTGCCCTGCTCCCAACTTAGTCCCTGTATTGCCAGCTCTTAGGGAATCCCCTACTCTGCCTCTGTGCACGCTCAGGTGTGCCTATACTCATCCAGGTGCTGAGCTCACCCCTCTCCTTGCCTACTTGTCTGGGTCCCCCCATATTCCTGTACTTGCCCAAATCCCATCTGATCAGATACTTTCACATCTATCTTGGTACACCATACATCACCTGCCCAGTGCTCTCATAGCTGCCCAAGTGCCCCTATGCCCACCTGTGGCACTTCCATACCCTACCTGCTCAGGTGTATTTGTACCTGCTCAGGTGTATTTCTACCTGCCTGTTTTTCCCCCCACACCTGCCCAGGTGCTTTCCTACCTGCCCAGGTGTCCCTGTACCTCACCTGCCCTTCTGCTTTCATACCTCCCCGAGTACCCCCATCCCCCACCTGCCCCGTGGCCCATCCCCACCTTCTTCTTCCCGCAGGAGAGGAAG
>WBMW01004943.1:3347-18095 GCA_013396635.1 Penelope pileata
CTCATCCCTCCCCCCCTCCCATGTCCGGGGGGTGTTGTGCTGAGATCCTCCCCCCCCCGGGGGTGTTGGCGTGGTGCTGAGCGTTGCTCTGTGTGTCATGGAATTGGGGTGCTGATGGGGGTCTGGGAGTGAAGTTTTGGAGGGCATTGTGCTCACTGGGGGGTTTCAGCTCCTCCTCAACCCTCCCTCTCCCCTCCCCCCTTGGTGGTCCCGGTGCAGACCCACAGCAGTGGGACAGTCCGGTTTGGGGGGGCAATGAGCCTGTGGGGATGTGGGGGATCAGCATAAATCCNGGAGTCCCCTCCCTCCGCGCTCGGAGCCTTTGAGGAATTTAAAAGGGCGATGGAAAACAAGCAGGAGACGTTCGGGGTGTGGGGGGGCTTCCCCTGTGGAGGGGAGGATGCTTCTNTGCAGACCCACAGCAGTGGGACAGTCCGGTTTGGGGGGGCAATGAGCCTGTGGGGATGTGGGGGATCAGCATAAATCCCGCAGGAAAAGGCAGTGGCAGAGGAGACAGGCTGGTGTGGTGGCACCGGCGGTGGCTTTCGTGTCCCTGCTTTGATGGGTGGGGGCCGGCGGTTAATTGAGGAATGGTGATGATAGAGGACAGGGAGAGCATCGCTGGTACCCAGCACCCGGAGCTGGGGCTCCTGTTTGTTTCCTATTAAATGAGGGTTAAGGGATTGGAAGGTCCCTCCACCTCTTTGGCTGCCTCTTTCCTCCACACAGCAAAGTGATTTTTTCCCTATTAAGAATGGGGAGCAAAGGCCTTTCCTTGAGGGCTCCTCAATAGGACTGCAGCATTCGGACCTCAGGAGAAGGCATTGAGGATGGAGAGGAGAATGTGGGTGATGGGAACGGGGTCGTGTAGCCCTGAGGTACCCCAGTGTGCTTCTAAAGTGTGCAATGGGGAGAGCAGTGTGCTTTATGCACACACAGATAAGGCAAACCTGCTTCCAATGGGCAGCAAACACCCTTTTTTTTTTTTGCTCCTGGTGAGATTGCAATGACCACATTTAAGCTTTTTTCCAGGCCAGGTGCCTTCTGCCAGCAGAAATTAGCAGCACTTTTTGAGCTCGTTAGCCCCCGAGCTGCTGTTGCTGTGTTAATTAGCACCGACTTTTAGCTCTCCCTAATTGGCTGTGAGAGGCGTGAGGAGGAAGCAGGAGACTGGAGATTCCAGCCTGCTCCTCCCACGTAGAAGCTTTTTCTCTTGGGTACCTGCTCTGCATCTCCCTGCTGCGAGGATGCTCAACAGGGAATAGGGTAAGGATGCTCACACCAATAGGGAATAGAGGTTCAGAGCAGCCTCTGAGCTCCATGGAGAAGAGCAGCAGTGTTCCCTGGAAAGCCTCTGAGGTGGCTGATGATGCATTTTAAAGCACTGTGGGGCTTCCTGCAGTGGTAGCTCCATCCATCTCCCACAGTCCCTTCTTTTCTCCCACCTCCCTGCTCCACTCTTTGCTCCCTTTTAAGCTGTTTTTCTATCTGTGGTCGTGCCAGAGGTTGTCTGTGGGCTCATCTCCATCTCTTGTCCCACCAACTGTTCCATGGTCACCACCTGAAACAAATCATCACCCCTCTAAGAGCCTCATTGACACCACCCCTCCATCACTCCCTGGAAGTCCAGCTGTGGTCTCTTCTTGCTGGGACAGATTGATTTTGAGGCAGGAAGATGAGCTCTGCAAAGAGCTCTGAGCCCAGCATGTTCTTGCCTGGTGGCTTGCCATGGAGACCAGCTGCTCTGCTGGCCACGTAGCACCAAGGTTTCTGTGGAGTTTTCACTCTCTGTGGGTCTGCAGCAGGTTGCCTTGCCCATGGTGGAGATGGGGTGGCCAACTGGGTCTCTGGAGCTCTTCTCTCAGGTTTGCTGTTTTCATCTCTCAAATTTTCTTTGGGATCTTACAAGGATTCAATATCTCCTTTCGTAAAGCGGTGAACAGCCTCTTCTCCATCCCTGGCTTTAAACCTGGAGGTGTTGAGGAAGGGCTGTGAGATGCCCGGTGAAAGGTGTTCAGGAGGAACAGTGCCATGGCACCAAGATGATGCCTATGGCAACTCTGCTTTCCCACCCTCTATTTATCACAGCTCCTCTGCCAGGAGGCTGCCCAAGTTAAAAACAGGTAGAAACTTTGGGACGTGGACTCTCCAAGCCACCCCAAACTCCTCAGCCTCCTCCTGAGATAAAGATCTGCCATTGGGATGTTGCCATGGGTGGGTCACGGAGCTGATGTCCGTGTCCTGGAGAAGGCCCTGGGCCACCAGCGCTGCGGTGAAGGCAGTTGGTTCCTTTGTGATGGCATTTGTGTCACCTTGTGGGTCACTGCCAGGAGCAGCCACGTTGCTTTCCTATGCGTCTGAACATGATCAGGGCTTGGTGGTGGCTTTTAGCTGGCAGATCCCACCCATGGGGTGAAGGATGAGCACCATCCCTGAGTGTCAGATGGGGCACATCCCAAGGGAGGGGGCTGCTGCTCTCCTAGAGGAACTCAACAGGGATGGGTGACACCGGTGCATGTCTGAGGTCTCTCCCATTCTGTTCTCTTTGGTGGCAGAGCCACCACGGACCCGGGTGGGACCCTGTCCCGATGCAGCTCTTCACACTCCATCCATTTCACATCTCTCTTTCTGCCCTTTTGGACACCCTCAGTTCCCATTTCTACTCGTGAAACCCTGATCAGTGCAGTTTGTTTTTGTACCCTGGGTGTGTTTGGGGAGCATCAGTCCGTCCCTGTGCCCTGTAGGCAACTCAAAGTGAGTCTGTTCAACGGTAGCATGGGTTCTGGTTTTATGGGATTGAATGCTTTGGGATTTATGGGATCTGATGCTGAAGTCGAGCAAAGAGCGAGGTTCTCCCGTGATGCTGGGAGCATCCATCCCTGGCACGAGAGCGCTGGGCTGCGCTGCGTTCTGGCATCGTCATCCCAAAATAGGCACAGCTGGCTTAAAAAAGGAAAAGAAAGAATAAAAGAAAAGCAGTCCGTGGGCTGGGTAGACGTCCTAGACCCGGAGACTCGGGGAGGAAGCAGACAGTGGTGCGGAGAAACGGCCTGTTTTGTCTCACTGTCCAAAACTACATCATTCATTAACACACCACAATTAATGTTCTGCCTCGGAGGCATACAAGTGTTGAGCTTATTAGCACCAAGTAGAAAGGTCTGAGGCTTTAATATAGTTTGCAAGAGGATTAAGAACACAAAAGGGGCCATAAATTTACAACCAAATATAAACCAGCTGCTGTGGGCAGGGCTGGGGGGAGGGAGGTAGGCAGAGGGGGAGAGGGGCGGGCGGGGGAAGGAGGGATGGGAGCCGCGGTGCTGCCTTCCCCGCTGCCAAACTCCTTCACCCAAGCTGTTAGGAGATTTTTACTATTTTTTGGCATCTCTGCCCCATCACCCTCCTCAGTATGGATCGGAGCGAGGGAAGCCATCCCCTTGGCCACCCCAGCCCGCCCAAGTCGCGTCGGGTCAGTGCTGGCAGGATGGATTCCAGCTGGACCCGGCGTCTTCCCAGCACGTTGGCATTGGGCCCCTTCTCTCCATCGCATCACTGAGAGCTTTAACCCACGGGCAAACGCCCGGGGCCGGAGAAAAAGGCTCTCCTTGATGGCAGAGGGCTCACGGTCTCGGGGAAGAATTTGTCAGCTAGGCTGGCTCATTGACTTTAGACCAAATAGTGTTGTCATCTACAGTGGTGTAAATCCAGAGTAATTCCGATGGATTAAAAAAAAAAAAAGCAAAGTGCAGGCACTCCTGGCTGAAAGAGAAATTTCTGGTGTTTTTCTAGCACCTTCCATCCCCCAAATGCCCCACGCGCTCCAACCCTGCTCGGAGGAGCTGAGCTGAGGTGGAGCGAGGTGGAATCCTGAGAGCTGAGCCCACCCCACGCCATTGGGGTGGGAGCTGTGGGGTGTCCCATGGGGCATGGAGACAATGAGGTCCCATGGGGATGTGGCACTTGGGGACATGGCATGGTGGGAATGGTGGGGATGGGTTGGGGTTGGACTTGGTGATCTTCATGTGGTGATGGGTTGGCAGTTGGACTTGATCTTGGAGGTCTTTTCCAACCTTAATGACTCTAATTCTGTGATCCATCCCACACTGCCCTTGCATAACTTTGGGTTAATTCCATGCCCTGTTCCATCCTGCCAGGCAGCCTGGTCTGCAGCATCCCACTCATCGCTCCGGGGTCTGGGTGCTATGTATGGGATTCACCATGATGCTCTTCTTGGGGGCACCTCCTACCACCATTTACCTGTCAGCCAGCTTGCTCTTACACTTTCCTCTCCTTCATTTTGCATGGCCCTGGGTCACCTGAGGTTTTGTCATCTCCTTGGGTTTGGTTTAATCCAGAAGGGACCTCGCTGACAGCTTGCTCACGGGTTCAGGAGCACGGGATGCATGCTCATCCCTGCATGGTGCACCAAGGTCTCGTGTCATCCTCAGGATTTTGGTGGCAGAGCTGAGATTTCCCTGCAGCTGGAGGAAGTGCTTTGCCAAGCATCCTCTCCTATTTTTGCTGTGCCAGTGCAAGCTCAGAAAGCTGAGTTTGCTTCCTTGGGATGGAGCAGGCTGTGGCACAGGGCAGGTGCTCCCCTCAGCTCCTGGTTCTTTGCTGAACTATCACGGACATCTTCTCCCTCTGGGTTTGATTTCCCATTTGAGGAGCGGTGACAATGTACAACGTGAATTTTGCTGTCCCACAACGCACTGATTCCCCATGAATGAATATGGACCAGGGAAGCAGCACCCTAGGGGTGCTGTAGGCACACAGCTGTGTTACGTAACCCTGTAATCAGTGCTGAACAATTTAATGTGTTGAATGCAGCTGTATGCATTTTGCTGGTGTTGGCATTGTTTTTTTCTCTTTGAGATGAAACAGGTCTGCAGAGGGGATGCTGAGATAGATGTGGGCTCTCTGGCTTCTTTCCTGCTGGCGCATCATAGCCCCTTTATCCCATTATCTCATTAAAGGATCAGAAACCAAAGTGTCCCATGCCCAGCAAAGGGCTTGTAGGAGAGCTGCTCAGACACAGAGGTGTTGGACATGGAACTGGAGTTCTGGGGCTGCTCAACTTAGTCTGAATTGCAATTGAAAATTTAATTCTAGAGTTGCTCTCAATCCTAAATGTTTAAACAAGAAAAAAATAATGGGGATATAGACAACCCCAAAAGGCACGTGAGCATCGTAACCCGGCCCAAGGATGCCCAAACCATCTCCTTCTGCTCATTTAACATGGGGAGGAGAGGGATGGGGTCTTCACTGTGTGCCTGCGAGGTCCTTTAGAAGCACTTGTGTGTTGGGGCAGCGGTCAAATTTGATATGTTTGATTTTCACAAGAACAGAACAGAATATTTTTTGGTTGGAACTGGATGGCCTTTAAGGGCCCTTCCAACCTAAGCCATTCTATGATTTTACAGAGTTTTTCAGAAGTGTTTCCCAATGAGCTCTCTCTACAGCACTTAATTGAATTTTGAAACTTGTTCAGCGTATCAGGAGTTGGATTTAGTGATCCCTGTGGGTCCCTTCCAGCTTGGGATACTCTGTGGTTCTATGATCCTATGTCCTCTCCTCTTTTTGCTGCATTTTCCCTTCGCTCATGCTCCAGGTGCCAGGACAACCTCTTGCCCAGGAGCCTTCCCATCCTGCTCCAATGGATGAGCATGGTGGAGCACGGCAGCGAGGCAGACACCATTACACGGTGACAGGTTAGGGTTCGTCCCCTAGTAGGGACAAAAATGTATGGTCTTTGAGATATGGGGAGAAAACAGCACGGTCCAGGTTGGGATGATGCTTGGGTACCCAAGCCCCATGGGTGCCAGATTGGTGATATCCCTGTACTGATCGCGCCTTTGTTTTGCTGGGTAGCATCTCTGAGTGCCCGGGCTGGATGAGGCATGGGTGTCAGACCCCGGATCTTCCTCCTGGAAGGAAGGAATGGGAGCTCTGCCCCTCTGTTGTGCTGATGTGCAGGGGACGTGCAGACCATGGGCTGTTAAAGGGCAGGGGCTGATGCTCGTGCTTAGATGGGGGAGCTTGGCCAGCACCGTCAAATGATGGAAAGCATTGCTTCTGCTCACTATTCTTCACCCCAGCCACTAAATGAAGCTTGTTGTGAGCTAAAGGTGCTTTCCTCAAATGTCCCTCCTCTTTGGTATGGTTTAAGGATGGGGATGGGGTACTCTCCATGTGGGACTGGAGGCTGCTTGCTGCCCCCTCTGCGGGAGATCCCGGAGCTGAGACACCGGGAAGGAATTTTCTGCCTTAGGAAAAACCCATAAATCTTTAAATATCCTGTTTGCACTGTGAGACGGGTTCGGAAGTCTCCAACTGAGTGGTGGGGTCTCCCTGTGCGAGCGTGGGTGGGTGTGAGCGATACCCTGCACACGGCAAATCCCCCCAGAGCGGCTTCTGGAGAACCCACCAAAACCGTGGGGAAACGAGGGCTCTTCCCAGCATCTCCAGGGATCCCCATCCCTTCGACCACCCCCTCTACGGGCATCCCCTGGAGTTGTTTTTGCCTCTTGGCTGCTCGGGAGCGACTTTTTGCGGCGATGCTCCTCGGTTGGGCTTCACTAGAGGGCGCAGGGATTTTAGGCTAGAAGCGCTCCGAGGTCCGTCAGGGAAAGTTGGCTGCCTTTTCCTCCTTTTTAATCAACTGGAAAGATGCAGGGTTGAACTGGAGGTGACTGGAAGGGGATCCAGACTTGTGTCTGGCCGGGGAAGGATCTGCTGACATCTGGGATTAGGCGGCGTGGAGCACAGCGGACGGGGCCCGCGCCGCCAGGTTTGCAATGGGACGGGGCTGGAGCAGCCCAATAGCAAAAGGACAGCTCAAAAAAGAGCTTAAAAAAATCCCAAAAACCCACAACCCAACCCCACTGATTCTACATACCTGCTGTTTTCAGGCTGCTGACCTCCGTGGGGGCTTGTTTTCTCCCCGAGGGTTCCCTCCTCTTGTGCCTTTGCTGAGCATCGCTCCTCGGGATGGTGTTGCACAGTGGGACCAGGGGTGTTTCTGGGGCTGCTGTGCTTTTTGTGGGGTACAGAGGAGTCTCGTCCCTTGCTGGGAGAGATGCTGAGCATGGACGGGATTTCTAGGATCCTATGGGGAAGGATGGGGTTTGCCCCAGATCGGGAGCCTTCTCCAAGCAGCTTTTCTCCCACTCCTTGCACAAGCCCAGGCAGTTCTGCCTGAGCACCGCTGCCCTTTCCAGGCTTAGAAACACCCTGGGAAGTGCAGAGGGACACTGAAAGCAGCAGCCACACCACCTCATGCCCTCCCCATGGCTCTGCCATTCATACCTTCCCCCTCTCCATCTATCCATTCATTCCTCAGCTCTGTGCAGGCATACAGAGATGGCTGTCTGTCTGCGAGCACATCTCTCTGTTCGTCCTCTTGCATCTGCTCTCTCCTTCCCAGCCCCTATCCCGTCTGCACGCTGCTATTTCCTCCCTGTGTGGGGTGTGATGAGTTCTACCCAGGGCTCAGCCCGGGCAGTGAGTGATGAAGCAGCTGTGAGGGGACAGAGGTGTTATTTCACCAAACAACCTCGGTGCACTCGAGCAACGCGGGGTCCCCGCCAGGAAAATGTTACCTTTCCCTTTGAGTGCTGACTGCGGAGGAAATTCTCACATTTACGGCTCCAGCACGCTCATGGAAAGAGGGGGCAGCTTTGGTTTCTCTCCTTTTTTTGCTGCTTTGATAACTTTGCAGTCCCCCCCCTCCCAGGAACTGGCCACTGGTGGAGGCTTGCAGCTCCCTCCTTGGGATCTTGCTTTAATTTGATTTTCCCGGAGGCCCGGCACGCGGCAGTGCGTGTGTGCAGCCGTGTCTGTGTGTGTGTGCATGAGTGTGTGCGTGGAGGTTAATAAAAAATAAACAAACAGCACTTTTTTTTTTTCCTCCGGTGCACTCTGGGAGGGATGCGGCGGGGGATGCCGCATGAAAGCAGCGTGCTGTGGGCTGCGCTAGGGGGGGCCGGGGACATTCCTGGCATTGCTGAGCTCCTCGGGCTCCGTCCCAAATTGGAGGAAGGAGCCGTTAGCATCGGGGGCCTGGGGAGGCCCGCTGCTGCGTGGTGTTTACTCACAGAGCTTAAATTAATAGTGTCTGCTGACATCAGGTTCTGAGCCCGGTTTCCCGAGGCAATGAGCCGTGTGCCGTCGCGGCCCCACGTGCGCCTGCGCCTCTTCTCCCTGATAGTGCTGGGACATGAGCTCAGCCCGATTTTGCAGAGATCCTGAAGGGCTTGAAGCAATTCCTTGAATTTAATTTTGTGTCTGTATTTTCCAAAGGGTGGTTGTTAGGTGAGAGGAACTACCAGTGCTTCCTATTGAGGGAAAAGAACTGGATGGGAGCTTATCAACAGGAGGGAGAGCGACTTTTTATATGGGGAGATAGTGATAGGGCAAGGGGGAATGGCTTTAAATTGAAAGAGGAGAAGATTTAGATTAGATATTAGGAGGAAATTTGTTACTCAGAGGATGGTGAGGCTGTGGCACAGGGTCCAGAGAGCTGTGGGTGCCCATCCCTCGAGGTGCCCAAGGCCATGGATGGGCTCTGGGCAGCGTGAGCTGCTGGGGGGGAACCCAGCCCATGGCAGGGGTTGGGGCTGGGTGATCTTTGACATTCCTTCCAACCCAACCATTCTATGGTTCTATGAAAGCCTTATATGTGTGGTTGCGCACAACCCTACTATTAGACATTAGAGAATCCCCATGCTGCCCAGGGAGGTGGTGGAGTCATCGTCCCTGGAGGTGTTCAAGATGAGTCTTGTTGTGGTACTGAGGGACGTGGTTTAGTGGGCAATCTTGGCGGTAGGTGGATGGTTGGGCTAGATGAGCTTGGAGGTCTTTTCCAACCTTAATGATTCTATCCCCATCAACCTTTCTTGGCAGCTGTTTTAGAAACCGGTGTCTCTGGATGATGAATTCTGAATGATGACAAATCTGCTCAGCAGACGGGATCTGTGATGTTCATTTGTGTGGGCAGAAGTGGGCTATCACAGAAGGCAAAGAGGAGGATGTTGGGGCTGCATAAAACCCTCTGCTCACTCTTTTGTAGGTTTTCTCCAAAATCTTCAGCCATGAAGCTCTGGAGAGCTATCTCCCCAAGATCCAGCTGGTGATCAAAGACACCCTCCGGGCTTGGAGCAGCAACCCCGAGCCCATCAACGTCTACCACGAGACCCAGAAGCTCACCTTCCGCATGGCCATCCGCGTCCTGCTGGGCTTCCGCATCCCCGACGAGGAGCTCAGCCGCCTCTTCGAGGTCTACCAGCAGTTTGTGGAGAACGTCTTCTCCTTGCCCGTGGACCTGCCCTNGAGGGACGTGCTTTAGTGGGCAATCTTGGTGGTAGGTGCATGGTTGGGCTAGATGAGCTTGGAGGTCTTTTCCAACCTTAATGGTTCTATCCCCATCAACCCTTCTTGGCAGCTGTTTTAGAAACCGGTGTCTCTGGATGATGAATTCTGAATGATGACAAATCTGCTCAGCAGACGGGATCTGTGATGTTCATTTGTGTGGGCAGAAGTGGGCTATCACAGAAGGCAAAGAGGAGGATGTTGGGGCTGCATAAAACCCTCTGCTCACTCTTTTGTAGGTTTTCTCCAAAATCTTCAGCCATGAAGCTCTGGAGAGCTATCTCCCCAAGATCCAGCTGGTGATCAAAGACACCCTCCGGGCTTGGAGCAGCAACCCCGAGCCCATCAACGTCTACCACGAGACCCAGAAGCTCACCTTCCGCATGGCCATCCGCGTCCTGCTGGGCTTCCGCATCCCCGACGAGGAGCTCAGCCGCCTCTTCGAGGTCTACCAGCAGTTTGTGGAGAACGTCTTCTCCTTGCCCGTGGACCTGCCCTTCAGTGGCTACAGGAGGGTAAGGGCTTTGGGCTGAGCCCTCCACCAGCCGATGGCACCGACCCGGGATTAGTGGGGCTGTGGGTAATCCCTACCTCTCCACGTGTTCTTGGTGGGGATGTCTCCCCTTCTGACATTTTGAAGCAGGTCCATTTTGGGGTACAAAGTGCTGTTTTGGTGGAGTAGAGAGGAAAATGCATTCATGGGTCTTCAAAGCACTGGGTGCTCTGTGGTTGAATTCAATGGAGAATACGGTTGGGATTTGCTCTGATTTATTGGGTGATTTTTTGCTCGTAACTGCACTTTGTTGATTTTTTGTTGTTGTTGTGGGAGCCTTCTCCTGTCAATGCTCTGCATGTCCATGGGACAAAATGAGTCAGTGGCCCTTTTAAGAATTGTTCTAGTTCTTCTATACTAAAGATTCATCTATGCGAAGATGTAGAATGAAAACATAACAAAATGCATTGACAAAAAATTAGTTTTGTTCTTTTGTCTTTTTTTTTTTTCCTCAGGAATTTTGATAAAAGTAATTTTTTTAAAAAAGTTTATTTTTTGGTGACTATCACTACAAATTTTGCTATTTTTCTTTGACCCCGTGAATGGAACCCAACTGTTGGCAGCCCCAAAGTGGTGGCAGTGGCAGGTCAGCTCGGTGTAACTGCTCCCAGGGATTGCTTTAGCGAGGCCCATTCTGCTCTCAGGAAGAGGATCCTTGGGGATGGATGGGCTTTCTTTGAGGGACAGTTTTCCCAGGGAGAGATAGAAGCCTGTGAACTGCTGCAGCACTGGGCCTCCCCCATCACACCTGCAGTTTGCACGGAGGTGCCCATTGCTCTCCTCTGTAATCTCGTATGCTTGAGGCTTGCTCCTCCTGGCTGGGGAATGACTCCAGCATTTTTATACTTCTCTTTGAGCACCTGCAACTGCAGTTTGATTCCGTAGTGACGTCCTGCTGAGCACGTCTCCATTTCTGGGGATGCCCCGGGGCAGGGTGGGGATGGCGGTGGTGGTGTGGAGCCCTGTGGGGTCTGATGGTTCCTGCTCTGCAGGGCATCCGGGCACGTGAGACACTGCAGAAGGGGCTGGAGAAAGCCATCCAGGAGAAACTGCAGAACACGCAGGGCAAGGACTACGCCGACGCACTGGACATCCTGATAGAGAGCGGCAAGGAGCATGGCAAGGAGCTCACCATGCAGGAGCTGAAGGTAAAGGTCCTCCCGTGACCACTTTGTCCTCACTGGGGTTGCCCAAACAGCAAAGGCTGAGCTGGTGCATGGTGGATTTTTTGGGGTAGAGGTGGGATGGTTTCTCAGACCCGAGTTCCTCGATGTGTTGCTGGAGCTGCAGGTGGATCCTGTCCTGGTGCTGCATGATGCCAACAAGCCAGCTGCTTTCCTGCAGGCTGTATTTATTTGCAGATCACACTCATCCCTTGACAAAAAGTGTTTCCAGGGAATACCAAAAGACCATGCAGGCTCGCTGAAGCTTTCAGCCCTGACCAACCTCGCCCCCCAACCCATGCAGCCTTCTATTGTCTCCTCTGCAGGGCATAGGAGCCCTTGGCAGGTCATTATTCACAGCAGGCTCATGGCTCCATGGCTTCGCATAATCGTAGAAACACAGCATGGTTGGGTTGGAAGGGACCTCACAGCCGCCCCAGCCCCAGTCCCTGCTGTGGGCTGTGTGCATTCCCCAGCTCAGGCTGCCCAGGGCCCATCCATGGCCTTGGGCACCTCCAGGGATGGGGCACCCAGAGCTCTCTGGGCAGCGCCAGGGCCTTACCACCCTCTGAGTAAAGAATTCCCTCCTAATATCTAACCTAAATCTCCCCTCTTTTAGTTTAAAGCCATTTTCCCATGTACTATCAGTACCTGGCCATGTGAAAGTCATTCTCCTCTTTGTTAGCTCCCTTTAAGTAATGGAAGACTGCAACGAGGTCTCTCTCAAGCCTTGTCTTCTTCCAATACTTGGTCAAACACTGGCGCAGCTGCCCAGGGAAGTGGTGGAGTCCCCATCCCTGGAGGTGTTCAATAACCGTGGAGATGTGGCACCTGGGGACATGGCTCAGTGGGGATGGGCTGGGGTTGGGCTCGGGGATCTGAGAGCTCTTTTCCAGCCTCTCACCCATCTTCCCTATCACCTCTTAGGATGGCACCCTGGAGCTCATCTTCGCCGCCTATGCCACCACGGCCAGTGCCAGCACCTCTCTCATCATGCAGCTGCTCAAACACCCGCGGGTGCTGGAGAAGCTGCGGGAGGAGCTGCGCAGCAAAGGCATCCTGCACAACGGCTGCATCTGCGAGGGCTCCCTGCGCCTCGACAACATCAACGGCCTCCACTACCTGGACTGCGTCATCAAGGAGGTGCTTCGCCTCTTCACCCCCATCTCCGGCGGGTACCGGACGGTGCTGCAGACCTTTGAGTTGGATGTGAGTATTGTCCTGGTTGTGGGGTGTTGCTACACCGTGACCTCCCCCAAGAAGTGGACTTTGTCTTTTGCGTAGCATGCTTGAGGCTGGTTGAGATGAGAGGTGGGAAGGATAAATTGGGTCTGGCTTGTGGTGGTGGGTGGGTGCAGTTGATGCAATAGAAGGAAGGGATGCCATCCAAAGGGACCCAGAACTTAAGAAGTGGGACCACGTGAACCTGATGAGGTTCAACAAGGCCAAGTGCAAGGTGTTGTAATCCCAGGAATGGGTACAGACTGGGGGAAGAACTCACTGAGAACAGTCTTTTGGAGGAGACTTGGGGTTTCTGCTGGATGAAAAGCTGGACATGAGCCAGCAGTGTGCCCTTGCAGCCCAAAGACCAACTGTATCCCGGGCTGCATCAACAGAGGGGCAGCCAGCAGGGAGAGGAAGGGGACAATCTACTTGTTGTGTTAAAGGGCAATTTTCTGAGTGATGCCCGATTTGGCACCGTAAGTCTGGTCACGTTCAATATATGAACTGTCACAATTACAGATTTGCAATTAATGCACTGCTGGATTCGTCTAGCGATGTTCAATGGGCTATCACGGCCTCCTCGGTGTTCACCTAGCATCATTCAGTCAGAACTTACATGGCTAGAGCAGTGAAGGAATTTTGGCCATGGCCAGGCAGAACTCAATGGCTCTTCTTAAGTCTTAATGAAATAAGAATTAAATTCTTAATGAGTGGTGCAGTTTATTCGCAACAGCCTACAGGTTCTTTTGGATTGCCGGTGATAAATCCGCTGTCTGCAAAGCACATCAGAGAACTGAGAATAATACAGCCTGGCCACGAGTGTGCTAAGTTATAAAACAACTCTGTAGAGAGATTTCTGAGTCTCCTGGGGAAGCACTCAGTATAGCTGAGGGTTTGAATCTCACCCACCAGGCATCCCTATGGGGGGAAGAGAGGTTCAGCCCATTGACCCATCCCAGCAGCCAGTGGTGTCTTCCTGGCTTGTCTGTGATTGTATCTTCCCTCATCTTTCCCCTCTGTTAAGCCATTTTTTTGCTATTTCTTATTCAACTGGTGGAGGTTGAGTGACTCCAGTCACACACTCCTCTGTTTCTGATTGGTGTAAAATTCTCGTTTCACATCTGAAGGTACAGCATAAAAAATTCAGAGCCCGTGCTCAGTGAGGGGTGGTCACACCTTGGATGTGGGTAGCTTTTGGGGCGCAGGTGTGTTTTGGTATTATAATGAGCAAAGTTCACCCAAAGGATGGCATTTTGTCAACAAATGACAGGCTTTTGGCCCAGGGATAGCAGGTAAACAGCTTTTTGGTGCCTTGGTGCCACCAAGTCCCCATCCTGGCATTGTTCTTCTGGGAGTCAGGACATCGAGCTCCCCTGATGCTACCAACACCTGAGGTTGCCTAGGGAACCAGTGGGGGTCACAGAACTTGGCTGTGGGGTCTCCACTTCGCTACATCTTCCGTGCCCCTCATGGCATAGAGGCTGTGCTTTGCTTTGTACCCCTGTGAACAATCCATACCTTAATTTCCAGGTCAACTGTAGCACTTGTTCCACACTTCCTCTGCTCTGCCCTTGTGAGGCCCAACTGGAGTACTGCATCCAGGCCTGGGACCCCCAGCATGAGAAAGATGTGGGGGTCTTCTGTTGGAGTGGGTCCAGAGGAGGCCGTGAGGATGCTCAGAGGCTGGAGCACCTCTCTTACGGAGACAGGCTGAGGGAGCTGGGCTGATTCAGCCTGGAGAAGGCCCCAGGGAGATCTCATTGTGGCCTTCCAATACTTAAAGGGAGCTTATGAACAGGAGAGAAAGTGACTTTTTATATGGGAAGATAGCGATAGGACAAGGGGGAATGGCTTTAAATGAAAAGAGGGGAGGTTTAGATTAGATACTATGGGGAAATTCTTAACTTGGAGGTGGTGAGGCCCTGGCACTGCCCAGAGCTGTGGGTGCCCATTCCTGGAGATGCCCAGGGCCATGGATGGGTCCTGGGCAGCCTGAGCTGGTGGGGGGCACCCAGCCCACAGCAGGGGTGAGGCTGGGGGGGCTGTGAGATCCCTTCCAACCCAACCATGCTGTGATTCTATGATTCTGTGATTCATGGGGTGTGCATGAACTGGAATGAGATGCTCTTGGGATGTCAAAGAAAGGACAAATCTGATGCTCCCAAGAGCAGCTTATGACAGTGACACCAAAATGTGAGCTGGGGCACAACAAGGGAAAGGCTGACTGCAGAGGGCATCTCCAGGCTGTGAGGCAACAGCCACTCCTGCAGGCAACCACAAAGCAAATAAATAGGAACTGCTAGAGGGGTAGAGGCAGGGATTAACCCAGGGTTGTTGGCACTAGATGGTGTTTAAGGTCCCTTACAACCCAAGCCATTCTGTGATTCCTGTCTCCTAGCACTTTGCACCACAATCTCTGTTTTTCTTTCTTTTTTTTTTTTT
>WBMW01004943.1:20141-48372 GCA_013396635.1 Penelope pileata
TATTTTTCTCCTTGAGTTTCCTGCTGCTGCTACACATCCTGTGTGCACCCGTTCCCCCCCCTCGCCGACCCCCTCCCCGCGCAGAGGCACCCGTCCGGGGGCATTTTGGTGCCTTTGCTCTCCCTCAGGGTGCAGACACCGGCGCACGGCTCCCCGACCCGGCACGGCTCTGCGAGCTCTGAGCTGCTTGGTTTGGGTGCACCCTCTTCCACCGGAGGCGTTTTTTGCATTAAAGGTGATCTCTATAAATAAGCCAACATCCGCATCGTTTGTCTCGTGTCTGGGTTTTGGTTGGCGATGGGCGAGCTCGGCAGGAAGGAGAGAGGAGGGGCCATACCCAAAGCATCTTCGGCACAAGGTATCTTGAGTTTCACTTGCTGGGTGGGTTGATTTGATTTCATTTGATATTTTTTTTTGCATGCAAAAGGCTTCCAGGTGGAATGTGAGATAGTTGGGTTGTGTTGAAAGTAGTCATGGCCTCACGTGCAGGCACCCCGAGCGCTCTGGCTGGCTTTGGGTTCAGCCCAGGCACCAGGTTGGGAGACCCAATGGGATTGGAGGCATTTCATCCCAAGGAAGCTTCATGCAGCCCCACTCTCTCCCATCTCCTGCCCTGGAGGATGAGGTAAGGACAAGGACCACGGTGTGGTGGGGAAAGATCTCATGTTGGGGTGGGCAGCTTGGCTTTCTGCTTTAAAGGTGTCCAGATAAGTCGGAAGGGCTGAAATAAGAAGGACGAGGGGTAGATGTTGCTTACCAGGTTGCTTTGCAGGTTGTGCTCTTGACGAGTGGGTGCCTCGTTGGAAGGTTGAAGGACGTGTGGGTGAGCGATGGCGATGGCGGCCTCTGCCAGCCCGTCGTCTGGTGGGCAAGGAGCAGGGAGGCAGAGATTTAGCTGGGGGAAGCACTCGAGGTCGGGTCAGCCAAGCTGCCAGAAACCCCCAGGAGCACCCCAACAGATGCTCTCCACTCACGCCAGGGTGCATGACTACGTTTTCAGGTGGATTTAACCCAAAATAAAGCTCCCAGTCCTCTAAGGGATGCCATTGAGATGCAGATCTTGCCTTCTGGTCGGTAAGCAATGTGCCAAACCCAACAGGGAGGTCTCGGTGCTGTGTGCTACCTTGGCACTACGTCCCTGGAACAGAGGATCAGCCAATTTGCCAACCTGGGAACTCCAAGGGAAACACCATTAGCTCAGGCGCTGGTGAGATTTCAGCACTTTCCTTGTCCCTGATGCAGAGAAGGCATTTCCCAGAAATAAAAGGGTCTTAATTGCAGTCAGAACACCAACTGGAGGCAAAGGAGAACATAACCTGGATGCAGTGGGATTGGGTGAATCTCCTGGGGCCAAGTGTTTGGGGAAAGGTTCATGGCATGCCAGGGTCATCGCTTTGCATCTCGGTCATCCCAAGACCGTCCATGGTCTTGGCTGACGATGGACACTCATAGGGCATGGGGATGGGGCAGGAGGTGGAGGACGCAGGATGAAAACTCACCAGGATCCCACTGCCAGGAGCCCTCTATTTCCAGCTGAGACTTATTGGGGGGTGGGGATGGGGGGTGGAAATAGGGGAAAGCCAGAGAGGGGTTGGCCAAGAAGAACCACAGAATCATAGAATCAAGGTCCAAGGTCTGCTTAAAGCTCATCGCTGGCTTGGCATCGTGCTCCCCGGGGCGAGATCTCTGGGGTGAATTTCCAGAAGGGCTCGTGGGCAGCCAGTAAAGGGTTTGGCTGAAGTCATGATTTTAACTTCCAAGGTCGTAACAAAAACCAAACATACTTTTGAATGAGTGGTTGACTGGAGAGCGATACCGTCAGATGCATACATCCATTATATATATCTGCTTACATCCTGTGTATATATAATGTTTGTGTGTGTGAGTATTTAATCTAGGCATAAGTAAGTCAGGCTTTTTGTTTTACCATTCCTAACTAATGTAACTTGACTAAAAAAAAAGTTGCTGCAGAGGATTTGCAGAATAAAGCACTTTGAATCTCAGAATTTTGTGTTTTTTTTTTCCTTAGCACAGTCCAATTCGCTATAATGTTATTTTATACACAAATTTTTTTTTTTTGGTCTGTCTTTATAAACTATTATAAGTACTATTTTTGTTATAATTCAAAAATAGATATTTAGTATAAAGTTTTGCTGTTAAATATTTGTTATTTAGTAAAATATGTTTTTTTTTTCTTTATTGTAAACATCGTCCGGAAAAATATTAATATGTTTTATCACAGTTGTTTTTAATATTAAAAAAAAAAAGAAGAAAAAAGCACTCGTGGGGTTTTTCGTTATGAAATTGGTGCCGTGTGAACATGTGTTTCAGTCATGTGGTTTTTAATATGTATATAATATCACGTGTGGCATATTAAAATGAATGTTGTGTATTTCGTGATCTTAAAAAAAAAAAAATGATAATCCATGTGGCTATTTTATAGACTTCCATAATAAAAAGAGTGGAATCTCCCGGCCTTTTGCTTCATCTCCATCTGCATCTCCTCCCCAAGGGTCTCCTGTGTTGGGGTCCCAGGGTGACCTCATGTCTTGGGACTTAGTGCATCCCATAAATGGTTTTTTTTTTTTTTTTTTTTTTTTTTTTNTCTGGGGACAGATTCTCCATGGTAAGGGGGAGGCCCTGTAGCTGGCATGGATTAAAATACACGAAATTCTTCAATGTAAGAAAAAGTTTTTTTCATAAAGAGGAGAATGCTGAACCAAGTTGCCCAGAGACGCGAGCTCTCCATCCTTGGAGATGCTCAAAGCCCAGCTGGACGTGGTCCATACACCGTGTCCCAGGTCCTCCTGCTCTGAGCTCCTGAGGTTTGCTGAGCTCCAGAACACCCAGTTCCTGCCCAAAGGTTCTGTTTTTCCCCAGTGGGAGACACAGGCTGGGCAAAACCAAGCAGGGGAGGACCCTACTTGAATCTATTGAGTTCTCCGGGAATTTGCTCCTTAGCCAATCTGTCCCCAGGGTCTCTTGCTTTGCGTCTCCTGGGCTCAGAAAGTTTCAGGAATTTTTGGGTGGAGGCAGCAAGTGCTCTGCATGAGACAAGAAACCCAAAGCTCCGGAGGGAGGTGGGAGCTGCACCTGTCCCGGCTGGAGATGGGGTGGGCTGGGAGCGCTTCGCGGGTCGTTAAGCGATTATTAAAGCAATCAGCTTCTGTTCGGGTCCTCTTCTTCCCGTAAAAGACCTCTGATAGCGCTGCTGGAAAACAGGATGCTGCTTCTGGATGAGCCCTTGCTATGACAGCATTCAACGGCGGCTGCGAGCCGGAGGAATTAATGAAATCCTCAGCAGTCGGCTGGAAAATGTGACCGTGCGGCTCCGGCCTGTGCCCTTCTGCTGCAGCCAGAGGCTGGGAGCCTCTTTCCCTGCTCTTCCCCTGCTCCTGGCCTTGCTGGGTGGTCAGTGCCAGCCGTGACCGTGCGGCTGTGCTCGTCCTGTCCTGGCCCCTCCCGAGCAGAGGGGGCCGATGTGTCACCTCTGCTCCCTTCCAACCCATGATGCAGTCGTAACACCCATCTGCCACCTCTTTCATAGCCGGGAAGTGCATTTCCTCCCAGCCTCCTTGGGATTTCTTCCCCGTTTTCCCTTACCTTTTATTTATTTATTCTTTTTTTCTTTTATTTTTTAAATCGTTATTATTTTAACTTTTCGGCTGCAGCACCCCGAGGGGCTGATGGGGCTCAGCTGTGCTCCCTGTTCACCCCACTCTGCCCCAGGACCCAATCTCCCCTTACTTTACTCCCGTGCTTTAATTTCAGCTGAACTCTCTGAAAGTTCCCTTTTAAAGGCTGCGTGTTTGAGTGTGTGCATAGGCATACGTAGTATTTTGTGCTATGTTTTTTTTTTTGTTTGTTTTTTCTTTTGTCTTTTTCTTCTTTATTCCCTATCTCAACGCAACCCCAGAGAAGCACCCCTTGCAAAATGCCCCGGGATGCTGGAACACACTTCTCCCCTTGGCTTCAATATGGGAATCAGGAGCGGGCTGGATGCTCAGGTCCTTGCCGGGGGATGGTGAGTTAAATGGGCAGCCCAAAGCATTGGGGTGGAGCTAGAATCATGCCTGCAGGAATTACTGCAATGGGGAGAGGTGGGAGGAAGCGATGGGTGTCCAGGTGGGGTGGGTGGCTTCTTGGCATCACTTTCTCCCAGATAATTTTAGGAACTCTCAGCTCTGCTCTCCGCTGGCGTTTAAACCTGCTATGGTGGTGGCTTGGGGTTCACATGGCTTCTCTCCATGTGTTTTGTGTTGGAGGCTCCAGACACCAGCTTTAGGCACTTTGGTGAAATAGAGAGGTTGATATGTTGTGTGCATTGCTCTCCTGCCAGCCTCCAAGTGGAAACAGGCTGAGAACCCCAAACGTGAATTCTCTCTCCATGAGAGGGGAAACCTTGCAATAATAAATCACAGAGCTTGGTAGCCTTGCTGTCTTATAAATGCCCAATCTTTCCATTTAAAAGTGATCAGTTTTGACAGTAAAGGGAGTGTAAAGTGACTGAACAGCAAATGGCTTTCTGGCAAATATTTCTTTTTGAAGGTCTCCCTCCTCACTCGCATGGGAGAGATTTCCAATTCATCCCGGCTGGCAATGAAAACTTTGCTCTCCAACGGGTGATGATGCTCCAGCTCTGATTTATAGCATCTTCCTGACTGTTGGTTCAGCAGCTGATGAGCAATTTTGACGCGATAAAATATAAATGATAAAAGTTCGTGTGAAAAAACGTGAGAAAAAGGAGAGCAGGGAAGATGTGAGGCTGCCTCGAGTCTCTGGTGTCCGTGAGCGTGTTTTCCTGGAAACCACCTACAGGTCAAAGATCTAAAACTGCCCAATGGGTTCAGCTAACACAGCCCAGCGAGGCTTCTTGCAGGTTGTTGGGTGGTTTGAGGGGGTTGCTGAGCTCATCACTCGAGATGTGACCCTTCCATAGTGTCCTGAGCTTCCCATGGGCAAGGGAGATCTGTGGCATCACGCTTGGGAACGTACATTTTATTCATGATAATCTCATTTTCCCTGGTGGAAATCAGCCCAGATTCCACAGTTCGGTCCCAATAGTGCAACTTTTGGTCTTTCCTTTGTTAACCAGTTTCTCGTTTAAATTATTAGAGGAATGCTTTTGCATTTCAACTTACATGGGGCTGAAGAAGGGGAGACGTTGGGCATTGCTCCAGATCTGCTGAAAGTGCCATCTCTCCACTTCCCATAGCAGGGAGGGACTTTTCTCAAACAATTTCCAAAGTCACCATTGGGTGATATGAAGTTAATTTAAGGCTGAATGTCTACTAATGCTGGGGAGTGTGGACTGCAAACCCATGTGTTTCCTAAGCATTTCAGGCAGCAGCTTGAACAGCCCATTCACTCACACTATTTCTTTTTCATGGTTTAAGACCAGCATCCAGCTGACCTTACCTGCGTCCTCCAGGTCATGTTGCTATTTCATGACCTCCTCCAACACTCAGTAAAGTCAGTGCTTGTCTTTCTTGTGATCGTGTTGGAAGCTGGATCAGGCTTTTATATGCTTTTTCAGGATGATAAATATAGATGGAGTATATATGTATATTTGTGCTGAAGTATCACGTTTGACCATTTGTTATGGCATGAACAGTTCCTCTTTCAGCGCAATGAACACAGTTTTATCTGGCATAAGAGCTATGTTTAGTCTACATTCACGTATAGCTTTTCCTTTAACAATATTTGTCTAATTATGGCTACACAGATTCGTTTTGCTCAGTAGGGGAAGGTTGGTTCTTGGATGTGCTTGTGTGCGATGGCGATGGGTTGCATTGAGCAAATCCAAACAGCCACAGATGTTCTCTTTGGGTGCTCATGAAATGTCAGAGCAGCCACGGCACTGCTTGCCATATACCCAACTCCGTGCATGGCCATATGTCAAGGGAGAGGTGGAAAGAAATGGGTCAGGTGTAGACTGAACACTTTTTTTCTGGCTAACCCTCATGTTGGGGCTATGGGTTGGTTAGGGAGGTCCTGGCCTGCTGGAGCATCAGAGTTATTTTGTGGTCTCCGATGAAGATGCTCCCATCAGTTGGCTCCGTCCGTTGGATTTGTCCTTTACTGGAAGTCTTTCAAAGCAGATCTCTTGGTGCTGTGGTCTGCAGTGCATTTTAGGGAAGGATGGATATGGGATAGGAAGGTGAGGGAGGGCTGATGGCCAACAAGGTGATGGGCAGCAGTGCTGCTGGTTGAGCCTGGTCGACTCCAAGGACTGGGTTTCAGCCCACCAAAATACAGAGCCTGGTCCCATGCTCAGAGGTGGGTGTCACAGTGTCCTGGGCTCCCATCACGTGGTGGGGCTGGGTGTGTGTGTAAAGCCAGGAAAGCTCAATTGCAGGATGTGGTCTTTTCCTTAAAAAAAAAAAAAAAGAAGAAGAAAGAAAGAAAAAAGAAGTGGAGATGTAGAGAAGCAGAATCCGGCACGTCTCTCGCAGATTCTGTACACCGAGTTCCCCTGAAATCAAACCAAAATAGAGGAAAAACGAGACACTATGGCAGCAGCGACCCTGTCCCCGGCTGCTCTGAGCCCGCCAGCTTCTTCTCCAGAAGTTTATTTAAAAACAGAATCCCTTGAGTACTAGAACTGCTTTTACAAGGAGCCTCGTTAAGACAGACATTATTGCATCTATTAATAAAGCAGAACATTTCCTCTGCTGGACATGAATCGCTGAGTGGATGCACTCAATGGAGAAGTGGAGAGGCCTGGTGGACCAAGTAAATTAACACGTCAAGAGGCTCAGAAAATTAACCAGTGTTTGTTCAGAGAAAGCTAGAGAAAATGGGGCCAGACGTGGCAGGTGTGGGACTCATGTTCTACCTGCCAGGATTTTTCCAGGTCCTGCTGGGTTGCTTAGTGCCTCAGTTTCCCTCTCAGTCCTGTGGAATATCCCAGCAGTTCTTGGCAGGGGATGGAGCATGTTCTAGAAGAGGCAAATCCACTGTAACTGGTAGAACCTGGCAGAAGTCTGGATCAAGCCTCCTCTTGCCTTAAGTGCATCGACATCCCTCTCTGGTAAGGACCCAAGCCAATTGAATGAAATTCAGATGTTGTGACCCTGAACCCACAGATGAGCTCAAAATTTGAGATCTAACAGGGTTTGTTTCTCCTTCCAAATAAGAAAATTTGGGAGGGAGGGGAAAGTGTTTTTAAGCCTCTTCTAAGGCTGTTCCACGAGCTTTTCATGTATATTAACCTATTGAAAATTTGCATTTTTGCTTTCATCACGTGGTTTTCTATTTAAAATGTACAAAATATCAGACCAATGTGTTTCAAGCTGATGCAAAAGAATTTGCAATGAGTTTTCCTCAACCCTTCTGAAGACAGACAGCACAGAAAAGCTCTCAAGGTATTATTCCAGAGTTACTGGGAGCTGATATTGATTTCCTTTATTGATGTGGTATCATAAATTCATCTTCAAGACTTGTTCATCTGGTCTCATTTCTTGAAGGGAATCTTCCCTATGCTATAGGCAAGCAAGAGGTCATGCCTTGTTAATACCTAACAAGAGGATTTTATACAAAGTACAAGTTATATGAATTTCAACCCAAGTGAAATAAGTCCCTAAAAACTTTTTTTATTGAGTAACATGGAAGCAAGAGAAAACAACCTGGTGGTATGATGGGTGGGAAGATAGAAAGTTGTGTTGAAGTGGGTGCCTGTATCCAGCAGAGACGATCCACTGCCTCTGCTTTATGGATGGCATGTCTCCATGGTGGTGTTGCACTTGTTGAAATCTCAGTGGCAGTCAGTCGATCTGATTGATTCTTGCTCAGTTTGGGTCTGAAGGTTGCAAGCAAATGCCACCTTTGCTTTGTACCCTCCCCCTGCCAAAAGGCCCCTCCACCTTAAGCTGCTCCCACAGCAATGCAAATCCTTTGATGTTCGTGATGCTAAACCAGCCAACGATAAGATCAAAACTAATTTTTTATAATATATATATATTTAAAAGCTATTTTCAGGAATTTTTCTTTGTTATCTGGGGAAAGGCAAGTGGCCATGTTCACTTCTGCAGTGTAGCTGTTTCCTCCTGGTGCTCGTGGAGCTGCCAAATCCACGGGAGTGAGAAGCTCATCTTCACCGTTGGTAGCTTCTGAAACAACCACTGTTTCACCTCAAATAGCACAGAGTTCTGTTTTGGCTACACTAGCTAGGATGGTGGTGAGGTTTATCCCATTTTAATTTGTTTTTTGCTCTGTTTTCTTTTTCTTTAGCAGAAAGAGGAATGATTTTCAATTTTGAGTGGGTTCCCCAGGCTGGTCTCGCTTGAGACATCACATGGATTTTTGGGGATGATTGGGATACAGTGAAGGGTTTAGGGTTTTTTTTTTTTTTTTACCATTTGGACAATGTCTGCTCTTGAAAGAACTGCTGTCACAGAAAATTAGTGAGATGGGTTTATTAAACCAAGCATGTGTAGGAGCAGACTGGGGGAATGCATCTCTGCCAACATTCACGGATTTCTCGATTCATCAAGTTTATGGCTAAGAGGGGACGTTAGATCATCCTGTCTCATCTCCTCGATACAGTCCTTAAATTTCTTCCTTTTACCTGTGTGTTGCATCCTGCCATGTGAGTTCAGAATGCCTTCCAGGAAAGCATCCCATCCTGAAGAAATCAGGCAGCGCAAATCCACCGCTTCCCGCAGCGTTTATCTGTGTAATCGCCCTCACTGTTTATTTCCACTTGCAATTTGTCTGACTCTCTGCCATTAATTCCTGTTCTGCCTTTCACCACCAGGTTAAAGAGGCCTTCAGGACCCAGAGTTTCCTCCTCATGAAGAGGTTAAGGCAACATAATCAAATCAGCTCTTAGGCTTCTTTATTTTTAAAAATTATTGAGCTGATGGACTCCTGCTGCAAAGGATCTGGGCTCAGCCTCCACTTCTCTTTGTGTTTCCCCATCATCATTTATGCACCCTCCTTTTAAAAATACAGGGCACAAGAACTGCCCAGATTTCCCTAATCTGCCTTGTTGGTGGAGAAATCAACAGGGAGAACTCATTTCCTTTAGAAATGTCTTCTTTCCTACCTCACCATGGAATTTTTTTTCCCTTTTTTCTCTCACAGCCTTATGGTAGGACCCATCATTGGATAACTCTGCCCTTTGGCCCTCAGATCCTTGCTGGAGCAGCTTTATTTGGGAGGTGTGTACACCAACCTGGCTTTGGGGAATGGGTGTGGGAGATGGGCAAAGAGACCCATTGCTTGGGTGGGCTCAGGTTACTGAGAGCTCCTCCAGCTGCCTTGTTCTCATTGCAATTTATACTGCTGTCAGGCTTTTGGAGGTACTTCAGCTTTATATATATGATTATATATATATATTAGGGGAACAGATGGATTTGCTAAACCTGGCTTGTTTCTCAGAGTTATCAATGCTGCAGAAAGCTGGAAGGAGACTGGGTTTGATTCACCCAGGCTACTGGAAATCTGGGAGAGAACGGTGAGAAGATGCTGCTGCACAGAACTTGCACAAAGCCATCAGAAATGGCTTTCCAGCAGGTTATGAATTCCCATTTTTGCCCTTAGGAAAACACTGCAGAATTCCCTGTGCTGAGACCTTGCTCCTGTGGTTGGAAAGATTATGATACCAAAGAATCATGGAATGGTTGGGTTGGAAGGGACCTCAAAGGCCATCTGGTTCCAAGAGCTGGGTTGCCACCCCCCAGCTCAGGCTGCCCAGGGCCCATCCATGGCCTTGGGCACCTGCAGGGATGGGGCACCCACAGCTCTCTGAGCAGCATGGATTAAACTCAGTAGTGCGGTTGACCCAAACGATGATAGAATTGTTGAACCTTTGTCTCATTCTTGCATCTGGAGATGACTGAGTCACCAGATCCAGCTGGGAGAGGGAGAGAGGAGCAGGCAGCTGGGGACAGCCGTGATGCAGAAGAGCTCTGTGATGGGCCTGGTGGCCTGGGCAGGTCCATGGGGTCAGGTGGTTGCTCTATTAAAAGAGAGGGGAAACCAGACATCAGACAGGGTCAGCCCTCAGGGCAGACACCCAAACAAAGCCAGCATGTGGTGGTGTTTCCATGGCTCAAAATACCAGCTGGGCTCTCCAGGCTGCCCAGTTCGGAAGCGCCATCCATCGCTGCAGTGTGACTGCAAGGCATGCTCTCACTCTGCACTTTGTGGTTTATTTACTCTCTGGGTGCTGCCGGTGAGCTGGGAAAACATCCCAGGGCTGACCGAGCAGTGCAGTTGGAAAGAGAAGGACACGTGGGATCTGTTTGTGTTTTCGTGGATCTCAGCTATGGGAAAGGCTCAGCTTCAGGAGTTAATGAGGTGATGAAGCCAAATATCTACATTTAGGAAGGGTGTCTGTCCATCAGCAGTTCCTATCAGGATGCTGAAAATTGATGGGGTGAACCTGAACGCAGCCTCTTTATTTGTCAGAGAGGTGCTGGTGCATTGGAAACTTGTCCTGTGCCTTGCATGGATGTGCAGAGGGTCTCCTTTGGTAGCAGCCAGCCCTGCTGCTCTTACCTTTGCCCCAATATCTTTGGCCCCTGTTGGCAGTGCCAATGGAGCAGGCAGCTCCTCACCTCCAAACCTCTCTTTGTCGTCCTCCCTGTAGATGCTGGAGCACCTGATGACCACAAACCCACCTGGCAACGTGCCCTGGTCCCCTCTGGTGTGTCTCACATATCTGCTCCCTTCCTGTTGCAGCTCAGTGAAAGTCTGCAAGCCAAGCGATGGCCCTGAGTCCTGGCCATGAGTGTGGGGGATATCGTGGTGACCCAATGTTCTCCAAGTTTGGTTGTTGTTTTTCTCTCTCTTTTTTTTTTCCTTCAGAAAACCAACCCTCTCCAAGGCATGTTAAAATAAGGTATTAGTGTGTCTGGAAAACCCCAAGCTGACCTGTGGTTGTGTGGCTTTCATTTTGCTCCTTTCAGCGTATAAATGATGCTCCTATCCTGAATGACACAGCCACAGGCCTGGTCACTTTGCTACACGCTGTGGATCAAAGGGGAAGGTGTTTGCTGAAGGAACAGCTCTTCCCAGGTGTTCTCCTTGTTGATGGAGAGCAGCTGCAGGTCGCTGGGTTTTAGCCTGCTCCTGGGTCCCAGCTCTGTCTGGGGCTCCCCAGGTGCCCCGATCACATCACTTTGCCCAAATGTTCCCCAGGCAGCCCAGTCCCACCTTGCCCTGATCACGCAGAGCTTGGGGCATTAGGGAGCATGCCAGGCCACCATCTGCCCGCGCAGAGGCTGCCAAATCCTGTGTTTTCCCTCTTTTTGCATCACTGAAATTTTTCAATGACTTTCAGAGATGCTCCTGCACTCAGAGTGCAGCAGGAGAGTCAGCAGTGGGCAGGCAGCAGCGCAGCTCAACCTATAGATGATGCCCCATCCTATAGATGCAGAAGGAGATTTCAGCACATGAAAAGCCGTGCTGGGGAGCAGACTGTGTCCGTGTATGTGACACTGAATGTGCCAGTGTGTTCACAGCAGGTTGGGACATGGTGGAACTGTACAGACAGCTTTGTGCATGGCTTTGGGTGCGTATGCTGGGCTTGCTCATAGGGACTGACCAATGTGATGGCACTGAGCATTGCCAGAGGTTTGGAGGGGATGGCTGCATTTGGTAGCGGGCAGCGTGTGCTGATATGGACTAAGGCTGAGACTGAAGTGGAATTTCATCCTTTGTAATATTTGCTTTGGGAGTGCTGATGCCAGGCTGGTGTCCTGTGGTGGATTTGCAGCTGAAGGGGCTGATCCTGGCTGATGGTGCAGCCCCAGGAAGTGTGCTGTCAACTCTCTGGACTCTGTGGATAGATGAGGACAGCTTCTGCTGAGACCTGTGAGCTCGTGACACAGCTGTGAGCTCATGCTCTGCCTCACCAGTGCAGCCTGTGGCAATGGAAAGCAATGAGCTTTCCTTTGGTGTTGGCTTTGCATTTGCATGCCTGCTCCCTGCTCAGCAGTTCCGTGCAGGCTGTGCTGTGGGGAGCTGTGTCCTGGCACACCTCGCGTGCGTGCAGCCCAGGTTTGCTGGCACACACAGATGTGCGTACCCAGCTGTGCTCCGTGATTTGGGGTGAGGCTGCAACCCCAGGATCCATATGCTAGGGGGCATTTTTCACAGCGCTCCTCTTGGTGGTGCTTTTGGAGGTTGATGGATGGGATAGGGATGTGTATGTGCCCTAATCCTGTTTGCAGCCATACAAGAGCCATCAGAGCTGGGGTCCAGCGCTGGATGCTTGGCCGTGCTCCCTTGCTGCCCTCTGCAGGCAACCACTCCTTGTCCGCTGCTTCTCTGAGCGAGCGCAGCCATCCTGCATTCTCCCCGAAGCAGCCTTACTCTCCTTGCCACTTTTTTCCCTCGGTAATACCCCCAAAATATCCATCCTCCAACTGCAAACATCGCAGAAGCTTCACTGCCAGCTGTGCCAAAGGGCAGCCGGGCTGACAGCCACGTCAGGCAGTGCAGCAGTGGCGTTGGCCATGGCTTTGGCTGGCGGAGCAGAGTGGGACATGAGTCACCTGGCTGGGCTTGCAGGCAAGTGGCCGCTCAGAGCAGCTTGGCAGCTGCTCCCGCAGCAGCCTACGTGCAGAGGCAATGCCGAGGGTTGCTCTGGGAGGTTGCTTTGGCATGCACAGGCTGCACTTCTGCACCACAGCCAGTCCTGAAGCTTTCTAGTTCCTCTTCTCTGCTCACTTCTCTATCAGGTAAATCAAGGTTGCAGCCTGCTTGCGGGTCCTCCTCTCCTGTTCTCACCCAGGAGCCAGAGTTGGAAATTAGGCTGATCTGGAATAGCTGGCCCTCAATCAGATCTCAGCCAAGGTTGGGGTGAGGATGTCTGTAAGTCTGTCCCTGACCCGAAGCAGCAGCGCGTGGGGACCCTGGATGGGTTGCACCAGGATATTTATTAGCACTGGCTCGAGAAGCTGTGATCTGATGGGATCCAGAGGAGCCCCAGACAAAAGTCCTCAGGCAGATTGGGTTGTGCATGCACTGAGGAAATCCAAACAAAAAAATAAGGAAGAAAAAAAGAAGGAAGAACTTGAAACCACCTCAGTTCTGCAACACTTCATTTTTCAGTTTCTGGGCAGGGTTTGTATTTGGCATCTAATTAATCTCAAAACACACAAAAATCATGCAGTTTGGTGATTCCACAGTGCCTTTTACCTGGGAATTTTGAAACACCTTGTTAGGAAAACAGAGCTTTGTAATCATCCCAAGTGCCCAGATGGGAAAATGAAGCTAGGCTGTGTGATTGCACCAAGGCTACCCTGGCAGTCAGTGGCAGAGGTGAGAATGAGGTGGTAAAGGCACTTTTCTGTTCACAGAAAATACAAGTTAGAGGGAAGAGAAGTCAGGATTGCTGCTGAGCTTTCCAGGAGCAAACCTAGCTCTAGCCCTGTTTGCTGGAGCCTGTACTCAGTCTGACACTCCATAACTGTTGCAAAGCAGCAGCTGAGTAACACGATAGTGGGTTAATTTGTGGTTGCACATGGAGCTCGGGAGCTTTGATTGATGGTACCTTGCTCTGACTGCCAGACTGCACAGCGCTTTGTAATGAGAACATAATCTTGCACAGTCCCTGGATGCTGAACACAGTTTTGGTCTCCAGCAGGATGAGGAGGATTTTGCTTCCTGCTTTGTTGGCTCAGGGGCTCCACCTTCCAGGATCTGGAGTTCAGTGTCTGTTACTGATGTTGCATGTGATGAATTTTCTAAAAGTATGGTGCTTTTTCGTGTCTGAACATCAAAGCTCTGCTCAATGAGACATAGACCTTCTCTGTAGTAGACTGGAGATTGCCTCAACTTCATGGAATCATAGAATCATAGAATGGCTTAGGTTGAAAGGGACCTTAAAAATCTTCCAGTGTCAACCCCTCCCACCGTGGACAGGGTTGCCACTCACCAGATCAGGCTGCTCAGGGTCCCATCCAACCTGGCCTTGAACATCTCCAGGGATGGGCATGTGGTTCAGCTAGCTCCCAGCCTTGCTTTCCTGTGTGTGTTCCTCTTATTTTTGTGTTTGAGCTGTGAACACCAAGCTGGTGGTGGAAAAGGCCTGCTCCTCTACACCGCTCAGGTCTGCCAATGCCAGCTTCCAGCTGATGGCTTTACTCCAGGTCACCCATTCCCTGAATTGTCTTGTGGTGTGGTGACACCTGAGGCTTTTCAATGCTTGGGCTGATGCCCAAGGTTGGTGCTGTGAATTGCTCTGATTTATACAGATGCCGTGAAGCTGAGCACCGAGGAACCACAGCGAGATGCCACAGTTTCGAAGCAAACAGGGACCCCCAAAATTTAAAAACTGTGTGAGGAAGACATATGAGAAGACATGTGGAAGACATATGAGGAGCAACTGAGGTCTCCAAGTTTGTTCAGCCCAAAGAAGGGGAGGCTGAGGAGAGGCCTCATGGCAGCCTACAGCCCCATCATGGCGGCCCACAGCCCCCTCACAGGGAGCAGAGGGGCAGCTCTGAGCTCTGCTTTCTGGGGACAGTGACAGGACCCGATGGAACAGCATGGAGCTGTCAGAGGAGGGTCAGGTGGGGGTGAGGAGAAGGCTCTGCCCCAGAGGTGTGGGCATGGCACTGCTGCCCAGGGCAGTGGGCACGGCCCCACGCTGCCAGAGCTCAGGGAGCGTTGGGACACCGCTCTCAGCCATTGGGGTTGGGTTTGGGTGGTGCTGTGTGGAGCCAGGAGCTGGACTCGGTGACCCTTGTGGGTCCCTTCCACCTTGGGATACACTATGATTCTATGATTCATGGCGGCTGAAATGCTGGAGCTGTGGCAGTGGCTCTGAGATGGAGGACAGGCCTGGCGTGAGAGGGGATGAGGAGGTGAGGATCCTGCAGGCAGCGCCTGCCCCATGTCTCGCTGGTACCTTCGCACAGGTAAGAAGAGGTCATTCGAGCTCTTGAGGCAGTAAGGGAGCGCCGATTGGAACCAGATGTCAGGAAGTGCGAGGCACCACGAACGTGTGGCAGGGCCTCCCAGCCATGGCGGCGCAGCCCCTAACACTGGGGTCATTCACGAAGCAATTAGTTGGCATCCTGCGGTTTTGGCCTGTTAAAAACGGGAATCAACCTTCGGGAGCTAAAGTGGGTCTGCAAGAAGCTTTCCCAGAGCCATGGGAAGTGCTGGCCTGGAGAATTAGTGAGCTCTGGGTGGTAGGGGATGGGAGGTGGGATGAATGGGCCTACCGTTGGCCGTGGGCAGGCTCCTGTCGAGTTCAGAGGGCTTTGCCTCAGGCTGAGTGCCATGGTTTGAAAAAGAAAAAGGAAAAAAAAAGGAAAAATGAGGCCAGGACTTCTACCTCTCATTCAGCTTTCCTGCCAGCACACCCATTAGGGCTTCTATAAGTCATGTCTTCTGTGCTTTCTCTTGGGGAGCTGCTGTCTGTTGGATGGCTGACGTGATTATTTTAAGGTCATGATGGGTCCATAGCTGCTCCAAGCCTTGAAAAGAGTTTGCAAGAGTTTTTTAGGGATATGCCATAAACCATCTAAAAGTTATGGCCAAAGCAGGAACTTTTGGGTGAGATTGTCTTGTCTGGCTTTTGTAGGAGGTCAAGCTGCCTAAATATATGCATTTTTTGTGGTCCTATGATCATGGTATTGAACCCTGTATTTCCCCTTTGCTGTCACGTGTTGCTCCAATTTACATTACCTTCTTCACATGGCACAGAGCCTGTGAGGTTATCTCGCCCACAGACTTTCCAATTTACATTCATGCCTAAACCTTAAAGAAAACTGAAGGGGAAGGGAGCATTTCTGAGGCTGGAAATGCTGGCTTGTGGGTTTTTGTTTTTTTCCTCATTATTTCTCATCTTCTCCACTATTTCGTCTCTATCAAAAGCCCCCAGAAAACTCAACGAACATCTTACAGTAGCCTGGTTTTGCATGCTCTGAGGGGTCAAATGGCCATCTGTTTTTCTGTCTGCATACTGTTCCTCCTGACATAGCCTGAGTTTTTCACACCTTGATTTACTGCAGGAGGGGAAAGGCAGGGGTGCAAAGCCATGCCTTGTTGGTCGTGGAGGAGCATTTGTGCAGGTGAATATTTGAACAATTAACAGCTCCAGTGGCTGCATGCTCACTGTTGGGAAGGTGCTGCTGTGGATGGGGAGAAAGATGCCACAGCCATTGCTTTGCTGAGGTAGGAGAGAGGCTGTATGAAGTCTGTCAAGCTGCTTCAGGGTCTGCAAGGTCAATGGATGCTGCTCCAGTGAGCTCAATAAGCTGCAGGGTACACTAGGGGTTAGGGGGAATGGTCTTCAATTGAGTCGTGGTTTCTTAGCGCTGTTGTGGAAGACCGTCCTCTCAGGAACCATAATGCTAAGTAGTATTACATGAAGAGATGGTGCTGTACTGCACATCACGAGTGGTATATTGCACATCATGGGTGCCATGTTGTACATTGTGGGATGCCAGCTAATGGAGCAGCCAGAGCCTGGGTCTGTGTGTATCCTCACAGGAGGAGGTCATTTCCTAGGGTGAGTCCCCAAGGTTCGACACAAGGAAGGTGCGTAAGATTTGACACTATGGCTGATGCCTGCAACTTTGAATGCTTAAAGTGAGAGCAGCCCCTCTGCCTGCATTCTGCACACCTCGGGGGTATCGCTGCCCCTCTAACACCTCACTCCCCAGCAGCTGGAGGGAGGTGAGAGGATTCCCAGCCATGGGGATACATTACACTGCTTATTGCATTTGCCCTCCCCAGAGGCAGGGCTCTGATTGCTCTCCCAGCATCCTTCCCCCCATGCAGGAGGTTACAAACATTTTATTTTTGCTTTGCATGCTCAGGGCTGGAGGTCCCGAGCAATGACACGGAGCTCTGGGTTTCCTCTGCCTTGCTGTTTGTGCAAACAGGAGCAAAATGCTTAGGACTGCAGCAGGGGACTCCAGCCTCACTTGGGTGTCAGCAGCAATACGGAGTGCATGGGATGCTGTAGCACCATGCCCAGTGTCAAAGGCAGAGGGAAAGATTCATTTAGGCAAAAAAAAAAAAAAAAAAAGTGGATCAACAGAATCGCAGAATCTACTCAGATTTTCCAAAATGCTTCATGAGGGTATGTGAATAGGAGTCAGAAAGGAGGACTTGGGATATCTGGAGTAGGGGGGATTTTCTGTTGCCCTCTGCTTCTCCCAGATCTCACCAAGTATAAAAGTCCAAGGGGCTATGGCTTTATAATCGCTCACTTAACAGGATCGGAATGACTTACTAAGTGTTCCTATCTGAACAAAAATAACACCAAAACATTCTCGTTTCTCCCTCCCCTTCCAGGCCTCATGACTTTAAAAGGATTTGTGACAAGCCGTGAGCCTTGAGAAAATAAAACATGATGAATTCCCATCCATAGAGACAGTTCTGAAGGTATGTGTCCCCTCCTCCCTGTTCCCTGGAAAACCACAGTCTTGGCCAGGACCGGAAGAGGAGCCATTCGTTCAAGCCTGATTTCCCAAATCATATTGCAAGAAATGGAATCAATTGCTCTTAAATGAGCTCCGTGGGGATTCTGCGTCCCCTCGTGTGCCAGGTTAGCCCTGTGGAGCGTGCGGGCTGGCCGATGTGCTCGGCACACGCGATGGGAGCACAGCATAGCGGGACAGGCACGTAACCGGGGAGTGGCTGGGAAGAGAATGGCCTCATCCACAGGCTAATCACCCTCTGGAAACACCCTGCTCCTCCTAGCTCTGTTCCACTGCCATTAGCTTGGGAGAGGGATGTTTAAGGGAAGGGCATGGCCTTACCTAAACCTGAGCTAATGGGTTTTGAGTGTTGTGCTCAAAAGGACCTTATAGGAAGCCTGGCATAGCTTTTGGATTCCACAGAATTGTTTGAGTTGGAAGGGACCTTTAAAGGCCATCTAGTCCAACTTGTCTGCAATGAACAGGGGCACCCACAGCTCAATCAGGGTGCTTAGAGCCCCTCCAGCCTGACCTTGAATATCTCCAGGGATGGGGCATCCACCATGCACAGAGCCTGGTTTGCTGCCTGCCTCTACACAGGTGATTGGGACAAATCTGGCTCTCTCAGAAGTCAAAAGAGTGCTAGCAATGTGAGCAAGGAGATTGGCTTCTGCCCCACACAGCTTTGAGTTATCCGGGAGCTATGCTGACATACATCCGTGGTCCTAAATCAGTCTTGACCCTGGGGGGAAGCCATCTCTGCTCAATTCCCTGATGTTCATGATTTTCCTGCTCCTCATGATGCACTTGTTGAGCCAACACAGGAAAATCACGAGTAGGTCAGCACAGGGTAGCCTACGTGCTGCATAAAGCTCTGTGGGATGCCTGCAAAGTCGTGTGGTTTGAGCTGGTGACAAAAAGGGACAGGATTTTTCACGCAGAAGTGGGAAAGGTTGTTTTCTCTCTGTGCACCAGCAATCATCCATTTGTTTTGTTTTGTTGAAACCACTCGTAGAGGTGGGCAAGAAAACGTGCTGTTTGACAGCATGGTGCTTAGTGTTTTTCTGATGATTGTAATTGCTAAAATCGTGGTGATTTCCTTTCATTTCCCCTTGCACATCAGAATTTGATTCAGACATTGGTGAAAAACTACAGGGAAGAATGCATTTTTTTGGAGTTACATTCTTGGGGAGAGGTGTGGGGGAAAGAGTTTTTTCAACTCCTTCCTGAGATCAGTTGAAAATTGTCCCTTTTTCCAAGTTACACTAATAAAAGTCTGGTGCTGCCTTGCCCAGATGAGCAAAATGGTTACTGATGTCACAGGCATGGCAAATTTTTCTGCCTTTCCAGCTGGAGATGCCTCACCTCCTCCTTTTACCAAAGTGGTCCCATAGCCTGCTCATCTTCTAGGAGAGGGCCAAGGCACAGGTCTTCTCCTGCAGTTTTGTGTGTGCACATCATAGCAAACTCTGTATAAGGAGGCCCTGTGCTCCTGTAGGAGGGCAGGCCGGAGGGGAAGGACTATGCAGGTGTGAAGTGCCCTGGGAAATTCTCTTGTGATGGATGGGGAATGATGACACTCAAAAGAGATGGGGAGAAGCAAGCCCCGTGATACCAAACACATGGCAAGATGAACCACCTACTGTTTAATGAGAGAATTAGGACAAATGAATGCTTTTTCTCAGGCTACTTCAATCTGTTTCTAATCCTGCCCTAGGGAAGAGTGGATGAGAAGCAGGAGGCCAATATGTATATATTTTTGATGTTTCTCATCTTTAGTAAGTGTGTGTGTTTGTATTTACCATAATTGCTCACAAAAAGATGTTTGGCACTGTTATTTCTGGTGTTCCTTGGCAGCCAGAGGCTTTTTACCACCAACCTATCAACACCACATGGCGAGTGAGAGCACCTCCTGCTCTCCCTCCCTTCTTTTTCTCCAATCCAAAAAGCACCATGTTGTCTCAGCTTGGCAGAGGAAGAAATACAAAAGGAGGATGCCAAGTTACTGGTTCAGCTCCAGAGCCCACCCTGTTCCTCCTGAGACTGGAATCCCTTGTTCCAACGAGGGTATATGTGCATACGTGTTTCCTATAGAGCGTTCCCATGGCAGAGCTTTCACAGCTCTATTTATTTTGCTGGGTTCTTGCTCAGATCCACCACGATACTCTGCAGCGTGGTGGTTTGGACTTGGAGGTGGATCATGTGGTCTCCATTACTGGAGGTCACCGCTTAAAAGCCTGCCTTGCCAAGACAGACCAGAGCCTCTCGTTATTTGGCAGCTTTGCCTGAATTCAGATGAACTTGGAGCCTTCTGGGAGAAGGGTCTTCCTGGTCGACAGAGATAATGCAGAAGTGCCTGTAGGATAAAGGATGAAAAAGAAAATAATTTCTTATCCCTCCTGTGGTGGAAAAGGTCTATCCTTTAATGGACAGGTTTGCTTACACAGAATGTCCACCAACAAATCCTTGTTACGCTTGGGAGGTCACCATAAATAAAGGGAATTTGTGTTTGTGGTGGCTGGTGATCTCTCAGAGGGAATCGTAGGAAAGAGACCGTTTCATGGGGTGCTAAGTAGATATACAAACTTACACACAAAATCTGTTTTCCTTCACTGAGGACTCTGTTATGAGAAGCACTGCTGATCCAGAGCTCTGCTGTGGGTAAAGAAATTTTGCCTGTGAGACACAGCTAGCAGATCTGCTGGAAGGCTGCTGCAGGTAACTTTCTTGAATAAACGTGCTGAATTTGCTAATGCTGAGCTGGCTTGGTCTGAGATCCCTTCAGTTACAGTCTGGTAGTCATCCATCTGGGGACTGGAAACCAGCCTGTAAAGTAGCACTTGCTGCTCCTTGGCCTTATGGTGAGCAATATTGTGATTGAATGGATGAGGTGATGCAGCTACAGCATCCTGGGCTGAGGGAGGAGTATTTCTGTCTGATGCCTGGTAGGGCGATGAGGTGGTTTAGTGCCAAAGATACCAGAAAGATGGCACAGGATAGATGTGGGCTTTTTACTTTATATATACACAAATGTACTCCTTTTCTCAAAGCAGACACATCCTTTTGCAATGTATATTGCAAAGTGCTGGTTACTGAACCTCTCAGGGGCACTTTTGGGATGCCTGGTGCTCCTCTGGCTGGAGAAGGGAGGCAGGGTAGGATTGCGCCAGAGTAATTGTTCTTTACAAGGGATTTATAGGATCATGCAGGGGTAATTGTTCTATATGTGCCAAGGCAGCCCTAAATCTGCTGGTTTTTGTCATAGATTCTTAAAAGTTAAGGTCAGAAATGCTTAACAGGTCCCTTTATGAACTGGTCCTTCCACAAAGCAATCTCTCTCATCCCAAGTTGACTTGATTTTTGGAAATGGCATCCACGCTTCGTGGGTCATTAAGAAAGCCAAGTGTCCACTCTGGGCTGTATCTTGCCTTTTAGACTCCTAAATGCCAGTGAGATGAATCCCACTCTTCACACCTTAATCCTTTAAAGTTACATTGAGTTTTCATGGTCTTCCATCACAACTTATTTCTCTCATTCTCAGATAATTCTGTGGCTCTTCCCTTAACTCTCCAGCTTTTCAACCTTGTTCCTATAATGAATATTGCAAATTGAACACAATATTTCACGTGTCTGTGGTTTCCAGGCTTAAAAACTCTTCCTTGCTCCTTTTGGGCAACTCAGGTCAACTTTCTAGCCCATGCAACTCCCTCTCAAAAATAAACTCCTGTTACAGCTCTCTGCTCTATGGGCATGGTGGATGTCCCTCGTCCTCTGCATGTGACATGGTGTTTTGCTGCCTAAAATATGTGTTTGAGCTGAAGCATGTGATCAGATGGACCCGAGTGCCCTGCCCTCGTCGTTACTTACCGCTGTGACAGCTTCTGTGACCTAAACAGCTTACATCAGCTGCAAGTAATATATTTACTTTCAGAAAACTGATGACAACGTTGACTACTTGTGGGCAACACAGCAGATCCTGCCAGCCATTGGTGCTACTTTCTCACTGTAAAAATACCTTCCAGCTTCCACAAGCTAGCCAGTTCCCAATCTATTGAATGTATGTTTTATTTCTGTAGCGTAGAAGCTTTTCAAACAGAGGGTTGTGCAATGTTCAGTCATGCACCACATGAAAGTTTGTATTATGCCTGTAAGAGACTCTTTGATGAACTGAACTCCTGGTTTTGTCAGAAAATGAAATCAGGCCTATTTCCCATGAAAAACACTGACTGACGTTAATTATTTTGTAAGGTGGAGTGGTGTCACCTCACCTAATTTTAACGAAATAATAGTTTGCTGTCTGATCCAAGCCATCTGCCAAGGTTGGTTCTGCACTCAACGGAGCGAGATCAGCCCTCCAGCAGCTGAATCATCTAATCTACGTTAGACATCTGTCTTACAGGAGGATGATTGCTGTTTGGAAGTGCCTACCTGTCTCCATTGACTGAAGGAGCAAGGATTAATGTTGAGCTAGCCCGTGTATAGCTACCCAAGTGAAATCACTTCTCCTGTTAAAATGTTGGCACAGCTTTACCATTCCTTTCTCCAAACGTTGGGAAATGCATTGTTCCCCTTCGGGACTCTCATGACTCATAGTCTGGGGAGTTTCAGGTAAGTCACAACGCTTAAGTCCAAGATCCCCTCCCTGCCCCTTCTCTTTATCCAGAAAGATGGGTTAGGTTTTGGTTGAGCTGTTAATGGGGCAGCGTTTGCTAGACTACGCCCTGTTGCCAGCTAGCCACAGGCTTTGATCCTTGAGCTCTGTGCATCACCCCAGCTGGAAAGGAAAGTCTTGTGTTTGCATCAGCAAATGCCTTGGGATTAAGCAGTGAATTTGAGAGAAATGTGCAGAGGGTGAGGATGGAAGTACGCAAGTGATGCTTTGACCCTGCCTCAGGGGAAGAGGGCATGGCCAGGCTGGCTGGAGAGTGGCTCCTGTGGGTTGCACAGCCCCATGGAAAGAAGGGTCTTTTCTGCAGCAGATCTGGGTCAGAAGACATTGACCAGGCTCCTACAGATGGACTGGATGTAGCCTCTGGGCAGCGAGGTCTCATTCCAGATGCAAGGCATTCAGAGCTTTATCTGTGCTTGGGTAATGAAGTTGGCTCATTAGCAGCTCATGCTACAGATTTCATTTACAAAAGGTAACTTTCAAACCTGTACAATGAATGAGGAGTGGAGTGGTGCTTTTTCAGTGAAAATACATGGCATGATACATGCAACTAGAACAGCTTTGTCTAGTGAGGAAAAAACCCCTCTGGTTATCCCTGGGTGATTCCATTTTCAGCGTGCATCACTCCAGAGATATCAGAATAGTGCTGGAAGGGCACAGATGTACGACTGTGACAATGAAGTGCTGAAACCAGCCAAGGATTTAGGAGCTATTAATTACAAATAAAACAAATGAGTGCATTTCATGACCTGCTAATTTGTAAGTGTAGAGAGAAACGCAAAACAAATCCAACTGTTGTTTGCAGCAAATTGTTTACTTTGTTCTAATAATAAATGCGACTAAAAAGAAATGCCAGAGCTCTGCCAAGGCAAAAAATGTGTCTGTATGTGAGTGTAATTCTTCTCCTGTTTAAATGAGTGAGGCTGAAAGAACTACAGAAATCTCATATTTCATCCTTGAATCTCTTTGTTCGTTTTTGCATGTCATTGGTTCAGTGGAGGATAGGCCAGATTGCTGTAACGTGGTTCATCATCCATTATTGTCAATTGGAGCAATTTTGTTGTCTTTAATAGATGGGTTGCTTTTGGGAATCAGTTTCTCTGACATTTCTTGTTATTAATTAAGGGAAGTGGAAGCAACTTTTTAGTTATTGATTTTAACTTCTTTTTGAATCTAGCCTGTGGACTGGTTTCTGCAGCTGTAGTGCTGGGCAGCAAAAAGTGGATGCTTGTTAAAACATCTGTGAACAACAGAGATTCTGGGGTGCAGCAGAATCTTCTTTCTTCCTCAACATGTTTGGGGGTTGGACTCGATGATCTCTCGAGGTCCCTTCCAACCCCTGCAATTCTGTGATTCTGTGATGTTCTGCACTACAGCATGGATCTACAAAGTCACAAGATGTTCTGTGCTTTGAGGACCTATAGTCAGGAGAAGTTCCTACTCCATCTTCAGGGACCTGGACTGGCTTTCAAGTATTTAGCATTTCAGATATTTGCATTCCGAACACGGTCCCTTGTGGGAACAGCAGAGCCATCCTAAGCACGAAGGAAACGTGGATTCAGAACCATATCCAGACTTAGTAACTTAAGCTTTCCTCTCTGATGGGCTGAACTGAGATCTCTGATCTGAGAAGTCCCAGAAGGCTTCAGCTGGAGCCCGTGTGTCCGCTACGAGGCATGTTGAGATAGATGAAGGCCAACTGGAGAAGGTCCAGAGGAGAGCAGCAAGAATGATCAGAGGTTCAGAAAACATGACCTCCACGGAAAGACTGAAAGAGTTGGGATTGTTTAGTCTAGAGGAGAGAGGGCTGCAGAGAGATTTGCTGGGAGATTTTAAGTGTGTAAAAGTGTACTGTGGAAAGGAAAAGAAGAACCTGCTCCCTGAGTCCACTGCAGAACAACAGACATTTCTATCTAAATCAGGAGGAAGACGTGGGTTGTACAGAAGGAGAGGGTTTACAAGGGTGAGGTTGATGATATGTTGAGCAGTTTGATAGAACTGATTCTATGAGTGAGAAGAAGAATGGAATAGATGGCCTGGCAAAATCCGTTTTAGTCCTTCTTTCTTTCCTCTCCTCCTCTTTCCTCTCCTCCTCTTTCCTCTCCTCCTCTTTCCTCTCCTCCTCTTTCCTCTCCTCTTCTTTCCTCTCCTCCTCTTTCCTCTCCTCCTCTTTCCTCTCCTCCTCTTTCCTCTCCTCCTCTTTCCTCTCCTCCTCTTTCCTCTCCTCCTCCTTCCTCTCCTCCTCTTTCCTCTCCTCTTCTTTCCTCTCCTCCTCTTTCCTCTCCTCCTCTTTCCTCTCCTCCTCTTTCCTCTCCTCCTCTTTCCTCTCCTCCTCCTTCCTCTCCTCCTCTTTCCTCTCCTCTTTTCTCTCCTCTCTCTTTCCTCTCCTTCCAAATCCAATGCTTGAAGTATTCCTTTACTCAGCGTTTGTTAAGCCACATTTACGTACTGTGTCCAGTTTTAGGGTTCTCCTAACACATTGAAGTACATGAAAACTGGAGCAAGTTCATTAGAGTCCACCAAGATGTTGGAAGGCTGGAGCACTTGCTGCATAGGGTGGCTGAGGTTTATTCATCCAGATCAGACTGGATAAAGCACTGAGCAATGTGGTCCAGTCTCCCAGGGGATCCTGCTTTGAGCAAGGGGATGGACTAGAGTCCTTTGGAGCTCCTTTCCAATCTGGATTGTTCCATGATTCACTGGTTCCAAAATTCAAAAATTAAATGGCTGTGTTTGTCAAAACCCAGTGTTACCACTGAGCCTGAAGATGCTTTCCAAGCATCTGGTGCCAACAGGCAACAAAAGTGTTGTAGTGCATTGTGGTGCCAGTGCCTCTGCTTTATTATCAGACCATTTTCCTGTTAGTTTTTATACAGATTGCAAACGTGTAAATGTCCTCAGATGTCTGTTTAACCACTGCTCTTCACTTTGCGCTCTCAAACTTCTCTCTGCTGGCAGGAAGAAGACAGACATGAGCTCCAGTCTGGATTGTTCTCATCAGGAGGGATCATACAGAGACCTCCAAGCAAACATTGACCCAGCTGGGGTTAGATATGAGTTCCAGCATGAATGGAAGTGTTTATGGACACGGACACAATGCTGCTGTAATGTGAGCACCCACTTCTTGGATCCTGCTTATTTGCTTTCTCAAGGTACTCCACACTGCATGCTGGGTTACACTGGGTGCACTCCTACATCCTGGGTTATATAACCCATTGCATTCTGGGTTGTTTAAGCCTTTGGTGCAGCTGGTATTATTCCAGGTTAATAAGAAGCTAATAAGATTGTTGCTGTTATTTCTTGCCATGTTGGTGATTGGTGGTCGGTTATACCAACTATTTCTCCTTTTCTTTTCCATTGTTTTTGAGATGTAGCAGGCCCTTGCCATGGATTTTAAGTCATGAATTATCTGTGATAACCAGCTGTGTAACACAGAACTTCCCTGATATGATGCTATTTCCACAATTTGTCAGCAATTGTGTGTCCAAACACAGCACATAGATGACTTGTTAGTGTGAACTCCTAATAGCACTCCCCAAACAAGGTGCCCATCCTTGTAACTTGACTTTCCCTCATTTTCAAGTGCCTAAGAGAGAAAGGTCAGCATCTTTCCTTGCAGCGTGGCTGCTTCCAGCCATGAAAAGCAAATCTAATGCTTGCTTCATGCCTGAATTTTCTTGGATTTGGGCAAGGGCCTGCTTGTGCTCTGTGAGCACCTTCCCATGGTGCACGCGTGCTCAGCGTCACACGATGTGCTTCTTGCAGGGAACACCCTGCCCGGATCTGGTCCATCTCTGGTCAAGGAAGGATTATTCCCAACAGACTGTGCTTCAGTCCATTTTTAAATATCTTAAAGAGCAGGGTTTCCACCACAGTCTCTGGGGAGGATGTTCTGCAAGCCAGTAGGTTAGATCTCACTGTTAAGAATGTTTCCCCTGATATTCAGAGTTCATTTTCCATTCCTTAATGCTGTTTTGTGACTACTGGTTATTCCCCTGTTGGGCTAACCTAAACAATTCCTCCCCCTCCTCGACATTTATGCCTCCCTGCTACGCGGCAGACAGTTGTCCTCCTTTGCTGTCCTCCAGCCAGACTATACATATTTAGCTCCTTCTGTTTTTTTCCTCATAAGTCAATCCTTCCAGCCACTAAATCATCCATTTTGTCCTACTTTGAATTCTTTCCAGCTTGAAGCATTCCAGTGCTGCTGAGGTGCCCAGGAACAAATCAAGTCCCCAGTGACCTCAGCCCAAGGAGGAGGTTGACAGAGAAAACCCTGTGTATGAGAAAATCCCTACAGCCTTCTTCTTTGGCATTAAGTGGAAATGGGGTCTTGGTGCTACCCCTGAGACCTGTCCAGCAAAAAGGTACCAATTTCTTTCAAATATTCTGTTGAATGCAGGTGCTGGGAACAGCTGAGAAATGAAGCCCTGTTGCATTATTTTCATTCATTTCATTGTGATCTACTGTGGTGGTGTTGGAAGGACACAAAGAAGAGTTTGCTATCACAAAGCATCACAGCCTGCCCGTGCCAGGGCCATGTCATGAAGGGAAGTCCGGATTACCCCAACCCCATCTGCAGCACAGCATTCAGCTCTGGGCCCCCAGCACAAGGACATGGAGCTGTTGGCAGGGGTTGGAGCTAGATGGGCTTTAAGGTCCCTTCCAACCCAAACCACTCTGTGATTCTATGACTCCATTTCCTTTAAGACCCTAAGGAAGTTTGTTCTGTTTGCCACCTGCCCTGAGCTGCTCACCATGTTTTCTTTGGACATTGATAAGTGTTAATGCAAGCCAGAAAAACTCATTTTTGAATCTTTCTTTAAATAAGTAGGAAGTACAAACCTCTAAAGGGAGCTGGGCTGGAAGCATGTGCAAATTATCCTGACCCTCTGCAAATCTTTTGTTTTTTTCAAAGAGTAAATTGGACGTCAAGGAGTGATGGGTGATCATCGTTCTCTGGAGTCTGGTTTGCTCCTGTCAAGAGCCCCTCATACTCTTTGTCCTCTTCCCAATGAAAAGTAAAGCAGCTGGAAGAGGTGATTTAACAGGTGATTGCTGGAGCAGGGCTCAGGGCTTGTTGGAAGCTCTGGATTGCACCCAGCATAGCGGTAATGTCTCACTCTTGGTTGGAGCCCAGGATGCCATTGGGTTAAGGAGATGCTGTGGTGCTACAGCTATCACCTTTGTCTGTGGCATAAAACTAACTCCCAGACTGCTTATTCACTTCCAAGGCCCTCTGCCATCACTGATATTTCATTACAGCACTGGCGCCTGGTGTTTGCAGTAGAGTATTGTCTGCCGCCGTAGACAAGATAGTGCCCCAGATGATGGAAGATTTAATGGCATTGTGAGAAAAAATGACTGTGCCATCAAAATAGACAAGGCAGGAGGAGGAAGGATATTTTTTATTTCCATTTTAACGATAAGGAACTGAAATGTGAAGCTAGAGGGGAAAATGTACTCAGCTTTCTCTGCTGGGCCTGATTTTCTCAGGAATTCATTTCCAGCTGAAGCATTTTCCTAACCCCATGTGTTCTAGGGTGCTTCAGCTCTTGTCCATAGAATTTGGTTTCAAGGCTAAGCTCGAAGCCAAATTGCTTGAAATGTCAGGTGATGATTTTAACACAAGGTCATCCTTCCTTCACACCACCATGACTGGACAGAGGCTTGAAGCATTGGCTGTCCCTGATGCAGCTTAATGGATAAATTGCATTTTGCTGGAGCAATCCAGCTTATTTTGTGCACATACTACATATGGACAGGCTGTAAATCATGGTGAGGTTACTGTAGCTGAAAGTGCTTTGTACCAAAACTGCAGATTACTGTAGGTCAACCCATCAGAAAATTCCTCTTCAGATTTAGAACACAACCACTAATTTTGCTCTTCCAGCCTATTTTAAAAATAGGAAAACAACAGCCTCTTTTAAAAATAGGAAAACAAGCACTTTACTAAAAACATCCTATTTTTTTTTCTTTTCCTATTTTATTTTGCAGGCTGCCTAGGCCCTGACTCAGCAAAGCATTTCTCCTTTGTGCATTGCCTTGTGTGGCACATCCCACCTCTATTTTGATTCCCTAATGCTTTCAAAGTGTTGGCTCTTGGGTAAAGAGCAGCTAGTGGAAACTTGGACCCCATGGAGAGCTGAGTGAGCAGAATTAAAAAAAA
>WBMW01004943.1:48398-155644 GCA_013396635.1 Penelope pileata
AAAAAAAAAAGAGGAAAGGTTAGATGAAAATTAGCCAGCTGTCAGTGGGAAACACCTGAAATTCTCTTTCTGCAGAGGGCATAGCTGTGAATAGAGGGCAGTGGTAACATCAGGCCCCCATGGTAGATGATGATGCTGGAAAAAAAGAGAGGACAAGTCATGGTGTGCATCCAGCTAGAGGACCCAATTTCATGTGCTGTGTCCAAGGCCATGTCATCCTTCCCCTATCCACCAAAGTGAGCTGGAAGAATTTGAGCTCCTGTGGGTTTCCTTGCTGGTCTTGAATGAAAGACTCCCTTGCTAAATGTGCAAAAATGTCTTTATTTCATCAGCTTGTGCCAGAAAACTTTGCCTCTGTCTTGCAGGGACACATCTGACCCTGCTGACCTACCTGTTTATTACTTGGAGGTGAGAGTATTGCATCTTCCTCTGTCTGAAGTTGAACGGGACAATAAGGGCTTGCCTGGGTCTGGTCCCCGTTTGGGATGGAGGAGAGCAAACTCTGTGCCATAGGGACTGAGCTGGAGGAAGGATGGAATGCTGACCTTGCCACCCAGCTGTTCAAGCCTGTGACTGACGGCCAGAAAATGAATTATCTTTCTTTTTTCTCTTGTGGGAGCAAAAGTAGACCTTGGTCTGCTCAGGAAGGTAATGTGCTATGGCAGCTATGAGAGCAGAGGGCTGGAGGCTGTGCTGGGGAAATGCAGCTGTGGGACTTTGCTGGTCCTGTGTCTACCCTGTGCATCTGCTTCTGGCCTCTCCTGCAGACAAAGAATGGGGCTACTTGGACCTTTGGTCTACTTCCATCCATGGATTTACGGAGGGACTCTGGGCCCAGCTGTGCAGGAAGGCCATGGCTATCCTTTCTTTCTAGAGTAACATTCCAGCAATGCATTAATCTATGGGCTCTGTGTGAGAATGTGATGCATCCCATGAATCATAGAATGGTTTGGGTTGGAAGGGACCTTAAAGACAAATGTATGGGAAGTATGTCCCATAAATGTATGGGAAGTGTCTTCCAAGGCCAACATCTTGCATACTTCCTACTCTTGCTATTAATTCCCGTACCACTCTTAGCTTTTATGGCAGGTCAAAGTATATGTGAGGTGCTTTCTGAAGGTTTCTGAAGGTTTCTAAGACTCCAGATGCCTCTTAATGCCCCGCTCAGACAAGTGGTGTCCAGGGCTTGCTGCTGTGAATGGCAAAGGGATCTCAAGCCTTCCTTCATTCCTTACACCTTGGCAAGACAAAAGGCACAAAAAAAATCCCATAGGCAATGTCACATAATGCCTTCTAAGGATCAGGGGTTACTCCTGGGTTTGTATTATGGCATTCAGGCAACTGGATAGGAATAAACAGAAGTCAAACAGTATACAGTAATAGCCACGCTCCTGCAACATGTGAGCAGCTGACATTTAAAGCTTATTTACTGATCTTATACTGCTTTAATCTCTCCCCCCTCCTTTGTCCTGTGTTAAATGGAACTGTAAAAATAGTGTTTTCAGCTAAAAGCATGGGAAAGTCCTAAACCCTCTCTGCATTCCCACTAAAACACCAACAGTTCCCACAAATTGGAGATTTCCCTTCCTTCCCCCCAATTTTTTTTTTTCCTTCCTCTGGATAGGAATTGTTAGATTCAGGGCAACCATAAAGGATTTGGGGTTGGAAAGGAAGGGAGCGGGGAAGGGAGGGAAGCAGAGGAAAGCAAATGGAAAAAAATACACCACAGTAGTAGCCACAGAATTCTTCTCTGCTCCAACTTCTCCTTTGAACTGGATACGCCACCCCCCCTCTTTAATAAGGAACAAATTTTCAGTGCTCTATGGGAAAGTTTGAATGCAACATATTTCTGACAGGTCACTGTCAGTTCACACTAAGGAGGGTTTTTTTTTTTCTCCTACCACCATCCCCTTTCTTTTTCTTCTTTTCTTTCTTTCTTTCTTTTCCCTTCCTTCCCTTCCTTCCTTCCTTTTTTTATTATTATTTTTTTAGCATGGAAGTGGAACCTGAAGCATGCCAGCTCACATGCTGACGGGCATGTCACTGTGGGTAGCAGCATGCAGGAGGCTTGGGGTTAGCAGTGTCCTGCCAACACCACCCATTGCTCACAGGTGACAAGCAGCTGTCCATTGCATGGCCCTGGTAGGGCTTTGCTGCAGCTCCAGGAATTTGAATTTTGCTCCTGCTTGGCCTCTGAGCTCAAATGCCAGCTGTGGTGAAAGTGGAAATAATTGAGCAGGAAATGTGTTGGGGAACAGGGTGAATTACCCATGGGCTAACCCCAGAGAGATCCTGGATGTTCCTGAGCACTCAGCAGAGTGGTGATGCATTGGCACAGCTGCCCAGGGGGGTGATAGAGTCACCATCCCTGGAGGTGTTCAAGAACCATGGAGATGTGGCACTTGGGGACATGGCTCAGTGGGCATGGTGGGATGGGCTGGAGTTGGTCTTGAGGATCTTAGAGCTCTTTTCCAACCTTAACAGTTCCATGATTTGTTGATTCTCCTGGAAAATCTGCAAAAATCACTAAGATTAGGGGAGGGGGAGAAGTGGGAATTTAATGTACAGACCTCAGCATAGCTGAGACCGAGGGAGCTGGAAACTCTTTCACACTGACAGGCCTTCCTCCCTGCTGATGGAGCTGCACCTTCAAGGCTCTGAGATGCATCTGCCCAATCCTCTCTGGCAGAGACATGGCCTCTATGCACGTGGAGCTTTGGGCACCCTGCTCAGCTGGAAGGCCCAGCACCGTGTGCTGAAGTAAAGCACTGCACTGACCTCGTTGGACACAGCTCTCGACATTCAGCCAGTTTCCTCTACAGCCTGGCCCGGGGTGCTCAGGCAAGGAAGCAAAGTCTGATTGTAATGATAGTTTTTAGCCCTGGCTTGAGGCAGCACTAACGACGCCCAGCGCTGGTTTTCCAAAGGACACAATCTGGTGCAGACTGGAACAAGCCAGGGTTGTTCTGGGGACAGGCTAAGGAAGCACTTTTTAGTGGAAACCAACAAAACAGGGCAGTCCCTTTTTGCCAGTCTGCGGCAAAGTCCTGGTGGCTGCTGCTGAGGGGTGGCTTGGAGCTGCTGGGATGAAGCAGGAGGAGTGCCTTCCTCCGTTTCCCTTCCTCCTCTCCTCCTCAGCAGGAGCATTAGGGGAATCTCCAAAGCTCTGCCTCCTCTTTTCCCATTCTTTCTGCCCTCCCTCTTCTTGCAGGAGTGATCCATGGGGTTTGTTTTACCCCGGTGCAGAAAAGCTTTGTGCCATCCCATGCCAATTGAGACCCTCAGGTCCCCCTGCTCATGGTGTCCCCCACCTGTCCCCCAGCCTTGCTGGCCTCCCCTGGAGCAGCCGAGGGGTTAATAATTAACAACAGCAATCAAGAGGCTGCACTGCTGCTGTCGGTTGATGCCTAACGGGGGTCGTCCCACGCGGCCTTCGGTTGCGCCCCGGATTTTTGGATGACACTTGGAAGCTCGGCAGAGGGTGGGGGGCGTGCGGTGGAATGAGGCCCTTGAAGGGCAATCTGAGGCGAAGGTAATTGGCTTCATATGTCTCGCAGGCCACTTCTGAGATCTCAAAGCAAGGTCAAGGGTGCTTGAGGCAGAGACAAGAGGCTGTTCTTGCTAGCATTCATTTCCCAGTGGTATGTCAACAGCTTGTTACACGGCCAGGCTGACGACTGCTGAAGATTGGGATGGGTGACTCATCGCGCTTGCTTTAATATCCATTTTTATTTAGTATCGCGGTGCAGTGGCTTGACTAATCGACATAAATCTCCCCTGCTTCCCAGGAGTGGAACACATCAGCGCTGGGCCCGGGAGGAAAAATAGAAAATCCTTTTAAAATGAGGTTTGGCCAATGGTGTCCCATGAGAGGGACAACCTTCACTTTTGGCTGTTCTGTGGTGTTTCTGCTCATCTTTCTGGGTGGATTTTGGCTTGTCAGATTGTCCTTCCTTTCCCTGGCTGGGGCCTGGGGCTTTTCCTAACAGGCTCTCCTTTGCAGTCCTCTGATATTAGTTGTAATGTCAGAGGTATGCCCTGCTGATGCTGCTAACAACAGAGCTCCTCTGGGCTAAAAGATGCCGGGGTTGACATCCAAGTGCTCAGCAAAAACTTGCTCACAGCAGGTGAAGGTACTTGAACTTCTACTGAGTCTTGTCAATGCAGAGCTGAGCAGCTCCAGAGGACGCCGGGCACTTGTCCTAATGGCCGAGTGTGTGCTGAGATCTTTAGGAAATCTTGTGATTAGGTGTGATGGTGAATTCAGGGAGAAAGGAGGGAAATTGGATTAAGATGGCTGGACAAAATTAGCATCGTTAAAATCACGTTCCAGCCAGCTTTCCGTTCCAGGGGCTCATGGAGGAAGGCCCTGTGTTTCATGGTAATGTTTTCTTCTGGCTCTGGTTATCTTCTTCTGGAAGTGACTGATTTGAGTGTTTTAGGTCATATTCTCAGCTGGGAATATTTTTATTTCTTAGCCTAAGCGTTACTGATTTTCCCCCTCCCTCTTGTGGAAACTCATCCATGTTTTGACTAGGTGGTGGTCACATTTGCTGCTGCTCCGTGTAATATTTCCCTTTGCATCCCTAAAATGTTCTGCTGAAGGGAAGGAGGCGAAAACAATCCTGATTTCCATGTGAAAGGTCACACAGGACAGCGTCCTTCGGGAACTCTCCTCCTCCCACTAAGGGTGAGATCTGTGGGAAATCCCAGTGTTTAAAGTTTGGCCTCTTAGACCTTGTCAAATTACAGAGGTGTCGGAGAGAGGTGTTGTAATTTCTGTTTTGGCCAAATGGGTATTTCCAGATCCCACACGCTAACTGGAAACCCCTGACAGGAAGCCTCGACCCCAGGACTGATCTTGCTGAAGGTTGGAGAGCCTCTGCCTGAAGAAGACCTGGGACACTGATCTTGCCTTCAGGTAGGAACCCACTTAGGTGGGGAACACCTGTGTGTCTTGTGGTGTCCTCTCTGCTGCCTTTAGTTCTTCCAATGCCCACCAAGAAAGAGAACAACTGGAGCCTTCTCCCTGACTGCTTGGACTTCAGCCATTCCCCAGAATGCCAGGGAAGAGATAAGGAGATGGTGACCCTCAAGAGGCAGAAAGAGGAGAAAAGGCAGGAGAGAGCCTGGGTTTTCATACTCAGTGGCTTGGATCCTCAGCTTGGTGTGGTGAAGGGCCTCTTGTGTTCCCTTCTGCCAAAACTGGGGCAGTTCTTAGGGAGTCAGTAAATAAAGTACAGTCACTGGAACATGGATGGCTTTCTGGATTATGTTTGTGGACCTGGGTGTTTAAATTCTGCCCAAGCCCCACTGTAGGTGTGAATGCTTCTACCTAGAACTTCGTACTTAGATCTGAATTTATCTGCAGATGGACAACTCCAGAAGGCTGGTTGTGCCTACCTGAGCTCTTGCATTCTCTCTGGAGATACCTACTGCTCTCCACTCACCACCAAATCAGCCCAGATGCTTTGTTTTGTGGAGGCCTCTGGCAATGAGTTGTAGGTGATATCAATTTGGAGGACTAGCACCTATGTCTGTAACTTTGCTCTTTCCTCCATCTGAACTCATCTGACTGTTTCACCAGTGACATAACCTAGCCTGACATTCCTAATCTAGTTCTTTGCTGTTCTTTTGGGTAGTGGTAACTGGGGCTCCATAGTCAACCTGACTTTTTTCTGCTTCAGATTTGCTCTCGCTTCCTTCAGTTCTGCCATCTTTTCTGTGAAATGACATTATTTCCTTGCCCAAATTGTATTCACTTCCCCGGCTGCTTCTTAGCACCATTTCAATGGAGCTGCACCAATGGAAAGTTGTACAAAAACCAGTCAAGCACCTCAGCTCTGTGTACAGCCCCTGTAAGATGTCCAGTACTATCTGTAGTGGTGTAAATTATCCAGTTTTAGAATCTCATAACTAACATGTTAATTAACTACCAGGTTAGAAACTGCCTCTGTTCAGGTCCTAGCAGAAGAAGATGACATCTTACCAAAACAGGCAGTCCTCCTGTTTTGGCAGTGAGCAGGTTGGTTTTGGTCTCCAGCTAAAGTGGAATATACGCAGTCCCCAGACAGCTGCTACCTCCTGAGTTCTTTGGTTGGATCGTCTTGCGCTTTCCATCAAAGAGAGGAAGGGTGGGGAAGGGGCATGACAAGGACACCTGTGTCACCTTCTTTAAGCTATGTTAGACAACAGCTTTGGGCTGAGGTGAGGTAATTTCTTTGGTCCATATCTCTCTGCAATCCATGGGATAGAGAAAAGGAAGACTAACACAGTCCGATGTTTCAATGTGTAACTTGGGGCAGACACTCATGGTGAAAGAGCGGAAAGGGGGAGTGAAAGATTTGTGAGACAGTGGCATTGCCCAAAAAGCAGGTTGCAGTATTAGTGTTGGAAGCTGAATTCCCTGATTCCTTGGTGTCCTATGCACTAGATGACAGAGGTTGTCTTGTTGTGTTCCTGGTGTAGCTCCAGTGAAGTCAATGGGTTTGCGCTCTCCCACTTCCTCCTTTCCCTCTAGGCATGAATCAGACTCCAACCCCTTGGCTCTGGGATGCATCCACGATGATGAGGTAAGTTTCCAGTCTTAGGCACTGACAGAGACAAGCTGGGAAGAATTTGTCTCTATGTGGCTGGAGAATGACTGTGTCCTCCCATAAGGGAGCAAAACTGGAAGCCAGAAAAAGGATCGCCTCTTGGCAGTGCCGTGCAAGTTCAGAGCTACAGTAGCAAAAGGTCAGGATGCAGTGCAAATGTGGCTGATGCTGCAGCAGCAGGGGCAGGGGAAAGGCTTTATATGGAATGGCCCTGTCCTCCTTTTCTCAGGAAAAATGACTTTGAGAAGAGCCCAGTGGAAGGAGCCAGAAGTGGGGGATTCTTCACATTTTTCTTGAAACCCCTGAAGGGAATCCTATCAAAGTAGAGGGCTGGTTACAGCCTCCTGCTGTTACAAATACCATCGAAGCAACCTCGGGATGACCTTGGTTGGTCAGTGACACTGGTCTTTCTCAGAAACCCACAGTCTTAAAAAAGAAGGAGCCGCTTTTTCTCTTTCCTCCCTTCCATCACCCTACTGAATGCCAGGCCAGCAATGACAAACAATCCCTCGACCTTCCAAGAAAACAAGGCAGAGCCACCTAGCGCGGAACAATAGAGAATGATGAAGACACAGCCACAATAGCTGGCTGTGGTTAACCTCAGAGGCTGCAGTCAAACCCAAGGAAATTACAGAAAACCCTTAAACAAATACAATGGCCACGACTGTTTTCTCCCCAGGGGACCCATAAATAGAAGCTAGCGCTCCCGGGGAGGGAGGAGGGGAGAGGCGGGTGGCCACTGTTTGTTCTTCTGTGGTTCGGTGTAGGCTCAACTGGAGATTAGGCCATGAAGTCGAAGGCAGAGAGAAAGCAGGCAGCGATGGATTTTGGCACCGATTCTCATGTGAACTGCACAAATCCAGGGCAGAAAAATGTTGCGTTCCTGCACGATTCTACAAGGCTTGCGTGGGCTTGTTCCATAGTTGAGTGTGGATTAAACTCACCTTGAGCCAAGGGTCAGTAGCTCCTAAGACTTTTCTATCCCTATTCCCTTCCATGTTGCAGGGCCATGGTTTGAAGCGAGCCCTCTGGGAGCATCAGGCTGTCGTGACTGCGTGTGGTTCAGGCCAGAAATTGTCTTTTTTTTTTTTCCTCTCTTTTTGTTCTTTTCATGGTTATGAGATCTGCACAGACATCTGGATGATAGCGCAGTGCTGATAGCAGAGCAGCACAACAGAATCAGAGACCTGGATAAAAGCTGACCGTGGTAAGATGGATCTGCCCCTTTTAGATTCCAGCTCCTCCAGCCAATGTTTGTGTGAAGTGTTAGCACAGGGCTGGACCTGAACTGGTGGAGCTCTGGGTATTTTTTGTACAGAAGGCTGCAATTGCACTCAGTGGCACTTTTTAGAGCAACCTATTCTGCTGCGCTGTTTTATATCGTTGGTTATTGTTGCTGTGAACCGTTCCATTTTAAAGAGCACTTAGAAGAAAAAGATGCAGTAGAAGCTACCAAAAGCTGTATTATTTGCAGCACAGAGAGATGTATACCAGCACACGGGTGTCATAAAAGCGACCTGGCTGGAGCAGTTTGGAGCTGAAGGCATTTCTGAGGCTTGTAATTACCCAGCTGAGGTGTTCTGTGCAGGGAGACCATCCTTTTAAAGAGCCTGCATGCAGAGAAAGGAAAGGGTGGCCCGAAGAGTGACTCCTTGAAGGAGAAAGGATGGTCTTTCCAGCAGAGAAAGATGCACTGCCATTGTGCCATCCTAGGCTGCAGCTGCGTGTTGGTCGTCCTCCAAACCCCATCACCCCTGACCCGCTCTCCTCCAGCGTAAGCAATTCCTGAGCCAACAGCAGCCCTCACTTCTGCTCCTCTCCAACCTAAATTCTACAAGGCAAATTTCTCCATATTAGGTGCTGTGGAACTGGATGGGCAGGTCCTAGCTGGATTTTGCTGAGCTTTCTGCTTTCAGGTCTCCCTTCCTAGAAGGTATAGGTCAGAACTACAGTAAGTGCATTAGCATTAGCTTGGAGTTAGGAAGACCTCAGGTGCTTCAATTAATGTAGCAAATCATCAGCACTTTTTTTTTTTTTTTTTTTTTTTTTTTTTTTTTTTTTTTTTTTAAGGAGATAGTAGCAGCTGTGTAGGGATTTTAGTCTGGGAGATCTGAGTCAGCACTGGCATGACGGCAGCAGCTGAAGGTAGGGGCTGAGGTTTCGTGCTGGTTATTTTTCACTGTGTGGAGGATTAACATGATGAATAACTGCTTCTCACCTTTTCTGTGGAGAAAGTTGGAGCACATGTCATTATTATGCCAGCTTGCTTTCCAGGTCCTATGGCGTGGTGTAAACTATAGGGAGGAACGCTGTGAAATTTGGATTCTCAGTGGATTTGAGATACGGACTTGGTGCTTCGTTAAAAGAAGTCTGAAATTATCCCGAAAACCTTTTTTCAGTGTTTCTCTGGAAAATACTGATTTGTTGAAACAATGACTTCTTTGTGGAGATCTTGGTGAGTTGGTTGATCTGCCTAGCAGGATGTGCTTGGCCTAGGATGAAGCTGGTTCTTACAGTCAGAGTAGCCAGTGTTTGGCACACTGGTCGTCAGGGCTCAATTTCTGTTTGTGATTCATGCAGTGCAGAGGGTTGCAATCACTCTCATATCTCACATGAGCTCCCTAATAACTGGCCTGTTTGTCCATCCTCCTCCCTCCACTTCAGCCCCACCATGTTTATGAAAAATTTCCAAAGGATGCATAATAGTGGGATAATGTGATCTTCGAGTCACGGACAAGGAAAACATTTCCTGCTTAACTAAGCTTTGCAAATAATTCTGCTTGGCTTGGTGCTTTCTCTTTCCTTAATCTTAGTTCTGAATCATCTAGGGGAGGAACTAACTCATGTTTGGCCTGGGATCTCGAAGGAGGTGTCCAAGGCCATGTTAATCTGGGCGAGTGATGTAAAGTTGTCTGATTCACCCATTGTTCACAAGGTCATGAATAAGCCCTGCAAATGTCACTTACCTTGAGGTCCCTCTGGAGGTGAATCACGACTTCTTGCCTATAACCTCACTTCAAAGATTGCTTTGGCAACATCCTGTGAAGACTTGAAGTGGGATGACGCAGCGGGTCGGTGTTCACGAGAATTCACTTGTCCTTCTTTGGTGACCTTAGAAGTGTCCTCCACTTTCCAGATGCTGTTTTTTTGGACACTCAAGAAAATGTCCATTGGAAAGGTGTGGATTGGCTTTTGTAACCCCAGTCTTGGCTAGCAGAAAGCCTGGGTTTTCCTTGCCTTCGGGGAAAGGGACCTTTCTCCACTTTGCTTAAAGTCCCTTCTATAGGCACGTGGGTATGATGGGCCCTGAGCTCAGCTAGAACGTTTAAACAGCACTTGGTTGAAGCAGGAGCTCTAATCCACAGACATAGCTCAGGAAAAGTGCCCAGGTCGGCACTGTAAATCCAGGCTGACGGCTGAGTTATGCATGGCACCATTTTTGCCTACTTCTGGCTTCTTGGATGGTAAATGCTTGAATAAGCGTGAACACAGCACTGAGTGCCTGAAGCACTTATAAATGTCCAGGCTGCAGCAGGTAGAAGTGTTTATGGCTGTGGGAGATATTTATGGCTCTATTACATCCTCTGTTATTTTGGCCTCATTGACTTCTTACAAAATCTTTAATGAAGGTTTATATTTTATACCTTCCCTCCTGGCTTGTGCTTGCTTGTGACTAAGCATGGTGGCAACAGGAGAAGGTACAAAAGGTCCTACAAAGCAAGCCTGGGGATTGCATGTGGCAGGTGTGCAGCAGGAGGGTATGTCAGCAAGATTCACGGCAAGAGGAGCAGGCTCCTGACTCTCCTGTTCCTCGAGAGGCCCTAATTCTCTGCAGCCCACAAGAACAGCCAGATGCAGGTACATGTTCCTGCTCTGTAACCAGTAGCTCAGGCTGAGTACAGTGCAGACATATGGTGACTGTGTGCCTTTAGTCCCAGCTGGCTCAGGAAAGAGCTGACGTGAGTGCTTGCACCAGAACGTGGATACTAACACGCGAGTTGTTGCTGCCCAAGTTGCTTTCATATAAATCATAGAATCATAGAATGGCTTGGGTTGGAAGAGACCTTAGAGATCGGCTTGATCCAACCTCCCACTATGGGCAAGGACACCTCCCACTAGACCAGGTTGCCCAAAGCCCCATCCAGCCTGGCCTTGAATAAATAAGTATACACACTCACACGTATACATATTTTATATATATATATATATATATAAACATCTGTGTATGGATATTTTTTCCAGCTCAGTTCTGTCTTCCTGAGAAGGCTGGCTGACTTCTCTCCTTGTATGAAAGCATGGACATTGTCTTTCCAGAGCACTTGATGCTTTTCTAGTGAACATGCCAGAATGTCATGGGGATTTTCTGTAGGTGCAATACATTTGGCAGAAGCTTTCTCGGAGAGAGGCACATGTTGCAGGCACATGAGCTCTTCATGGCATCCTTCTCGATGACCTCTCATCAGGCCAACACCTACCGATGAGTGTAATGGGAAAACTGCCGTAAAAGAAGTAAAGCAACCCCAAAGCAGTGAGGAGCAGAAACAGGGTCTGAAGGGAACGTAGTCCTGACTGCATGTAGGAGTACCCCCATGTTAGGATCCTCTCATTTTCTTCATGCAGGCATTTGTTGCCCCATGTGTTTGGTTCTTCTTAACAGGACAGAGGTTGTCTTGTAGCAAAAGTGTTGGGCTGGGACTTTGGGACAGTTGTGCTCAGTTTTCCTGGGTGATGGTGAACAAATCTGTCTCCCCTGCCAAAGCAAGAGTGCTGAGTCCCTTCCTACTTCCAGGCAGTAGTTGGGGTGAGCATTTGGCAGTGTGAGAAGCAGAGAAGGCTTTGGCTCTGTGCAAGAACTGCTCTGCAACAACTAAAACATTAGTGCATTATCACTACTGTTTATATCAAAAACCCAAAGCATGGCATCATGCAAGCCTCTGCAAAGAACATTAAGTCAATCCCAGCCAAAACTGTGACAATCTCTCTACATTTATTAAAGCTGCTCTTATCTCCTGTGGGTCAAGACGGAGCACGTATCACAGATGTGACTTGGCCCTTGGACCTGAGGGCTTTAAGCTGTTTGCTGCCACTGCAGGTAGGCACATCTATAGGCAAAGCTTCCCAGGAAGCATTCTCCATTCTCCTGCTCCATGGTGGGAACAGGACAAACACTTGCAGGAGGTGACAAAGTGCAGAGGCACGTGCCTTTTGACTCATTCATGATGCCATGACTTTTTTTTTTTTTTTCCCCAAATTGTAAACTCCAGGAGGGTCAAAAGTTGAAGGGCTTTTCTCTTTTGTTTGCCACCTACATTGTCCTCATTGGAGGAACGCTTGCGGAATCCTCCCTGGAGGTGCGTGCCGGGAGAGACAGGCTGCATTGTTCTGGCTCCCGACTCAAAACCAACACAGCTGACATGCGTTGCTGCACGGTTCACCAGCTCCAAAAGGAAGGGAAGGAGCTGGTGACTTAATCCTCCGAGCGCTGCCTTTCATCCTTTAGAGGAGCCGGATGTTTTTGCCTCTTGTCATGGTTGTAGGCAAGCTGAGTGCATAGGTTCCTTTGGAGGGTGCAGCCCCACACCTACAAAACTGATAGCCATAGGGCATGTCTATCTCAATGGTGTAGGCAGAGCTGAGCTGCTGATTCTTGTGTGTGAGCTGAGTTAAAGCACGGGCTGTGCTGTGCCAGGCCTGGATGAGGCCAGGCTGCGTTGACACGATGCTGTGCTCGGCACATCCTGCTGAACCCTGAGATCAGCAGAACGTGGTGAAAACCTTCGTTCATCCCAGGGGAGCCCACACAGCTCCTTATGGACTTAAAGGTGTGGGGCACTTCTTGGCTGTTATTTCTTTATTAGGAAATAGCAGTGCTGCTCCTCAGCTCGAATCTGTTTTATCACGTCCTGGTCCTGGCTGTAACACCAAGCCAGGAGGAGGTGTGATTTAATAGCCAAAGTGTTTTCTCTGGAGGCATCGTATGTTTTAATGAAGATGCTGTGAATCCCCTGAAAAGACCCTTCACATCTCGCTCTGAGATTTTCCTTACCCTCTCTAGATTTCCAAAGCTATTCTAAAAATGCAGAGAGTCAGCACTGCCCACGTTTCCGCTGTTTCCCGGTGCCGTATGTGCGGTGCAAGCTGCTGGGACTCAGTTCCCAGGTGAAGGTCTCTCCATTTCTTCTTTAGAAAAATGCAAGTCAGGTCTTTCTGAGTTCAGTTCTTGACCTGAAACATTTCAATTGACTAAAACAAAGCTCCATAGCAATCCTTGATGGAGAGGGAGAGGGGGGATTTTTGTTCCAGCTGGCCCCTTCACACCCAGATGCGGGCAGACCCCAGGTAGGTGTGTATTCAGAGTTGGACTCAATGATCCCTGTGGGTCCATCTTGGGGTATTCTATGGTTCTATACAGTGTTCTCCAACAGAAGGTTCCAGCTCAGTGCTTTTTGTGCTTCTTCCTACCTTACCGTGCCTATATCCTGGGGAAAGTGTTGCCTTTTATTTTTCCCCTCGGTGTTCTCTTTCATCTTCTGTTACCTCACAGTGCCTACCAAGCACTCAGCGGTTTGCTCGGAGTGCTAACGGGCTTGGTGGCTTCACAGCATGCATCTCGTGTAGCACAGCTGAGGAGCTCTATTTTGTAAGCGTCTCCTGAGTTGTTTTATCTCGAGCCAGCTTCCTAATTTCACTGCTAGATTAGAAGCTCTAGCTTGGTAGATGGGGATACTTTTTAAAAGGAGCTTATGTAAACTCTTTGGAGGCTGCGTTAATTATATTTACTCCTCTAATTAATGGACTCACTGCGTTTTGAGTGATTCCTGCCCTGCTAGTAAATGCTTCGCATTCCTTTTACCGCTTCTCTGCTGATGAACAAGAAAGTTAAATGACTTCATGTTTGCGAAAACGCCTTCCTTTCTCATTCTATCTTCCCTTTTTTTTTTTCTTTTGGAAAAGTGCTGGAGATCTTTGGGAGGGTTTCTGTGAAACCATACCCATCACTTTGCATTCCTGGCATTTTTCCTTTTCACGAGTAGGGCGTTATGTCTGCATAAAGTCACCTTCTTCACGGGGGGATTTTAAGTGCCGTGTAAAGGAATCATTTTTTTTCTTCTGCAAATTCTTCTGTAATAAGCTCACTTGTTATCATCTGTCAATCTGGTCTTCACTGTGGAGACACAGCACTCATGGGATGCTGCAGAGCACGCTTCTTAATCCTCATCTGGCTCTGACCTTCATTCCAAGCTTGGGCAAAGCATTTTTTCCACTTCCCCTTTTTGCTCTTTGTTTCCGGTTTAGATGCTAAATCCATTGGTGCTGTTGGGACAGTCTTCCCAAAGGAATGAATGACACTGACATGAGCTGAAGATTTTATCAGCATCCCATGTCCTTAATTCAAATACTTTGAAAATAGATAGTTAAAAAAAGACTATTTCCACCTCCTCTTTTGCCCTCGTTTGCCCTGGAGTTCATACATGGATCCCAGCTTTGTACCCTCCAAGAGCCACCATTTATGTGACTGGAACCAAAATGTGTGGGAAGATACCTGCTCAGCAACAGGTAGACAGGATCCTGAAACTCTTCAGCTTGGTGTCCAGGCCAGAAAATAGGAAAGAAAACTTGTTTAAATCAACACAAAGTGTGATCTACAGGGTTCAAAATATTTTCTTTCGATCTGAAAGAAAACTTTTGGGTTCCATTTCAGATTCCCTTAGCAAAAGCAAAGCAGACTTTCTGTTCCTGTCACATATTTGAGCATCAAAGAGGAGCTGCTTCCACTTCTGTGTTGTGGCAAGGTGACCAAGGGACTTCTCTGTGTTTGGGGAAATAATAACTTCTCCCCGTCCCAAGAAAATGGGCCATAGGCAAGAGATGAAATTCCAGTGTTGTGGTTTATTTTATTTTATTTTTGTGCCTGAAAATGTAACAGATGCAGTGGTTTTGAATGGTCTTTCTAAATGGATTGCTTGTAGATTAGTTCACCATGCTGGAAGTCAGATCATAGAAACACAGAATCACAGAATGACCTGGGTTGGAAAGGACCCCAAGAATCATCAGGTTCCAACCCCCCTGCCACAGGCAGGGCCACCAACCTCCAGATCTGGCACTGGATCAGGCTGCCCAGGGCCCCATCCAACCTGGTCTTGAACACCTCCAGGGACGGGGCATCCACAACCACTCTGGGCAGCCTGTGCCAGCACCTCACCACTCTCTTGGTAAAGAACTTCCCCCTGACATCCAATCTAAACCTTCCCTCCTTCAGCTTAAAACCATTCCCCCTTGTCCTATCACTGTCTACCCTTTTGAAAATGGGACTTTCCTCTCACTACTTCTTGAGAAGCTGGTACTGGAGTGATCCAACCACATCAGTTCACTGGAACTGGAACTAGACTAGGAAATATCTGGACTCTGACCAGATGCCTTATGGAAAACTTCCTTACAAACACTGGTCCCATTGGGTCAAGATAAGAACTTGACCATGCCCACCTATCAGTAAACCTTGCAGGACAAAATCCATCTGAACTCTGTGCTTGCCTACTCATCACCAAAGCATATCTCACTGGTTCAGAAGAGGAGACTGATCTGGTGAAATGTGCAGGGAGGAGCACAGTGATGTCCCCACGCACGTGCTGCTGGAGCCAGGGCAGGGTACAAGTTTGGCGTGGCCAGCTTTGAATGGTGTGCCTTGCTGTTGGGACTTGTTGAGAGGCAGTGTGAGCTTAACTGGAATCTCATCCCTTGTGCTGGCTGCCAAAATTTGCCGTTGTAAACAAGTTGCACAAGCCCAAGACGCTTTCGGTAGATAAAATAGCACTGCTGCTCTCCTACATTGTGAGCAGCTCGTGGTGTTGTGAATGAGAGCAGAATGGGATCTGTGCAGTGCTGACAGACTCAGGATGTTTCCCTGGGTTGGTATTAGTTATTCAAGAAGAACAGCTCTGTAAAGACCAAAAGGTCGAAGTTTGAGTATTGCCTCATCTGAGCAACTTCCTTCCAAACCAAGGGCTGTGCAAGAGGATCCAGGTTTAGGCATTTAGCTACGGTTACTCATTAAAGGTGGGGAGGAGGATGAGGAAGAAGCGATCGCAGAATGAAGCCTGCTTTTGCAAGTGTCACTGGAAGGAGCTGCCAGGTGTGTGACTCATTCCCTGCTGGATTTAGCTGTGATGACGGAGGCCTCTGCGGATGTGCTGGGGGTTGTGCAGGATTTGGGTGCCCATGGAGAGTTTGTACGGCACCAAGGGCAAAATGTCCTTTTGTCACCAACTTGAACCCTTCCCACCAGCAGCCTCTTGCAACATCATCTTCCATTCCACGGTCCATGAGCAGTTCAAGTATTTTACAGCCAACAGTTGCTTCAGCCTTCTCTCAGCCACTGCTTTTGGCTGCCAGAAATAGTTAAGGTAAATCCCAAACTGAGGATGAATTAGGTAAATAGACCAGACTGCAAAGACCAGATGCTGGTTCGCAGTCCTGCTGCCCTCGTGATGGAGGTCACAGCTGGCACATGGGTGTGGGAGAGCTGCTGGTGGTGACTCCTCGCACTGCCCCAGTGCATGCCAGTTGAATGTGCACATCAGCAACGCGTGCACTTCAAAACTGCTGTGCCTGCACGGCATGCCCGCATGTGGAGACCTGGCTGGAGACCTGAGCCCACTCAGCAAGATGTCCCAGCCCAGGCAGAGGGCTGTGCCAGCATGTCCAGGTGGCTCCAGCGTTCCCAGCCTGTGCAGGCATGCTGTGTGTGCACAGGAGCAACCCCGAGCCTGTGTGTTTCCAGAGGGCTTAACAGGACTCTGCAAAACCAATCTCTCCGAGTTGTGGCGTAGAAACAGGCCTGGTGCTGGGGCATCTCTCTCTGCTTGGGCAGAGTGACCTCTCCCACCTTAGGTGCTGGCAGGGCATGCACGAATTGCTGTGGTTGCTGAACTGCTGTCAGCAGAGTTCACCGCTGTTCTGGAGGTGATGGGACTTGCAGTGCCCTGTGACGTAGTGCTTTGGTGGCACTGCAAACAGGCTGAGCCAAACTTAACCTTATTATGCTCCTCCCCTCCCTCACCAGTCTTTATTTAAAAGGAAAAACCCCAGAAAAGTTGTATTTGGGATGCCAGTGAGCAGCCACTGCAAGCTGTGATAGGAGCAAAGACAAACAATTGATGTTGCCTCTGTGGAGGAATTGATGGAGAGGAGCTGGTTCCCAGGAGGTTGCTGGAGATAGGCTTGGACAGAGCTGCAGAGCCATCCTCTACCTCCCACATGACTCTGTGAGCTACAGGATTCCTCATGACGCCTCCGAAGATAGATGAGAGATGGCCCTGTGTAAATAAACTAACGCAAAGTGATCTTTCCCTCTTTCCCACCTCTTGCTGAGAGTGCAATATTTGTGATGAATTCCAGCAGCATAAATCTCAGCTCAATCGCTCCAAGATCTCTCGCTGCAGTTGCTTGCCAGTTGCCCAGACTCCAGCACTGGAACCGGGTCTGGGCTGTGAATTTCCTGCAGAGTTCTCAGAGAATTCTTCATGGCAGAAGGAGTGGACAAGCACACCATGACCTGATTTATGGGTTGAGGGCCTATTCCTGCCCTCTGCAGCTGGGCAGAAAAAGATCAGGAGTCAGTGTGAGCAGGTGTGTGTTTGCACACATCCAGAATACCTCTGGGGTAGTGGCTGAAATCCCCAAGCATCCAAAATGGGATCAAATTGCCTTCAGTGAGCCCCCACCAAAGCAGTGCAGGACCCCTGTCCTCTGAGCCATGCGGTGACGAGCAGTGAAACTCCATCAAGTGCTGCAAAGTGTAAGGATGGTGCCTCTGCCTTAGGAAGTCCCTGTGTTGCAGAATCTGTTTTGGGATGGGATTTTGGTATCTTTGTGTCTATCCTGCTGTTTTATACTTTACTGCCGAAGACTAACAAAGAAAAGTGTGTATTGGGGTTTTCCCTCTGTCTCCATGGAAGCCTTTAATTTAGTTGCAGAGGTCTATCTGCTAAGCTGCCTATAGCTGATGGAGAAGGGAAGGCTGCAGGACAAATCTGCTGCACAGTAGCTCTGGGAAGGTGCAGCATCTATTTGGGAGCTGAGGATTGTGTGGGAGTACCACTCACTGCCCCATTTCCCACCATGAGCATGCCTACATGTGTTTTGGCATAATCTCTCCAGGAGTTCATCGTCCTCTTGCTAGGAACTGCCCTTATGCATAACCTCATATAAAGCTTCATGGAGCCTGTAGAGCTGTCATGGGCTGACTCCTACTGCATTAATTCCTTGAGAATCAGCTCGGCTGCTCTCTTTGCTGTCAGTGGATTTTTATTTCTTGGGTTATCTTCTTCCCAGAGCTCTGCGGAGGAGCCAAGTTGGGCGCCTTTGTGCTCCTTCCCAGCTCTGCAGATTCCAGGCTTCTCTGCTTGGCCCCAGGTTTCCCAGTGCGGTTTCTGGGTAGCCCATATCAAGCATTTCCTTAATCCAGATGTTCTTTCTCTTACTTGCTCCAGGTCACACTGTGTCTTTTCCTGAACTGGGTCTACTGGCACTGGATCCAGTCTTTCCCTGCGAGGACGGAGCCAGCAGGCTCGTTCCAGCTGTTCCTACTAGAGCTGTGCAATTCGCTGGTTTCTTTGGGTTGGCCCACGGAGCAGGGCACTGACCATGTTCACTGTGAAATGAAAGCATCTCGGTTCAGGCTTAATCTGCTTAAAGTCAAGTTATCTGGCCCCAAAGTAGAGTTTCAAGCAGAGGCATTTCTGAAAAGAAGGGGAAAAAAAAAAAAAAGTAAAAAGAAAAATCTAAACAAAACGCTGCTTCCTTGAAATGTTTTCAGGCTTTTGGTGGAAACTATTCACTGAGTTTGCAAATAGTTTTGGTGGGCCCCAAACCCAAGATTTTTCAGTGAATAAATTATTCATCCAAAAAGCTCCTGTGCCGCGTCAGTCCTTGCAGAACCCGCAGCCTGGAGTTGTCCATGGGTCAAACCCAACCGAGGGGAGTCTGCCCACGCCTCCGCCTGCGCAGACACAGTCTATCCCAGGAAAGCTGCATAAATGCTAGGTTTAATCATTCACCTGGGTCACATTTGAACCCAGTCTCTTGCCAGACCGAATACTTCAGCGACTAATATTTGCTCAATGAATAGCTGAAATGTCCCGAGCAGACAACCTTTAAATGCAGAGCCCTCTATTGTGGTTTTCTTCTGTGGCAGCATAAATTTCCTTTACTTTTGCCTGAGCTGTCTCTAGAAACCCCATAATAATCATGTTATTATCTCTTACTAACTGCTAAGGAATGTTGATGTAGGAAAGACCTGTGCTTTCTAGGCAGGTTAGACAGATTATAAACCTTTATTTCCTTTTTTTCTTTTTTACTGATCATTCAGTCTTAATTCCTCTGCTCTTTTTTTGGCCTCCAGATGACTTCTGGGTTTGCTGCATGTCTGGACTGCACTTTTTTTGGATGTACTCACACATTTAAGCCTAGTTTCACTATTTCACCATTTTCACTAGTTGGGAATCATTCTTACAATTCGGAGCATGTTCCCTGCCATGAGGTGCATGGGGGGTCTGGCCTTCAACTCTCATTTTTCTTGGTTGCATTTTTTTAACCAAAGGCTTTGATTTAAGATTTTGATAACTTCAACTTCCATGTGGTGACGTTTGTCTGTTTACCTAGGAAAACATCTCATGGTTGTGTTGGGAAGAAGTGAGAGACTGGAGCGGAAAGTCCTCTGAGTGGTTCACAGCCCCTCTGTGCTTGGCTTTGGATCCTTCTTGGCCAAATGGCCTCCTCCAAGCACACTGAGCCCCACTGCTTCTGAGGACTGCCAGCCCCATCCCAAAGCAAATCATGGAATGGTTTGAGTTGGAAGGGACCTTTAAAGGCCATCTGGCCCAACTCCCCTGCTGTGAACAGGGACATCTACAGCTCGATCAGGGTGCTCAAAGCCTGGTCCAGCCTGACCTTGAATGTCTCCATTCAACTTCACTCTGTGATCATCTCGTCCCTTTGAACAGCATCTTCCTTGGGTCCCCTCAAAAACACAACGCAGGTATTCTGACCCTAAATGGGATGTGGGTCTGATAGAAATGCAATTCCTCCTGCTGGACCTGGAGTTGCAAATCTCAGTTCAGCTGGATTTGCAGCTGATAAGAAGAGAAGCTGGTCCTTGGGTTACACCCACTGACTGCCCCTTCTCTATCACGTATCCTGTCTTGCATTGCATTGCTAAAAGCCCATTCTGAAGCGGAGGCGTTTTGCTGGCATCAAATGCAGCCCGAGGAAGGCTCGGGGAACTGACTCACCACGCATGCTCTCCCATCCACGGGATCCGGAGTCATCCTGGCAGGGCTTCAAGGCTGAAGGGAAGAAAACGTTTCAAGTGGGACAGGGAGGGAGGGGACTGGAGCTGCCTTCCCTCCTCCTCCTCCTCCGCGTGCAAGTGCCTTCTGATTCCAGGCCAGGCAGGCCTGGAGCTTTTTTCCTTTTATGTGGAGTCCTGTAGAAAGGGAACTCCAAGGAAGGTGAGAAGTTATTTTGTTTATTTGTTTCGAGGTCAAACGAGTGGTTTGAAACCTGTTAGTGATGCATTTATAGCACCTTCACCTGTTTCCGTAAGCACCTTGCTGCTGCAGCCATAGAGCTGGGTAAAGAAAGGTCGTGAGGCTTTGTTAGCAGGGACACGAGGAACACAGACACAGCCATGAGATATGAGACACATGCATGAGATATGAGCCTTCAAGACCAGAGCTGCCTTGTGTCTGGCCAGCTTGGAACAAGGCCAGAGGGTCTCGATTTACATCCATTTATTGAAACTTGGCTCCTTGCTCCCTGACTTGCTTGAGGTGAAAGTAATTCTGTGAAGCTTCAGAGCAATTATTCCACAGGCTTTAAAAAGGAATTGGCTCTTCATTAAAAGGAGATTCGCGGAGAGCTTTGAACAATCATCTCTTTAATTTTGAAGAATGTTCATTTTCCCTTGCTGTCTTTTTCATCTTCTGTTTTTGTATTCCTCCGTCTTCCTCCTTTTGCAATTTCTTCCGTTTCCAATGGCGAAATGGGCTGAGGAAGGGGTGACAAAACTCTCCTGTTTTCCCTTTTTGGTTTCACTGGGGGGAAAAAAAAATGTGGGAAATAAAAATACTGTTGGGTTAAGACTTGTTCAGTGGGAATGCATGGATTGGTGGAACGATGGATTTCAAAGAGCGTTAGCTATTGCGCTGCATCTTGCAACATTTGGGAATTCTGGAGACCAGGAGATGAAAGCACATAGCTCCAGCCCTCGTAGGAACATTCACAGGCAAAGCCTGCCTAGCAACTGTCCCTGAAAGACTGACCCATCCATGGGTGCAGCACCTCTTGTTAGCAGATTTCAGTTCAGGTTTGGTGGGGTTTGAGCAAAATGGTGGTGAGGGAGCCCTTCTCTTGCCTGCAGTACACTTGCAAGTAGAACTTTCTTTCAGCATCCGCTGCTGCAGTGCCCAAATGCAATGCTGAAGGGCAGGGAAATCTTTGACCAAGTGTGCAGCTGGGCCACAGACTTTAGAGGAATGGCTTTTTTTTTCTTTTTTTCCTCATGTCTGAACAATTGACTATTTCCAATGGGGCCAAATTTAGGAAAGGTGGCAAACCGAGTCATGTAATCATCTGCAATTTGGGTGTTCTGAGTGTGTATGAACAGCTGGGCTGCAAATCCCTTTGGACTGTAGTAGAAGCTGAAGGTCACTGGCATGTCTTTGGAAAGGTAATTACCCCTAACTTCTAATAAGAGCTTGGATTTTTAGCTGTGACCTCCACGTCCACGTTACCAAATGCTACCACGTATGTGCACATCTTTCTTTGCCTCTTCCTGTGATGGCTGCACTAGGAATCAGCATTCTCGTGACAGAAATAATGTGGTCGGCTTTCTCCAGAAGCAGCCCTAGTAAAGTGAAATCCCTCAATCTGAATTTCCATGTCCTCACGCGTCTATTCCTTCTCCTTTATTTTGCCACCTGCCTGTTGCCCTTTGCTAGGTCCTCACCTCTTAACGTGAAACTGTCTTGCATGTGAATATTCCCTGTGCCCTGTCCAGTCCCATGGGGCCTGAATTTCAGATTGCTCTGAAGCCTGGCAGTGACACTCTGATAGACATAAGTGGTTCCAAAGCCTGAAGGTTTTAAACAAGCATTAAGAATTCCTAAAAAGTCCCAAAACAGAATGAAAAGGAAATCTCAAGCTTCCCTTTGAAACCTGCATTTAGAGGCAGTTGTTCCTGCCACCAATATTAGGAGCAAAAAAAAATCCCAGCCATCACCCCAATCCATAAATCAGAGGGGATTTAGTTGGAGAATAAACTCTATTTTGGGTGGGAATTTAATTTTCTATGGAAAACGGTAATGTTAGCCAAAGAAAATCCTCTATAAAATACGGCACCGGTTTTCTTCAGGCTCCTATTTTCTCCTTGGGGCAAGGCGTTCAGCCAGGTCATCTTCCATCATGCAGTGCTTAGCGAGGGGTAGAGACATCATACAAATTCCTGGTTGTTGAGCACTGACAGATGTAACCTGGTATGAACTTCCCCTTTGGTATATGAGGAAGACAGAAGTCTGGTTTCTTGGTTGTGTTTTTTTATTATTATTATTTAAAAAAAAAAAAAAAAAGATTTTTTTTGAAGCTTTTATATAGTCATACGAGACACTATTTCACATATAGAAAGGAAAGGAAACCTGATCGTTTCTGCCCAGGTTAAACAAGTTTCTCCTTACTATCTTAAAAAACAAAAAAATCTTTCAAATCCTCTCTTCTGAAGCCTGTGCAGCTTCTTTGGGTGCTTACAGAGCAACAGAACCGTCTGCTCTCTCTGTGTCTGAATCTGACAACGTTGGGTGAGTTTGCTAGATGGAAGTGAAATGAAAGAAAGTAGGTTTGTGTCCCTGCTCTCAACCCCTCCTGGCAATCTCCATGCATTTGAAACCCACAGGCTGAAAACCACGTTTGTAACTTATCCTTTTCTGAGCTATTTTAGTAGCTAACGTTATTAGTGTTAGTATAATTAGAGGCATTCCAGCTTGGTAATGGATTCCATTCTGGGAGACATGAGTTTGCTTAGCCCTGGGCTTCAGGCAGCTAGAGTTTCCCAAATTGAATGGAAGCTGAAGATCCAAACTTCCTTGGGGTGAAAATTTTTATTTGTGTTCCAAAGCCTTGTCTATCCCAATTTCCCTCCAGGACTTCCACTGTTCCCGACACCGATACAGTCTGAACTCGTAGCGTTGTCACAGACCTGCTGGCCTGCAGCCCTGCTTGGTGAGGCCGCGGTCCTTGCAGGTGACCAGGTGCCATGGTGGTGGTTGGAAGGGTGACCTTAGCTGAGAGCCCGCGGCTCCTCATTGCGGGAATGGAAGGAGCTCCTGGAGCAGAAAGGAGTCTGATGTGGACAAAGCCGGAGCTGTGGTCTGCTCCCTCGTGCTTTGGTGGTGGAGTGACTCAGTGCGATCCGAGCAAAGCTTTGTGCGCTGGGAGGGTTCTGATGGTTTTATTTAGCAACCTCCCATTGGTGCTGGTGGGGCTCTGTGGGGCTGGGCTACCCCTCTACTTGTGGGGCCAAGGAGCAGAATTAGGATCTGTCTGCTGGTGCCGGGGCTTCGTGTGCAGCCCCTGGGAACCACGCGGGGCCGTGAGCAGTGCCGTCTCCCAGCTGGAGACGACTTCACCATCTTACAGGGAGATATTTTTCTCTCCCCAGCTCACAGCGCTGCCAAGCAGAAGGTAAAGTCATGAGAAGAGTTGGAGGGGGTAGGCAGGGTGGGAGGGAGCTCTGCTCTAACCAATTCCACCTGTTCCTGTGCGCACAGACTTGCTCTAATTTCTGGCCATCTGTATTTTTACTTTACGCTCTGCCTCAGAGTCTCCTCCAAAAGGTTTTTTAAATTACTTTCCCAGCCTCTTCCTTGCAGAGAGAGCAGCTGATTAGTGGCTCCCCCTATTTAATTTTCCTATCTAGACTAATTGTTTCTCTTGATGGTCTATTTATCAGGCTAGTTTCCCTTCTGGGCTGTTCTGCTCTGTGATGCTTTTCCAAAGAGGGGAGGAAGGGTAAATAAAAACCAGACAAGCCAAGGAGATGCAATTCTGTCTACATTGTTTCTTATTAAATGAATACTAAATTCTTGGGCCACCTCTCTCCACAAATGAGCCCATCTTTTCCTTGATTTCAATGGTTTCTTGTCCCTTCATCAGCCATTCAGTGTGTTTCTACATAGCTGGGACTTAGCCCTGTGCCCTGCAGGATCTCAGTTGTGTTCTGTCCAGATTCGTTAGATCTACACAGCTCAGGGAGCTGCCTGCTCCAGCTCTGAGTGAGCATGGGAGTCCCAAGCAGCACAGGCAGGCTGGACTGGAATCTGCTGGAGCAATGTGAGATGCCTTCAGGGAACATTTTCCATCAGGGGATTTTGCTAGCGCTCCATGGACAGTTTAGGACAGAGACTGGAATAGAAAGTCACCAATTGCTCCAAAAGCATTCAGCTGCATGAGAAAGGACTCATGGATGGAAAGTGTTCCATCGTCCATTTAATGATGGATCCGTCATCCGTTTGATCCCCTTTCTCAGGACCCTGCCAGTGGGCAAAGGCCTTCCAGTCCCTTCTGCAATGGATGAGGCAGTGATGGTGATGGCCCCAAACTGTGGCTTGTCCAACCTCTTCTTTTTTTTCTTTCGTTTTTCTTTTCTTTTTTTAGGGATGACAACTGAACTCAGCCGTTGTAATTCTTACTCATTTTACTTCATGGGCAGATTGTGCTCTGAATTTCTTCTTAAATCAGTCTCAATGCCGTGAGACTCCAGATTTTCAGCATTCCTTACTGGACTTCGTTCACGGACCGTACACTTAAATATCTAGTTCTGTCTTTGATGTCCTGGGAAAACGAATCACATATTGACTATATGTTGCTGTTTCTTTTGTGCCTTAATCCTCTTAACATTATCTTCCAGTTTCAATAATTTCTCCTCTCCTGATATACCAGGGAGAAGGTGTGTTTTGTGCTCCTGGTTTTCAGTACAAGGAAAGCTGCTGATTTTCTAGAGGTGTGTTATTCTTCTCAGAGGTTAGCAGGCCCACTCAATTTTCTTTTGCACAAAGGCTCTGGCAGGCCAGTGACTCCTGTTGCTCACCTCTCATGTTCTTCCAAGGCAGAGTGACTGCAGTGAAGGCTCTTCTAGCAATCACGATGGTAATATTATCTCCATCTCTTCCTCCCTGATGTAGCACTGGCTTGGTTTTTGATTTTAAATTCCTGCAGCTAACAACTGAAAGGTGGTAGTTCTTTGTACTGCAGGTGGTTAGGACGGGAAACACCTTTTGCTTGGGATGGCATGGATTTACCTGTGTTTGTAAAGCAACTGGACAAATTCAGGTCAGAGACATTCATGAGGGATTTCTCCATCCTTGGAGATGTTCAAGATTTGACTGGACAAGTCCTGAGCAACCTGATCCAATTAGACCTGCTTTGAGCAGGGGTTGGACTAGGTGACCTAAAGATGCCTTCAGGCATGCCCTCGTGCTGCAGGATGCTGGAAAAGTGTCCTGGGGGGTATTTCCAGGACTGACCCCGTTTCGTTAGTTTCTCATTCTCAATTCCTTTGTTTTTGACTGGTGTTGGAGACAGGGTACTGGGTGAAAGAGTCCCTAGTGGGCTCATTTTGGCTTTTCTGTCTTTGTTATTCTGGAACAGTTATAAATGTTGATGGTTGTCAAAAAGTCTGTTCCATTAAATTCATGAGCAGGATTATTTATTTAAACCAAATCTCTTTTGTTTGTTTAAGCATGTATATTTAAATATACACACTGCATCTTGGTTCCTTTGAGACTTACTATGTTTTTATATTTTTATTCCTATCTTTGGGGCAGTATGTGGAGATTATTGTCGTTTTTTTCAGAGCTATCTAAGGCAGCCAAACCCAGTTTCCAGTTGAAATAATAGAAATGGTTACTTCCATTTAAAAGAGATCAGGATTTAGGAATTCACAGTCTGTAGCTCAGGTTGGAAAGGACATCCTGAGGTCATCTAGCCCAGCTCCCTGCCCAAACCAGATCTAATGGATCAGGCTGCTCAGGGACTTGTCCAACCAAGTCCTGAACACCTTCAAAGATGGAGATTCCCCACCCTCTCTGAAAGTGTTGCACCATTTGACCACAAAAGAGTCCTTAAATCTAACCAGAGCTTCACATGCTTTAGCTCTTGGCTGTTGTCTCTTGTCCTCTAGAAGAGCCTGGCTGTGTTTTGTGCATCTTCTGATGAGGTAGCTGGTAGCAGCTGCAAGGTTTCCTCTGTCCATTCACTCTTTAAAGCTGGGCAGAATTGATTCTCTCATAGGATAAGTGCTCCAGACTTTCAAACATCTTGGGCCTCCACTGACCTCTGTCCATGATGCTCATGCTTTTCTGTTACAGGGAAGTGCTATACTGAGCACAGTCCTCTACCTGTGGTCTTGCAAAGGCCAAATAGATGGGAACGGTCATGTCCTTGGACCTGCTGCTGTGTTCTTGCTAATCCAGCCCAAGACATAGATCCTATGGGAACAGGGTTAGAAGTCACATCAAGTGGATTTGGTGTCATAGAATCATAGACTCATGGAATGGTTGGGTGGGAAGGGACCTTAAAGCCCACCAAGTTCCAATATCCCTGCTGTGGATTGGAACCCACCAGATCATGCTGCCCATCCAGCCTGGCCTTGAACGCTTCCAGGGTTGGGGCGTCCAGAACTTCTCTGGGCAACTTGTGTCAATAAATAAGTGCTGTCTATGGGAACAGAAAGGAACAGTTTGCTTGGGCATTGTTATCACTGATATCCCTGCTGTAGCATCTACACAAACTGACCTTCAGGAAATCTTAAGTCAGCATTGGCTTTGCTTTAGACTCTAAAAAGTAAAGAAAACAATCTTTTCTCTCATTGTAAACAACAAAACTCCCTTGCCCTTTTTGTCTAGTCTACACAGATTTTGAGGCAGGACTATGAGATCAAGAGCTTTGCCTTGACTTGGGGAACCCATTTGCGAACGTGACCAAAGGCACGGGCAGAACTGGGACGGCTCTGGCAGTCGCCTGCAGCCCATGCAGCTGGAGCTGCTCGTTTGTTACAACCTGAACACAGGGAGGAGGCTGAAAGCATGAATTCGCAGTCACATAACGTGAATCAGCCCAAACCTTCCTGGAAAAATAGTCGACTTTTTGTTTAGTAAAAAAAAAATAAAAAAATCCAACAACCTCTTTTGTTCCGGAAACCTCTGGGCATATTAAGCGAAACCAGATCCTCAAGGGTGGGGGTGTTGGGGGGGAGAGGCATACAGGAAAGCAATCAAAATCTACTGGAGGAATTTCTCCTTTCTGGAAGAACATAAACCAGTAACAGAATGTAAACAACCCGCCATATGTAACTTGTAAATCAGAAGCAAAAGGACCGAGTTCCCAGCAGGCCATTGCGAACAGTTGGCTGTTGAGTCTTTTTATTTTTGTTCTTCTTGTTTGATTTAATTTTAAATTTGTCTCTTCCTGCTCCCCCAAGATGAACCACAAGCTGAACTCCTAAAGCGTGGCCTCCTAAGTGGTGCCTGAAATAGTCGCAGTGTATTAATTTTGCAGCAGCTGAAGCGCGGGGTTTAATAAGGTCTGACAATGGTCCCTCGCTGGGAGAGCACTCGTTGGTTGGGACAAGGCTGAGCTCTCCTCCCAGGTTAAGCAGTCACCTGTGCTGGTCATGAGCTGGCTGTTTACTTCTTGTTTGTTTAGCTTGCAAGGAGTGGCACTGTTGGAAAGGAGAAGGATTATCTCATTTTAAACTCTTGGGATTGTATGTTTTGCAGCTCGAACATGGCTGCAGACTTTAACAAATACAAAGCCGCTCTATTTAGACTTTGGAAGGCTTCCTTTCTCCCCAGTCCCTTTTCTAGCTGAGGAGAAAAAAAAAAAAAGGCACAGGCTGAAATCTGCTGGAGTCATCCATAGGGGACTATCCATAGAGGTCACCAACGTGACCATGTTTGATGGCCTTCGCCAAAATGTGCACCTGCTCCTTCCCTCTTCCAGCCACCCCGACTGAATGCAGCCTGGAGGTGAGCTCAGAGTGAGCCCTGGGAGGCAGGGTGGATTCTGCTGTGAAAGATGGCTGTGTCCAGATTACACGTGTCATGTAAGATGGAGAAGGAAAGGGAAAGAAAGAGGGAAAGAGAAGTAGGGAAAGGAAGAGAGAAGTGGGGAAAGGAAGAGAGAAATAGGGAAAGGAAGGGAAATAGAGAAAGAAAGAGAAAGAAAGAAAGAAAGAAAGAGAAAGAGAGAAAGAGAAAGAGAGAAAATTTGTGCTGTTGCATCATGTCGGAAATGCCTGTTTTTTTTCTAGCAACTCTCTCTTGATCTCGGAGTCGTGTTCATGAGACAGGCTCTGATCTCTGATCATTAAGCAAATTAATAGGAATGGAACAAGAATGAAACAAGAATGAAACGAGAATGAAACAAGAGCGATGTTTTGACTTCTTTATGCCCACAAAGAGTAAACTGAATTTACAAGCACAGTGTCCTGAAGGCAAAGGCTAAGAGAATTTCTTTTTACTTTTCTCCCGTGTTAAAAGGAACAAAGCCCTCTTGTTTGTTGCTGTTGAGAAATTGGGGGAACGAAGACGCAAACCCAGCCTCTGAAGTATTTAGGGACTTCACTTCATATCCATTTCAAAGACACCTCCCCATGGCTGAGTAAAATGAGGTTTAGCCAGAGAACGTTGCTCAATTGCATGATTTCAGCTCTCCCTCTGAAACTAGCGGGGCATTAGTAGTAATTTGTTAAAATAACAATTAGCGTGGATCTTTCCGGTACCAGCGGCTGTGCCGTCACTGGGATAGGGGCAGCGATGGAAACGCCAACCAACACTGCGTGTTTGGGATCACTGCCTGCCCAAGGCAAACCGAGCAGACCCATGGAGCCTTTCTTTTCTGTCTGCCCTTATCAGAACGACTGGAATATGTCATGTTCCTGACAAGATTTCGCATGAGATTAGAGGTGGGGTGAAGTGGAGAGGAGCTGGTCAGACTCTCTCGTTAAAAGCCAGAAAGGTCATTTACCTTATGGGCTGCTGGAGGTAGCACGCTGTGACAGGCTGCAGGTGGAATCCAGGATGTGCTTATGCTGCTCTTCCCCTCCAAAGTGGCTCTTTGGATGATGGGGATGACAGAATTCGAGCATCTCGCTTGAGCATCAGGAAGATGGAGCCGCTGGCAACTGCTTCAGAGTCTGCAAAAACAGCGCTGCTCTTGCCCCCTGCTGTGGGTCTGAGGCTTGAAAGGCAGAGGGTTATTTTGGAGCAGGGTTTGAGATGTGCAGGAACAGAGGCTGAAGGGCTGCAGCCCAGCTGGGACCAGTGCGTGTCCCGTGATGGAGATGTGCAGCTCCCTGTCTTGCAGTTTGTGTCCTGTAGAAGGTCCCTCAGGTGATGGTAGCAGTGAGAAGGACTCAGTGTGAGCATCAGATGTCTACACCAGGGCTTGCAAAAACCCAGGGAGGGACGAAATGTTCAGTGTTGAGGCTATGGGTTGAACAGAGACTTGGGGCACGAACTATGGGTTCTGGTCCCATGGGTTCTGGTCCTATAGGTTCTGGTTTCCTCACTCAACCCTTAGATGTTCCCCCATGCTGTGCAGCACGTGAGAGCATGGGGAGAGGAGAAGCAACAGTGGGGACAGAGCAACACTGCTACTGTGGAGATCACTGTGTGCATCTTTGGGATGAGACATGGCACCCTGCAGGCTCCAGTAACTCTCCCAATTAACACGATGGGAGCTGTGACACTGCAGCTACGCTAAGGTTGTGGGAGATGAATCCTACCCAAGGGAAAAGTACAAAAAACATCTGCTGCTGTTCTGGCCCTTGCTGGGTTTTGCAAGTCTTGTGGGAAGCACCTGCTCTCGCTGAGGTTTCTGCTTTGCTGTTGCCCACTCTGTCCCTGGTGGTGGTGGAGGGATGGTCTGCACACAGCAGTGCTCAGGAGCTCTCACAGGACAAACGTGTCCTGATAGGGGTCATACTGAAAAAGTCAGAAAATAAGATGGAAGTGGTGGTTCAACCACACATCTCAAGTGTGAACAATGTGGGTTTTTTTTTGGAAGTCATTTAATGTCTGTAATTAAATATATATATTTATCCAATCTGTTTTTAGCTTAAAAACATCATTTGAACTACTTCTGTTTGAATTAGTGCTTCCTTTTAGAAATACAATCTCTTATCTCTTTTTACTTTCTTTTTTCCTATTTTTTCCTTTTCTTTTTTTTTTTTTTTTAGTGAGAGACAGTATGATCACAGCACTTTTCTGAAATGATTTGAACTCGAAGAACTATTTCAATAACTTGAATCATCTGGGTTTATCCAAAAATTGAGCTACAACATGTATCTTGTCCCTAAAGAGAAGTTATAAAAGTTCAGACCCAATTTAAAAAGCTTGGCCAACGTATTAATATGGTCAATAAAGAGAGTTCTCTGCGTAAGAGGTAGTGTGGAAATGTCTGTTTTCTTCTTGGGTGTTGTTCACGTGGATGCTGCACAGCCAATTACTCAGACAATGGCGTTCAGCAATGGTTATGGCCCACTGGGGTCTGTCTGTGATCCAGCACTGGGCACCATCTCTTCCAATTATCAAGAGGAAAATGTAAAATGCCTGGTGGAGTCTTTTCGGATGGTGCAATCCTGGCAGAAAGGTCGAGTGTGGACAGGACAGTTATACGAGGTGATGATGATGATGACTTGGTAGAAAATCATCTCTTGATTGTGTTAATGCAGCCAAGGGCAAGTTCGCACTTGTAGAAGGCTTACAGAATGAGACAGCATCTTGGAAGGCAACAGCTCTGGGAAGGCTTGGGATTAACAGCAGATAACAGATTGCGTGTGCACAAATTACTTGAAACAACAGGGAATTCATCAACCGTCCACTATACCCATGGTGGACGACCACTGAGGACAAAGCACATAGCAAAGGACACCTAAGGCAATGGGCTTGGAACTGGAAGGGCAGTTAATTCCTGGGATAGGCTGTGGGGTGGGGAATCTCACACCCATAGGACCGTAGTATCTTACAGGAACAAATGGTCACGCACGCAGTCAGCTGAGCGTTTCCAGATTCTCTGGGCTTGGAGATGGCTTTGCTTTCTGGGCAGCATGAACTTTTTTAATTGGAATCCTTGTCTTGGGATGGGAGGAGGAGATGCATGTGGCTATCACTGAAAACTAATTTAGCCAACTGGAGTATTATGGTAAAATTTGCCAGTGGCACTGGGAATACTACAGGATTCCTATTGCCGCTGGAAAATTGACATTTTTATGCAATATATTGTGTTTTTTTTATAGGAACCTTTCTCTTGAGATGCTCAAATATCCAGGTGCTCTTTTATCCACTGCCTATTTAATGCGCTTAAACCACATCTTGCTTTCTCTTCCCATGCTGAGAGGAAGACACCTTTTTTGCTGTATTACTAAATCAGATGTGCCTGGAACTGCTCTATGGCAGCAAAGCCAACGGGCGCAGGAGCCCTGTGTCCATGCTGTTGGACTCTCTTGTCCTCTGAGAGAGGGAGCTGCATCCCTACCTTCTGGGGATGCTCGCTGGCTCAGGTTGGCTCCTGCTTGGGCATTGTCCATGAGAGCATCATCTGGCCCAAAACAGTGCCGGGGGCTGTTGTAGGAGCATAACAGTACAGCCAGTGGTGTTCCTGCGCCTGGAGATGTTCGCTGGCACAGTTTAATTTACTCGTGCAGATGTAGCCTTTGTGTGTCAGAAGGACCTGGTGCTCTCTGGTGGATCAAATGTCTGCTGTGATAAATAGTGGTTGAGGTGAGGCAAAGTCAAAGGATGCAGCAAGCTGCTCCACTGAGCCCCTGTGAATGTCAGGAGTCGTCTTCGTTTCATGATGGATTCATTCGAGCACTGGAGTTACTCAAAGGGGGAAGAAAGCAACCACTATCTATTCTCAGTATTGACACAGATGTACTTCTTAGTCATGAACTGGCAGAGGCAATATTAGCATGCATCTCTTCTTGAGGAAAAATTACCACTTTTGTGGGTTTTTTTGTTTCTCGGGCCAGGCCCTTGGCTGGTGTGAATCAGAAGAGCATTGCCAATGCCAGGAAATGATGCTAGTTTCTACCAGTTGGGATTCTGGCCAAGGCTGTGCAGTCATTCCCAGTTTGCTTGTGCTGTGGAATGGTGGTAAGGAGCGGCTCAGGGGATGGATTTCACTGCTATAGGTGTTACCAAAAAATAAAGGGCAACAGCTGACTCATGGTGTCCTCTCTCCAGAGCCTCCAGGCTCTGATTTCATATAGAGACAGTGGAAAAAATGGTTCTGCTATTTAAGTCAAACATATACGGAGAAAGGTCACATTCGAAGGATGTGGCACCAGTGGTTAACACGGGACTTGCATAGCTCTAGCAGGGCTCCAACCCAGCAGCCCTTGCCTAGCAGGAGCTCTGGGCAGCAGCTTGTCCCATTTCCTGGTGAGGACATGCCCAGCACTGTGCCATGGGCTGCTGCCAGCTGCAACGTCGACTTGTCCTCTCTGTATCAGCAGACATTGACTTGGGACACGTCTCCTCTCCTCCAAAGCTGTCCACGTGCACCTGGAGTGGGATTCTCTGAAGGGAAGGGGGGTTTTTGCGTCTCTACCTTCCCAGTTCGTCAGGGCTTGTTTCCTCCCCAGGGGTGTTCCAGGAGCCCTCACTCTCATTCTGGATCTACAGGATGTATAGGAGCTTGGCTTCTGGTGAAAGCAATGAGATTTACTCGTGTTTCTTTAGGCTGCTGGTACCTGATTCTGTGCTGCTGAAAAGCAGCAAGAAGTGCATCACTGATGTTTACAGGCAGAGGCTGAGGCCCTTGGAAATATACAGATGTTACAGCAGAAGGACTAAGAAAAATCCCTGAAATAGGTGACTAGATAATTTTTGGCAGTTAATGACCTACTAGAAGATCTGAGTGCTTAAGGGCCCTTCATCTAGGAACTCATTAAATGCCAGATCCATTAGCTGTCATTATTGCTCTTACTATCTTTGGAAACGTAGAAATGCTCAGAAAAACCACGATCATCCTGAAGTGCTGTGAGGGTTGGAGACTGAGCTGCACGTTGGTGGCTATGCACAGGACATGGTCTCACTTGCATCAGGAATAGCAGCAGGTTTGTCCTGTGGAGCTTCAGTGGGATCCATTCTGAGTTGATACTGATCCAAGATGCCCATCTGTTCCTAGGGCACAAATAAAAACATAGCAGCACTTTTATTTTCAACATTGCTCCAGTTGAGAGCTCAGATTCTGAGGTGCAGTTTTGGTCCATGAAGCCTCTGGTCTATTTTCAGTGAGATTTCACATATTTTCGTGAAAAAAGGTATACAGTTCTAAATTTCTTCTGCAGATGAGACATGCAGACCAAATGCATTTATTGGCCATTTTCCTTTGTCTCAGATAGTTAAGATTAAGGAAAGAACACTGGTATTTGGAATCGTAACAATTAGGCTCCAACTTTCCTATTCTGTATGTAATTTTCATACCATTACAAATACTCAGATTTCAGATATGCATTACCATAAGAGAAACAACACTCACAATTACTATTTCCTGAATAGGGGCATAGACGTTAGGCTGTTACAGTGTCTGAAGGGTCTTGCTTGCCTGTGTTAACACAACAGTTCCAAAAAGACCTTGCTCTGCATCTCTTCTTCCATCACCAACACATTGGTGGGACTGTACTTGACTTCATGGTGTTACCCTGGTGTGAATCCAAAGTGATCTGGGAAGGAGATGGAGTTGCTTTGGTTTCACACCAACATAGGAGAATGCAAGGCCATTGGCAGGCTTTCGTGGTCTGGGGCAATTTACTGCTGGCTAGATGGCTAATGGGGTGAAAGTTGGGACCTTGTTCCATTCACGTTTACAGCAGAGGAAAAGTGCTGCTTGCCAGTGGCAGGAGATCCTTTCCAGACCTACATTCCCAAAGCAGGAGAGTTTCACTGTTCTCTATGGAACTATGCCAGGGTGGAAATGGCGAATTCAGGCTCTGGGACCAGTGCTTTTTGCCCATGATATACTTTCCTCAAGAGTGCCATAGTCTTGGAAAGGTGAAATACTACCCCAGAGCATCTCGTGATGGAGAAGGGCTGTCAATTCATTGCTTTCAGTGTAGCTCTCAGTACTGCACACCCCAGCTGTTAACCTGCTCCGTTCAGAGATGAGCACTGGTGGATGTTGTGCTTTGGGAGGTCTCTGTGCATCCAAGGAGGGAACTGAGAAGTGATGGTGATGGTTTCGCTTGTAGCTCTGCATGGCCGTGCTGGTCTTTCACTTTTCCTGTCTGTGTTGAGCATAGGTCATGAGGTCGCATTGCACTTGGATCTTTCTTTGTCTCTTGGAAGGATGAGACTCTGTAAATACACACCCTTTCATTTGGGGAAATGAAAGAAATGGTTCAAGGTCACTGAGCAGAGTTGAGAACAGGCCGTAGCCTCCGGGCTCCCATTGCAAGGCGTTGGCTATCAGACCTCTGACAAAGGCCTTTGAGATGATTCCCCATTTCTCCTTCATGAAGCTGCTCTGACTCATCTGCACCGAGCAGACACAACTTCCCCTGCCCTGTTCCCACAGCAACAACTGTTGCCTTTGGCTTAGGTTCAAAAAGGTTTCTAGGTGCTGAAGTCCCATGATAATCAGTGGGAGCTGAATGCCAAAATGCCTTTTTGGAGTTGGGTCTGAGAAGCTGTCTTGTTTCTGCTGGAGCTGTGGCTAGGGGGATGCTCTGAAGGTTCAGAGATGCTGACTTTTTTCTTTTTTTCCCCCTGGTTAAAAGATAAGAGCATCTATCTGTCTGTCTACCCGCTGGTTAACCATGCAGCCAAACAGACTCCATCAAATAACTGTGGCTTTTCCTACTCAGTGCAACTCTGGGTCATTGAAACATCTTCGTTTCATTTTCCTTCCCCATGTAGCGTCTCAGATGTAAAACTAATTTTACTAGTTACAGGGAGGGATCTGGCTATGAAAACTGCCTCTGCTTCATCAACACTTCTTTCCTTCTTTATTTAGTCACCGTCTTGAGAGTGAGCTCTCAGTCTGACACAGCAGCAGACGATCCAGGAGGGGCCCATGAGATTGCATCCATTATTCCCAGCAGAGACAAGCCAGGCGAGGTCCATGAGGTTTCATCCATTATTCCATCCCAGATGGACCAGATAAGGTCAATGAAGTTTCATCCATTATTCTCAGCACAGATGAACCAGGCAAGGTCCATGAGGTTTCACCCATTATTCCCAGCACAGAGATATCTGGTGCCAAATTGCAGCATGGCAAACTGGATATGAAGTCTCTGTGACCCACTTTACCCTCACCAAGGCTTCATTGCATGCCAGTGGGGAATGGGCAGTGGCTTTCAGCAGGTAGCTTGAAGGCAGGTACATTCCCTCTGCTGTGAGATGTGTTTTTTTTCAGAAAAAAAATGAAATTGTTTTACGTTTTTATTTTGAGATTACAGTCTTGTATAGAAAACTTGCCCCAAATTAAATGATGTGAAAGCAATAATTATTTATTCTTACTCCAAAAAAATAAAAGAGATTTTGATTAGGCTGAAACAACCTGTGAGTTATGCAGGCTCCAGCCAGCAAACCAAACAACGAGGGCTTGGAGGTGCCAGGGGAGCGATGGCACAGGGAACACGAGCAACAAACAGATGAAGTGACTACAACAGTGGGAAGCAGCAGGAGCTGCTGTGCCCAAACAGAGGGCTGGAAGCCTGCCCATCTCTGACTAACATCTATAGAGTTATTTATTCCTCCCCAGAACCAGGACCTCCCCCAGGAGCTGCTGCAGATCAGATTTGCAGGAACACTTCGTGGCAACTTCGCCCTGCCACTGACCCCAGTGTGCACTGCAAAGTCCCCATGCTGCACTTGGATCAGGTTCCTTCTGGGCCCCTCATGACTCCCTGCCATCACTAATTTCTTCTTTCTTTTAATATTCAAAGTGAGGTTGCAGCCCTCAGAGGAGCTGATTTTATAGCACGTTATGAGGTGTGTTGGGAGGGAGTTGGGAGGCGTTGGCGAGGGCTGGAGGACTGTGGAGGATGGATAGCGCCAAACTTGAGCAAGACCCACCTGTATGGTGCACAGGGAGCAAAACATCCTTAAAACAGCGCCTGGGTTTTGTTTCAGAAGACATTGGTTCATCCCACAGAGAGGCAGGAACAAGCTAACAGATGGAATGGAGATGGCCAGAGGTCCATGACCCAGGGCATGCTGGCTGGCTGAGCCATTGATGGTTTGGATGTCCCTGGTGGAGCTGGCAGGAGCCTCAAGGTATTGCCTCCAACTGTGGCCTGAGTGAGTGCTCTGTTGGCAGCGTTGGACATCTGCACCATCCCATCTGCAGCAATGTGCGTGGGCTGCAAACACGCCTGGGAAGCAGAATAAATCAGCCTCCACCGAGCCCCTCCTTCCTCTTCTCTGGGTGGCTCCTCCGAAGCTGCCTCCAGTGTCACGGCACGGGGCAGATACCCCCCGAGGGCCTTTGGGAAGAGCTGTTTCCAACAGTACCCAAGGGATGGAGGTGCCTGATAACCCCGGTTTCTGCTATCTGTCAGCATTGCCTGGGCTGGAGTAGGCAGGGCTGTTCCACGTTCAGGCGTTTTGGCAATGGTCTCTCATCTGGGCATGGCCCTTGCCTCGTGAATCTCTTATCTCATGCGTATTTTATTTCCCCACATGGAGTACAGCTGGGGCAGGAGGTTTATAAGCAGGAAGGCATTTCCCCTCCCTGAGCATGGCTTGGGAAAGGGGGAGGGAGCGGGGAGGTGATTTTGTGGCTGACAGACCAAGGGGATCCACCGTGCCAAGCTGCATCTGTGGTTCCTGAGAAATCAATTAGAGAGGGAGGGGAGGGGAGGTTGGCAAACCGCATGGTTGAAAGGAAAACATCACAAAAATGAAGCGGAGGGATGTTTTGAAGACGAGGATGTGAGCTCGTGGCTTTGTTTGGTAGCGGGTGCGTGTGAGAGAGACGCTCCCCAAAAGGTTAATCTAGAGCTGGTAGGGAGGGCTGGCCCCGGATCTGGGAAGCAGGCTGCTAATAAAAGAGATTGAGAGACCACACTTGTCCCGTGCTGAACGAGATCACCCAGTATCTGCGGTATGCAGTGGCAGGGATGGGAGAAAATGCTCATTTGGCAACACTGCAGCGTTTTGCAAACTCCATTAGTGTTAGCTGGAGCATTTGGGCTGCTTTCAGACTTCAGTTCCCTCCCCACCAGTCTGGAAGATTTGAAGTGCTCTGTCCTAGTGTTTTGGAAGTGAACGTGTCCAGAGGTATTTAAAGAAGTACATTTCTGATGCTACTCGGAGTTGGAGTGGAGAGTATTGGAAAGGCCCTTTGGGATGGTCAGCACGAGCTGCAGTCGTGTCAAGAGAACTTTCCTGGTACCAGTCCTTGCTCCCTGGACTGCCCCTGTTTTAAATTGAATAACTCCTTGGGTGCAGATTTCTGGTCAGAAGTTTCATCCCAGATTATCTCTTTCATCTTCCCTCTGCCCTGACACCTTTATAACTCATTTCTGTTTCACCAAAAGATGCGTTCTTTAGGGATGTGACTCACTCATCACTTCGGGAGGAGATAAGAGGGGAGGGTGATGATGAGGATCATCTTCACTGTGAATTTCCTCTTCCTCCAGCCTCACCTCGTGGGTTGTGTGGTCTTCTGTGGCACCAAGATGTAGCAAAAATATGTGACCAAGGGTCTGCTGGAGGTGTCACGATCCCTGATGTCAACAAACACCTCCAAGTCCAGCTCAAAGGGATAGTAGTGCTGAGTCTTCAACTGAGCGATGAATTGCACTGCTGGGAGGTGGCATATAGGAATCTTAACCTTCCTCCCCAAGCAAAAGGGAGTGGAATCCCTGTTTCCTACACTCTTGGAAGTTGTTCAGCCCACAGATTTGTTTTCCATCACTTTCCTCTCTATCAATACCATTGCATCAGTGACAGGGGGGCAAGAGTATTCATCACCTCTGGGAGAAAGCTCTGGGGTGCAGGGAACTTGTCTGTGGTTGTGGTGCTGCACGAAGCACCTGCATCTCTGGGCAGGAGGGAGATTTGGGATGAGGCCTCAGGCTCATGGGCTCAGGGATGTGCCCTAGCAGATGCTTGAGCTGCCTCATGTTCTGCAGGGAGTTCTGAGCCCCTGTCTTAGGCTGAGGATTGCTGTATGGAAACCAGGCCCTTGGGGTCGAGCACTTGAACTCTTGGGTTGACCTTCCTCAATACACTTGCTGTTATTCATGCAGGAACGGTAACCATAGGTTCAGCTATGGGTTACACTTTTCTCTATACTGTTATACTCAAGGGAACCATCCTTCCAAGCTCCTTCCTGGTGGAAATACCCATCTCATAGGACTCCTCAGGTCTACATGTTTTCACTATGATTTCACTCTTCATAATAAATTCCCCCAGAACCCTTCCTAGGGTCTTTCAGATCACTGCTTGTACGGTTCCTGGGAGACAGACCTGCTGAGAGGGGAGAACTGAGCCAACGTGCAATGGGATGGAGGACTTGGGAACAAGAACAGCCAATGCTGTGTGATAGTGTCCCTGTGTGAGACAGAGTTCGTCTGTGGGTGTGAGAAAGGAGTATTTGGAAGTGAGCAAGCGTGGGCGTGAGGTGTGTGTGAGAGTGTGCATGCATTTCCATCCCCACACTTTGAAAAACTTTTTGGAGCACTGCAGTGTTCGAACAGGCCCCGGTTCCCAAAATAATCAGCCCATCTTGAGAAGTTACGAAGTCTGTGGACACCTGGAGGAGATGGCTTTCCTCGCTGTGCCTCAAAACGAATTTTAAGCAGCTGATGCTGGCTGATGCAGCTGTGCTGGCTGCAGTGCTACATGGTGGAGTGGCTGCAAGGTGTGCTGGGGGTCAGGGCAGGTGCAGAGGGACGTCTAGGGGAGCATAGCATCCACTCCTTGTCCCCAAAGCTTCCTCTCACTGGGGCTTTGAGAGATGGGGAAATGCTATGTCTTCTTCATCTCCTCCACCACTGTCCTGGGAGTGGTGAAAAATGTATGGTCAGAGACCCATAGGATCAGGGCTGGGCTGTATGCAGCTTCACAAACTTCCAAAAAAAATAAAAGAGTGAAGTCATCCCAGTTTTTATGTTGGTGTGATAGGCTTTATTGTTTTCTCCTCCCAGAGCCAACACTGTGCTCCAAAACCAATGTAAGCACCATGTGCTCGGTCTGATGTTGCAGCTCTTCAGAGCCGTGTCCCTGGATGAAAACGCATGGGCGGCACGTACAGCATGTAAACCCTTTTTATCCAAAACCATATGTGTGCTGGCACCACTGCAAGGGGATAGGGCTTCTCCTCCTGTGTCAGCAGTTCCCCGCCTTGCCAGCCCTGACACGCGTTCACCACGGGGGAGATGTGGGTCCCTTTGCTGTCAGGAAGGGTTCCAGCCACGTCTCCCACCGTGCTCACCCACCGCTCTCCTGGGGCTACAGGGGGAGGTGGCAGGTGGCTCTTGGCTCCCCCGTCCCCTGTCTGGGGGAAGCTGTTCCACTCTGCAGCAGGGAAGCACCGAACTCAGTGGGTCAGCAAGAAAGAACAAGCAAGGCTGTGTTAGCGCTTGGGGAAATTCACCTGGGAGCAGGGAGGACGGAGTTCCCGTTCGTGCTCCAAGGACTGTTTATGTATTTTAAAATTAAACAACCCATGGTGCTGGTAACTGGAATTCAGGTCTCCCCACTCCCAGGGGAGTGCCCCAATCCCAAGGCTGCGGAGTCATGCTCACTCTTGCCCTCTGGAGCTTCAGGTTTTGATTTCTTTTCTTTTTTTTTTTTCACCCTGCTGCATAGCTTCTCCAAAACGGGGGTGTAAGCCCCTCTCCAGGCTGTTGGGTAGGGGCAGTGCCCACAGCATGCAGGATTTGGAGGATTTCTGCCTCCTGCGTCAGAGCGAGCTGCGGTTTCCCACACCCAGGGAATACTCTCTGACCTTTCAGCTGTTAATTGGGAGAAGAGTGCTCGAGTTTTACCTCCTACTCCTGCGTGTTGTAAGCACGGCGTGTGATGTGGTAGGCATGCGATGCAAGCAGCCGTGGGCCAGGCCTCGGAGGTGGCACAGGGGAGGAACAACACGTTGGCCAAGCAAAGCCTACGTGGACTGAGGCACTTCCGAGCACATCCTAATGTCATACCTCTGGGCTGGGGACCCTCGTCGTAAAAATCTAGCTGTAGATATCCCTGTTCAATGCAGAGGGGTTGGACTAGGTGACTTTTAAAGGTCCATTCCAACTCGAATGGTTCCATGATTCTATGAAATGGAGGTTTCTCAGGGACGCCAATGCCTCTACGGTTACGATGGAAGTTCTCTCAATGTTGGTCTTGGGGCAGGTAGATCAATGGGGTAGATCGATGGCTAAAACGTGGGTTTGGCCTTATGAACTCCAGTGTGAGTGCTCTTACTGTTGTTTTGTCTTGGACAAAGCTCCTGCACTCTCCAGGCCCCATCCTTCAGTGAGGCCCCTTGGAAAGCAGCATGGTCTAAAGCTGTGTTTCTCTCTGAGCCTGGGATCACGAGTTGCAGTGGGGCCATAAACAGGAAGGCTTTGATATTGCTAATGCTAGGGATGAAGAGCAAGGAGAAGGGCCGTTGCACAGCTTCTGCTGAGCTTGGTGCTCCCTTGTTTCCCAGCTTTCCCTCTGACTTTTTAATGGTCTTTGGCCCTTAATCCCATAAGAGCCGTCGCAGGACCCTGCAAGAGGCTGAGCTCCCCTCTGGAGGCACAAAGCGTCCCCAGCTCTGGTTACGACGCCGGTCTCCCAAGTTCTAGTTCAGTCTCAAGCGTGGAGTCTGTGCCTGTGGGCAAATCACTTCCACCTCTGTAAGATCTGGCTGTAAAACAAGGCTAATAACACCAAATTACCTACCTGTGAGAATTAATGAGATCATACTCGCTCAGCCCTTTGAAGGCATGAAGCATTACAGAAGCACTGGGGCATTATTACAGAGTGTGTTTTTAATATACGTCTAGTTTCACTTACAAATTGGAGTTTTGCTCCCTTTTGACTGAACGGCACTAATTAGACATGTAAGGTAGGAAATAAATGTTTCCAGTGTTACTTAGGCTGGAAACCAGTTAATTTCAGGGTTCTTTGGTTTAATTGCGTCTGAAAAGACATTGAGAAAACGTGTAATGAGCTGAGAACGCTTTAACTTTGTTTTTATTGTTCCCTAAACTCTTGCTTCTGCTAAGTCGCAAGATGCCAGTAAAACAGTGGAGAACTGGATGGGAGCCCTTTTTTTTTTGATATGTCAAGGTAAAATAATTCCTACTTATTTTGCTTAATGTAGCCCTCCTCCTCCATAAATCTCTGAGCACTCCACAAAAGCGGGCGCAGCGTTACCCTCATTTTACTAAGTGGGAAACATAAAGCAGAAAGAGGTTGTGGGATTTGCCCGCGGTCAAGTAAATTAGGCCTTGTCTACGTGAGAAACATGTGCCAATTTAGTAAAACAGGTGGAAAACACACTGTGGACACTTACCTCATTTTCAGAGTAACTTTTTCATGTTTTCATTTTAGCCAATTCCTATCAATTCAGGCTTGCTTTAGTGGCTTTAAAGCAAGAGGTTCTCATAGGCTGTTGTGCTGGGTTGACTAAGGTGTAATAAAGCCACCCCTGACCTTGGGCTGGTGACAATCTCAGTGGCAAACAGGAGTTATGGGATGCCTGAAGCCCAGCACATCTTGTTATCTATCCCTCCTGGGGAAATCCTTTTCCCTTACAGGGTTAGATTAGGTCATGTTGATATAGAAGAAGCCACCCTGTTATCTCCTGAGCACATTTGAATTAATGAGCATCATGAGTAAATGCAAAGAGTCAATGAAGTTGTTGCAGTTTTCTATTAGTATAGCAGAGAGCAGAAGCATAGACTACTGTTAAAATCACATTTTAAATGCCTGGCTTCCTGATGTAGGTAGGTATTTCTGGATTTAACCCTGCTTGGAGATGTTGTGTTTGGGATGTTGTGTTTGGGCTGCTAACCCTTTGGAAAGGCCCTTTGGAAGGGCACAGACAGGCGATTTCTGAGAATGTGTAACAGGGCAAATGTAGGCCTGATATGTCTGCACCTAGGGACTGGATGCACCTCTGTGTTCCGTGCCATAAAAAAGGTATTTCCAAGGAATAGGAGTCAGAGCTTCACCCTCTGTTGAGTATAAGCAAGGCCAATAGACTCCATTTAATCTAAGTGCTGGAAGTTAGGTGAGTTCTGTAACTGACTTAGGCAGTGTCCTCTTCTCTTCTCTTCTCTTCTCTTCTCTTCTCTTCCTTTCTCTCTACATAAAAGCAAGGGAGCACACTGAAATATCACAAGAAAGTCAGACCAGGAAAGTCTGTCCATCCCAATCACTCAAAACCATTCCTGGGTCCGGATGTAGTAGCGTGGTATTCAGTGGCTTTCTGTTTTCCTGTAACCTTAGAAACAACCATGACTAAAGAGATTGTGGAAAGAACATTTTTTGCTTTCCCACCACTTCATTCCTGGGGAATACAATTAGGAAGCTCCAAGCTCAGCAGTCAGGTAGGCTTTTTGGGGATTGTGTCTGAACAATGTCAGCTTTGGGAGAGATGTGGATTGGTCCAAGGAGGCTTGGGGGGCAAACAGTGCCCTAGAAGGGTACAGGATGTGGTGTGTGAAACTGGCTGTGGGAACATCAGAGGGCAATGGCCTTTCTCTCATCAGACCGCAGAAAGTTTTAGAAATGCTTCAAATCTGGTTGCTGAAGCTGACAGTTGGACTTGATGATCTTTGAGGTCTTTTCCAACCTTAATGATTCTATGATTCTTAATGATTCTGTGAAGCTGTCTGGGAGCTGCTCAGAGAAGATGATTGGGCTGTCTGTGACAAACATAAAAAATGAAAGATTTTGGCCTGATTTACTGAATCTGGAGAACCACGAGATCTGGTGGCAATGTCCACAGACTTGCTCTGTGATTAGGGCATGTTTCTTACCTGTCCAGTGGGACTGACCATCCTTCTCATGTTATCTGACATGGGTCACAATCCACAATCACAGTCACTTCCATTGATTCCTCCTGTTACCTATGTTTACTCAGCACGTAGTTTCATGGTACTTTGGCCATTACTGAGTAAGTTTTCAGTGATTTTTTGTTTGTTTGTTTGTTTGATGAATGTAGAAATATTGTGAAACATTTATTCAGCTGTATTTCCATTCACTTTTGGAAAGGCAGAAACAGATTCCTGATGATTGAAATTGCTATAAACTCCTCATTAGTAACCTGCAGGTAGAAACCCATGACCACCGGAGTTTTCTCATTTAATTATTTAGATATACTTTTATCTATGCATTCATTATCCTGGATTAGGGTGGTGGTAAAGTATTTCTTAATCTGTCAGTCAGAGTTCTTCCACAGTCAAGGGAAACAAACAGTGTCCTTTAAAGTCTCATCTGTCATAGAACCATGGAATTGTTTAGGTTGGAGAAGACCTCTAAGGTCATGGAGTCCAACCATTAACATAGTGCTGTCCTAACTAAGGAGCGAGCAGAGCAGAGCAATAAGTGCAGGTATCTTCTGATCATCTGTTTTTCTCCTCTTGGCTCTCTTCGGCCTTTGAGTCTCTCCCTTTGGTCCATTCGTTAGTGGTGAGCGAATCCCAGCCTTGCTCAGCTAGGATGGCTGGAGCTGGTGAGTCCTGGACACTGGTGGCTCTTCCTCAAGGGACAGGAGACACTGTCTGTGGGGACTGTCACCTTCATCTCTTCCCTGTTACATGGGCATGCCCATGAACCTCTGCTATTTTATGCTCTGATGTTCAGAATCATAAAATTATAGAATCACAGAATGGTTTAGGTTGGAAGGGACCATGAAAAATAATTATCCCTCCTGATTATAAGCTCAGTAAGCTCAAGTCCAGTTCAAATCTAGACCATTCTTAACGTTAAAAATTCTGCAGGGGTTCAGAGCATTTTGAAAGCAGCTCAGCTCTCCATGCAGAGGGAGTAGGGTCATCAGGTGGGAATGGCAGCCTGGATCACGATGGATCGTGAAGTCCAACTCCTACTGTAGGCACTGCAGGCACAGATGGTGCAAGAGGTTAAGGGCGTGGAAACAGCTTTGGTCACACTGACACTGATCGGGGTGGGAGAGAAATAAGACTAACGCATTGTTCAACCAGGAAGAGGAGCAGAGGAAATGCAACAGTGTAAGAATCATGTGGCAGTGCCTGTGCCCTCTGCAGTCTCCCTCAACAGCCACCCAGACTCCTCTACAGCTAACCCCACGTATCTACTCCTCAACCCCAAGTGCTGATCTACACAAAAGATATCATGCCACTTCCAACATCATTTTTCTCTTATTTCAGGTGTTGTGGGGTGCGCAGTAGATCCAGAACCTTTCTGGTGGCTCATGTCCCAAGTGTAGGAAGGATAATCTAGTATGTCTCCTAAGCTTAGCTTAAAAAGGATCACCATGGACAAAAAACCATCCAGCAAGCTAATACATGACCTAGGAAGATGAAGAAGCAATTCTTCCTTAAAGGTGGTTGTATTTTAAGGTGAGATTCTGATGAGAGGCTGAGGAACAGCAGCTGAGCACTTAACTTAGGGAAATTCTGGGACTCTGGGTGCTTTCGAACGTTGACATCAGCCCTCTCTGTGGCTTTCAGAGCCAGGGGAGGGAGGGCTGCTTGCAGGCAGCCCCGAGGCAGCTGCGGGAGCGCCGGGCGGCCCCGGTACCATGGACAGCGGTGGGCACCGCTCCGGCCCCACGCGGGGACACGGCCACCCGCGGGGCCAGCCCGGCTGCCAGGAGCATCCCTCCCTTCTCTTCCTGAAGCTGGTGGAGTGACTTCGTCCCCTTCTGCTTCATGCTGTCGGCCTTGCCTGGGAAACCTGTGAGAATTTTTCTTTTGGAAGCTGCTGTTCATTGCAAGGGCTGGAAGGTGTAAAGTCTTCGAATTTTGGTATTGCAGGGGACCAACACACATAGCCTGTCCATGAGGTGCTCTCCATTTCCTTAGGCAGAGAGCAGCCTTTTCTTCAGAAGAAGAGAACTTGTCCTTTTGGTATCTTTCCTGACATCCATCCAGAGCACTGCCCCAGTATCATTGAAAGTAGCTGGAATATAAGGAGGAAAATCTACAATAATAAGTATTTCTGAGAAAAGGGATTTGATAAATGTTGCTGTTGCTGGGGATCTATAGCAATTGTAGCTTTAAAGTGTTTATTCCAGTTGCAGAAGGTCCAGGGCAGGCTTGTTCTGGTAGCACAGGGAGGTTACCCATCACCGTATCCCTTCTGCTCACCAGGAGCAAGGAGTGCTGAGAGAAGATCAGAAAAATCTTTCAGGTTGCATGTTAAACACCTATAATTTAATGTTCAGAAAAAGAACCACCTCTGAGCCTGGGGAGGAGCAGTGTACAGCAAAGTGGCTGTAGATGCTAATCAGGCTTAGTGGAGAACACAAAAGAGCTTAAACTGCAAAAGAAAGCTAATTGCAAAACCTCCGGGGAGAAACCCACCTCCAAGCCTTGTTCTGCTGCACCTCTGATCAGGACATTGGTGCTGAGTGCAGAGAATTGAGGACATCAAAGCAGCAGCTATGCATAACCGAGGAGCACTAATAATTGCTGAGAAACTAGTTTGGCGATCTCACGAGCACAATACTTAGAAAAGGGATGCCAGGTCCTCCAGTGATGCATGTAGCCAAGAGGCTCTGGAAATCACCCAGATTTCTCCCAAGCTAGGTGAATGTTATGCAGTAAGGTCGGGCAAGTTGTACTTTTTTTATACCAACTGGACGCTTGGCCATCAGCTGATTGCTTCTGTATAGGTGTTTCTTGGTGTAGATATGTTTAAAAGGTAATTTGCCTCATAATGTCAGCAAGCAGAAATAAATGCCTGTGAGGACTGACACTTTGCCATGTGCAAATTATATTCCTGGCCATTGCAGCCTTCTCTGCAACAGCAGTCAGCATGGAGAGCTGGTTCTGGGAACAAGGAAGGATGCCCATGGAGGACAAGAAGAACTGGGGAGTGTTTTTTCTTGGGTGCTGTCAACCCAGCAGTTAGAGCACTGAGAGGATTTCATTAAGCATTTGATCTGGATTTCAGAAGGATGTAGATATTCCATTACGGATCACGGTCCTGTTGTGCTCGGCGCTGTGCAAACACACGCTCCTTGGCCTGAGATGTTTGTAGTCTGTAAAAGGACAAAACAATAGCTAGATGATGGACTCCCTTTCTCTAGTGGGAAGTGATTCAGGCTTGTCAATGTTCAGTCATTTCAGACTGAGAGGTGGAGGGGTCTGCATGTGAAGAGCAGGATGAACATGGCAAGATGCTGTGACCCAGAGATGGGTCCCCAAGGGCATCCAGAGCTGTGCAGCTTTCCTGAGCTCTGCGTTGGTGCTGGGTGTTGGGTAAAGAAAGATTTGTCAGCGGCTTTCTACTCATGTTTAGCACCAGGACTGCATGAGCGTGTGTGTATGAGGGAGGATGCTGTGATTCTGGGAAGGCTGAGTTCTTGAAGCTAGGGGAACTGGCTGTGTTTTGCCCCAAAGACTGACTCCTGTGCACAGTCAGACAAAGCGGTGTGAAGAGCTCTGAAAATTTTGGATCACAGGCCTCCCGTGATGGCAGTCTGTGCCATAGGAGAAGATCCTATCACCTGCTTGTGTTGCTAACGAGTTTTCTGATTCATACCAACCCTTTGTTTGGTCTGCCGTAGTATCAGAGCTTTCCTTGGACACCACCAGTTGGTTTTCTCTGGGTGCTGTTCTGTATTAGGCAACACGATATCCACCACCAAAGCTTTCATGGGACCTTGGGGACAGGCTTCCTACGTGCCCGGACAAGCATTACAAAAACTGTTTCTCAGTGCAAGTTTCCCACAGCCAAAGAAATTCCTTGCAGGGGCCACACCTGCCTCTGAACTTGTTTAACACCAACCTACTAAATGGGCGAAGCTGATAGGGACTGGAACCCACTGGAAAACACGCAGCCCAGCCCAATCTGAACATCTTCACCTGCGGCAAAACTTTCCTCTGCAGACGAGGCGACAGATGTCAACTGCAGTGCTCTGCTCCTCTTGACGTGCTTACTTCCACCCTGGGGAAGGGAGCTGGGACCCACAGGAGGTGTCAGATGGAGAACCCCAGTCCTGGCACAAAAGGTGGCTCAGAATCATTCCTCATGAGAGACTTGAGATGGGCCTGCAGGGGAATGCAAGGTCTGAAGCCCCTCTGTGAAATTCTTGGGTGGGTTGGGATGCTCGTGTTTTCCTGGCAGCAAGCACAGCCTTTGTGTTTTTCGCTTGGAACAAGTTTTTCTAGGTCTGGAAGTGTCCCAAGTGAGAAGAAAACTGTGATATCTCAGCTGCTTAAAGACTCATGGGAAAAACTTTCAGAGGTTTTAGTGTCATCTAAACTGAACCTGAATTCCAAACCTGGTCTGTTCCTTGCTTTTGAACAAAGACCCTGAAATTTAACCACTGAGAGTAAGGAGAACTAAGTTATTTTTGGTTAAGAAAAAAATAATTCTGACTAAAAACATTCTCACCCCAAATACCATCTTGGATCAAAAATATTTGGCATTATGTGTCCAAAATTTGAAACACATTCATCTGGAAAAGTATAAATAAATAAATAAAACACTTCTTGTTGCCTTTTCCAAATAAACCTTTTTCCTGTTTAATTTTGCAAAGGCATTTTTAGTTTAAACATTGGTCTGATATTTTGTAAAGGTTAAATTATGCAAAATGGAACAAATAATTTATTCCAACTTGAGTGCTGTGGCCGCTACAGAAATGTTTTGGTTAGTTGGTTTTTCTACCTGAAAAACCTAAAAGGCAACAAAAGACATGTATTTATTCATTTATTTATTCTTTTTTTTTTTTTTGGCTGCAGAATTGAATAATCAGTTTCTCAAGACCCACATTGGTCTCCGTGACTGAGCTTCACAGTTTGTGATTAGATTTGTGCTACCACTTTGCAAATTCTTCCAGGAATTCTTAAACTCTTGATTGCCAAGAGCCGAGCAAACACACCAAGAGAATTCTGGTTCTGTGCTTGTCCTTGCTGTGCTGCCCATGTATAATCTCCTCATATCATCCTCCACCAGACATGGATGACAACAGGGAGTAATGCAAGGGTTTTAGTTTTTAATTCGTTTTGAGTAAGGCTGTTTTCATAGAATCATCAAATCGTTTAGGCTGGAAAAGGCTCTTAAGATCATCCAGCCCAACCATTTTCTAGTGTTAGCCACCAAAAAGAGGACTTGGATGCTGCCTGAACACTTGGGAATGTGCCAACGTGACGGTACTTCCCTCTTAGGCTGCGTTTGACCAAAACACAGCCATGTACATGGACTATTTCCCAACAAACTCTTGAGATAGGGACAATCATCTCAGTGGCTGAGTTGGGTGAACAGTGGCTGCGAGGTTCCTTGGTTCACTTAATGCTTTCTCAAGAGCTTCCCTGCACAATTCCTGATCTGGTGGCATGATTTTCCATCTTGTTTACCCTTTGGGAGGGGGAGGATGACTTCAGCGGTGCTCCAGCTGAGGGAAAGGCGCGTTGGCTTGGTTGGGTTTTCTTTTGACCTACTTACCGACGCGCAACTGAAACTATCCCTGAGTTTGGCTGATGGCCATGTGAAACCGTGTGGTTGCAACTGGTGGGAAACTCCTAAGCAGAATCCCATGGGAATGAGCGGCAGCACCCGCTGTGGGGTCTGCCACTGGAGCTGCCACAGCATTGGGCAAGGCTCTGCAGGGACCACGGGCATGAAGATACGCAGTGAGGCTTTGTGATTTGTGACGTAGGCATGAGAGCAGCTTGATTTTGGCTGGATGTTGAGTTTTAGGCTGATAAAATGTTTGCAGTAAACACAAACCAAAGAGGCTTATGAGCCTTCAAGCTTTAGCCCATGATCCTGCATGTATGTGCAGGCTTGCATGTCACGTTTGAGGCTTGGTTAGATCCATCCTCTGCGCTGAATCACAGAAGCAGGTGGATAATCTGAGTAAGATGGGAATCTTTTCCCTTCTTGCAGCTGGATCATGAGTATGTCATTGGTAAAACTCCCCTGCAGGTTAATGACTTAGACAGCCCTGTGCTTTGCCCAGCTGTGATAAATGACTAACTAATACCAAGAGCTCCTTGGAGAAGTTGGAACCCCTAAGGGTGGCTGCCTGCAGGTGTGTCTCAAGTCAGATCTGTGGAAGTCCTGAGTTAATGCAGGGAGGATTTCACACTCGTGGGGCTCAAAATTCCACTCTCCATGGGATAAATGCTGCTTCAGACTTCATTGGCTCTGTGCAAAACTTGAGTTGGGTTCACCAGGGTCTGCTGCGCTGTGACTGTTTCAATGTCTTGTCCATGGGAGTGCAGTTTATTTGTCCATCAGGAGCATAATTCCATGAGAACATCACAGTGGGGTTTACAGGGCTTCACCTCCCATGTGCATGTATGGTTTTTCTTGTGATGAGACGTGGATAGTTCCTGCAGGGTGGGTAGAAAAGAACTTTTTGAGCTGCTTATAGCTCTTGTTCATGAGCCATCATAGCCCAGTTTGGAAGGGTCCACGCGCTCCCTGTATCACAGCACAAGTTCTGCTTTGTTAAAAAAAATAAAGATCGGCTGATTCAGATTTAATGATTTATGGAAAGACAATGAAGATCTGTCCAAAAGCCTTTTGAGTTTAAATTAGCTGTGGGTCTGACTCACTTGTGTCTCAGACGTGTGTGTGTGAAACTGGGCTAGGCTGTAAGAGAGGTCATGTAGTTTGCCTTCAGACTTTCAGCGGGGGAATCTCGATCAGGGTCCAAAAATCAATCAATTGCTCCTGGAATCGGGACCTGGGGACTGATGTGAGATGAAAAGCATCCAGGAGTCCCTGCTGGGGATGGTGCAGGGGAGGTGGGCATCCACGTGCAGGTGGCACAGACTTCTGCTGTCAGAGTGGACTTGAGGAGTTTGCTTGATGTATGGCCTTGGGAGAAGAGCAGTGCTGGCAGCTAGCTGCTGGGGAGGGGGGTGCCATTCATCAAGGGGGGAAATGGGGTAGGGGCTGCGGGGGAGGCACTGGAGTGCGTCCAAAGAAGGNGATAAATGACTAACTAATACCAAGAGCTCCTTGGAGAAGTTGGAACCCCTAAGGGGGGCTGCCTGCAGGTGTGTCTCAAGTCAGATCTGTGGAAGTCCTGAGTTAATGCAGGGAGGATTTCACACTCGTGGGGCTCAAAATTCCACTCTCCATGGGATAAATGCTGCTTCAGACTTCATTGGCTCTGTGCAAAACTTGAGTTGGGTTCACCAGGGTCTGCTGCGCTGTGACTGTTTCAATGTCTTGTCCATGGGAGTGCAGCTTATTTGTCCATCAGGAGCATAATTCCATGAGAACATCACAGTGGGGTTTACAGGGCTTCACCTCCATGTGCATGTATGGTTTTTCTTGTGATGAGACGTGGATAGTTCCTGCAGGGCGGGTAGAAAAGAACTTTTTGAGCTGCTTATAGCTCTTGTTCATGAGCCATCATAGCCCAGTTTGGAAGGGTCCACGCGCTCCCTGTATCACAGCACAAGTTCTGCTTTGTTAAAAAAAATAAAGATCGGCTGATTCAGATTTAATGATTTATGGAAAGACAATGAAGATCTGTCCAAAAGCCTTTTGAGTTTAAATTAGCTGTGGGTCTGACTCACTTGTGTCTCAGACGTGTGTGTGTGAAACTGGGCTGGGCTGTAAGAGAGGTCATGTAGTTTGCCTTCAGACTTTCAGCGGGGGAATCTCGATCAGGGTCCAAAAATCAATCAATTGCTCCTGGAATCGGGACCTGGGGACTGATGTGAGATGAAAAGCATCCAGGAGTCCCTGCTGGGGATGGTGCAGGGGAGGTGGGCATCCACGTGCAGGTGGCACAGACTTCTGCTGTCAGAGTGGACTTGAGGAGTTTGCTTGATGTATGGCCTTGGGAGAAGAGCAGTGCTGGCAGCTAGCTGCTGGGGAGGGGGGTGCCATTCATCAAGGGGGGAAATGGGGTAGGGGCTGCGGGGGAGGCACTGGAGTGCGTCCAAAGAAGGGCACGAAACCGTGAAGGGTCTGGAGCACAGTCTTATGAGGAGCTGCTAAGGGAATTCAGAGAGCTCAGTCTGGAGAAGTGGAGGCTCAGGGCAGACCTTATGGCTCTCTACAGCTCCCTGAAAGGAGGTTGGGGCGAGGAGGGGGTTGGCTTCTGCTGCCCGGTAGCAGCGATAGGATGAGGGCTGATGGCTTCACATTGTGCCATGGGAGGGACAGGTTGGATATTAGGAAAAATTTATTCTCAGAAAGAGTGGTCAGGCACTGGCACAGCTGCCCAGGGAGAGGTGGAGTCACCGTGCCTGGGGGTGTTCAGGAATCATGGAGATGTGACACTTGGGGACATGGCTCAGTGGGCATGGTGGGGTTGGGCTTGGTGATCCTAGGGGTCTTTTCCAACCTTACTGATCCTATGATTCTATGGCTCTATGCAGGTGACCTTGCCTTTCAAGGTCCTCTTGCCCATCAGACCCAGCTCTGGAGCACATAGCATTGGTGGCTGTGGAGCTTCAGGGTCGTGTTCTGCAGCTGCTGGAGGAGTGGAAGGGCAGGGGTTCAGTCTGGAAGTCTTCTAGAGTCTGGGAAACTAGATATTCCCCAGTAATTCAGGACCTCAGTGCAGCTGAAAAGGCTCATAGGAACTGGATGGAGGTGGCATCGGTAGCTTAATTTGGATAATGCTGAACCTCTGATCTTTTAGCATAACCTGGGCATCATGTACGAACGTGCCTCTGACCTTGGGCCTGCAGACCTCATTGCCTGGAGGAAATGCTGAGTCCATGAACTCGTCAGATTTTGGGCTGGTGGAGTGAGGACAAGACCCACCCTCAGACGCATTAGATAGAAAGAATTAGGAGACGCGAGGGAAAAATCTGATGCAACAGCTGACCTCAGAGGGAAGAAGGCAAGAGGAGAGGTTCAAGGTGATGATTTCCCTAGGCATGGTTAGTTTTTCCTTTTCTTTATTCTTTTTCTTGCAAACTGTTCCTACAGCATACATAATTATTGGCCACAGTCTAAACGATGATGCTACTGAAGCTCTAAAGTTTTGTCCCTGTGATGCATGAAACAGAACTGCTGTGCTGAGTCACCCAGCAGGGGGATGTTATGTCACAGAATGTATGTCTGCGTGGCTTTGAGGAGTCCAGGCAAAATGAGACAGCTAGGATAGGCACCATCCTGACCAGCTCCTTGCAGGACAGAACTTTGCTGTGGGACATCCAGTCCCCAGTGACCCCATGGGCTGGCTGCAGTGGAGAGCAGGGGCTGGGGCACCGCTCCCGAATTGGCCCCAATGCGTTTGTGGGGTAGAGAAACTGTTACCCCAAAAAAGACACGAGCTGTCCAGGTTGAAGCATCAACCTGATCCTTCCGTTCTTACACGCTTACTTGTCCTTGGACTTTCCAGCTCATGGTCATAGAATGGCTTGGTTTGGAAGAGACCTTAAAATCAATGAGTTCCGACCCCCCTTGCCATGGGCAGGGTTGCCACCCCACTTCATGCTTCTCTGAGCAAAAGGGAAGCAGAGATCACTCTGCTTTTGTGCAGGCTGGAGCCTCCATCCCCATCACCCTGCAAAAACCAAGATCTTCAGAAGATCTTTGGAAGGAGCCCTAGAATGGTCATCAGTGGAGCTGCTGTTGTATGTTAGGGCCAGTGATGATGACATTTCTTGACATTTCTTTTACTTAAGCTCAAGCTTTGCCTTTACTTATTACAAATTAAAAAAAAAAAAATCCAGGCCTGATTCCATTTGTGGCTCAGCAGAGCGCAGTTCAGTGTGCCAAGAATATTGTCCTCATTTCTATGGTGTTTTCTTCTTGCATTTCTGTTGAAAAATACAGGTGACAGGGAGGTTTTATGGGTGTCTTTCAGCAAAGGAAAAGAATTAAGACATCCAGATGGCTACACCCTGCCATAAATCTTTTATGCATTGGTAGAGAAAGACCAAACAACATCAGATTTGCAAGTCACAGTAAATGGTATAGGTGTAACCAGCCTCCAGTAAGCAAGTGCAAGCAAATGTTGAGGTTTGCTAAGGGTCACGTAGGAGACACATAGGCTAAAGTTCTTTGTGTGTGCAAAATGCCAATTTGTCAGGGGAGTGCAGTTTTTGTGCCTGGGAAGAGTCTGTCCCCCCTTTCATCAAGCTCTTCCTTCCCCTGAGAAACATTTTAGAATGTTTATTCTTCTTGTTGATGATGCACAGTTGGATGCCTCCAACCTCTGCCCTCCCATCACCGTGATGCCTGCGCAGAGGACACATGAACAGGGCAGAGATGTCCTTGCTGTTCCAGCAGTGCAAGGAAACTAAAGAGGAAAAGAGTGCCAAATCCTCAGCCAGGGTAAATCAGCACAGTTCCATGGACTTATGTACTGATTTATGGCAGTGGAGGAAGCAGACCAAAGGGATCCCAGCTTCATTCGTTGCTACTGCAGAAGGGTGGGGGTTGCTTGGTCTCTCTGCAGCTGGTGCTGATGATATGGGGGGCACGACCCCCTCGAGCTGATGGTGCCAGAGCGTCTGCCCACGGGTAGCACAGCCCTGCGGTGTTATTTTGCTCTGCACGAACCAGGGGGTCCCGATCCAGCTCCTGGTACCCTGCTGTGGTGTGAAAGTGAGTGATGCTCAGGGCAGGGATGGGTGGGAGAAGGGGTGCAGGGGCAGAGGGGGAGTTCAGGGGCAGTGGTCTCGGTGCTGGGGCAGCACTCCTGAGCTCTCCTGAGGATGTGCAGGGACCAGGGGAGGGGTGCTACAGCCCCTCCAGCCCTTTCCCCGGGAATTATCCCTCTGCCGCTTGTACCCAGACAGCGAGGAAAGGTGAATCCAAGCTGCCACGGTGACTCCTCCTTTCTGTTAGCTTTATTTGTGCTCCTGTTGTGCCATTTGGCAAAGGTGGGCCCAATTTCATTGCAAAGAAGCAGGAGAGTGGGCAGGCGAGGAACCGGCTGCAGGTGGCATTTGAGATAAACAAAGCAATTAAACTTTTACTTTTTCCTTCCGTAAACGGGAACAGCAGTTGAGAACAGGCAGGAATGCGGCTCCCTATTCCTGTTCCTTAATGAGCTCGGGGGTGGAGGTTTGACAGGCTCGCTCGCAGCCATGTCATGGCAATGACAGTGCTCTGCACTTAACACCTTTTACCTGGGGGATCTCAAAGCGCTGTGTAAACATCCACTCAGCTGCTGGCACGGCAGAGCTGCATTGTTCTTTTGATCTGGCAGAGGAGGGGGCGGGGGAATTGGAAGCAAGAGGATTAAAAAAGCAGAGATTAGGAAAAAAAAAAAAAAAAAAAAGAATGGTGAGGCTGTGGTTGTGCTACAAATGTAGGGGCCCAGTGGAGCTCCTGAAGTCCTCAATGGCGTTGAATCCATGGCCTTCCAGCAATGACCTCTCCATCTCATTCTTAATCTTGACCTCTGAGAGCACCTTGGGACAGCCACATCACTCTGGGTTCTGGACTTTGTGTTAGGGACATCAGCCAGGCTGAGATTCTGGGGCTCTGCAGGGTTTACTATAAGGAAAAAGTTTCTTTCCTATAAAGAAAAAAATTTTTTACAATAAGAGTAGTGAAGCACTGGTACAGATTGCTCAGAAAGGTGGTGGATGTCCATCCCTGGAGACACTCAGGGTCAGACTGGGGGGCTCTGAGCTGCTGAGGGAGCTGTGGGTGTCCCTGTGCATTGCAGGGGAGTGGGACCAGATGGCCTTTGAAGGTCCCTTCCAACTCAAACAGTTCTATCATTCTATGATTCCTACGGTACCCCAAAGATATACATTGAGTAGCATTGTGCTGCCAATTTCAGACTCTTGTTTCCACCATGGGTGTGAAGGCAGCAGAGCAGGCCAGGGTGGAACCAGGAGCAGAGGAGCACACAGATGGCAGTGGCAGAATGAAGTCCTGGTGGCTGGTGCATGATGCTCTATCATGTATGCAATGATGTGCCTACCTGACCTGGAACAACCATGATGAGATCTGGGCACTGCCAGAGGTGCTGTGGGCACACAGTAACTTTGCCAGCATGAACCTCAGGTTTTGTTGCGGACTTCAGCTTTGTTTCTAGTTCCTCTAAGCCCACCAGAATGGATTTCCCACTCTCTGTGGAGTGATTTTGAATGCTCCATCCCTGGAAGTGTTCAAGGCCAGGCAGAATGGGGCTTTGGGCAACCTGTTCTGGTGGGAGGTGTCCCTGCCCCGGCTGGACTAGATGATCTCAAAAGCTGCTTCCAGCCAGAACCATTCTATGAATCCATGATTCCATAATTCTATGAATTTAGACATTTACATAGGGACCTGAAGGGATTCCCATTGGGAAAGCACAAGGCTATCTCCCAAGTCGAAGGGTTGTCTTCAGAGATGCCTGGTGGAAGGGCATGACTTCTTCCACACTACCAGTGCTGAGCAGACGTGCAGAAGTACCAACAGCTGGAAACAGCTGGAGCCTCAACACCTTTGCTGGGAGCCAATACTGCTGCCTCATTCTTGGCTAGGGTACTGCAGACAGCTCAGCATGGCAAGGCCTGCTGGGTCCTTGCTGGGTCCTTGGGTGCTGCTTTGCTGCAAGGTGGAGTTTGAAGACCACATGGAGATCAGGATTTTTGACATTTGAACTTGTTGATGGCCATTCCCTCAGTATTTTTATGAGCTGTTCAGGAGCTTTCTTGAGCATGAGTATCATGGATGCTATACTATTGATATGTTCTTCCTTTTGCTGTAAAGTTGCCAAGGGCAAAGCCAGCAGTGGTGGAAATTATAATTTTGTTTCTCTCCATGATGTGCTTGGCTGAAGCCCTTTAAAAACTCACAGCCACCCAGCTTCCTTACAGACCAAACCGGCTCTGCCTTGTTCTGCAGAAGAAGCAGTAAAAAAACTCCTTTTTGTCAGGTTTCAACACATTTCTTATCATTCTTGGGAAGCTCATTAACCACTTTTTTAATGAAAGATTATATTAGATGGTAGAATCTCTGACTAATTTTTTGGTTGCTGTAGCTGGGTAATAAATAGTCTGTGCGCTTATCTCGGTGACAGATGGCTTCTGTGTTGTAATAGATTGTATCTCTATTTTATGCTACAGCTCTCCTGTCCCTGGAGGCATTCTTTAAAAAAGAAAAAAAGAAAAANAAAAAAAAGCAAAAACCCAAAGCTAACCCAAATCTGAATAATAATTTACGACTCCAGGTTCATCCCACTTCATGGCAGAGCCAAGGAACGATAGTTTTGGGAGCTGCTCTGTTCACAAAAATAAGCACTGCATTTCTCCTCTTGCTTCTCTGGCTGCTGCTGCAGGTTAGTAAGGGCTGTAGCCTTTGCTGGAGCATTTGCCACTGTTTGTTGCTTTAACACTGGGAATTTGTTGCTGGTTTATATTTCTGAGAGGAGATACATTGGTTAAGTTGACTTTGTCTGGATGAGAGTGGCTCGTGCTCTCTGTGACCTTCGCCTGTGCATCCATGCTCTGCCCATTGGAAGCCCATGGCCTAAGTGGATGGTGCTCATGTTTTTCCAGAGAAACCTGTCTGCTTTGGGCTCTGTCCTCTCTCTTTTTGGGGTAAGGCAAAGAATTTTTCTAGGAAGGATCCTGGCTGACACCGTGCAGGTGTGACATTGCTGTCAGCAATGGTCTGCTCCGCAGTGGTCTCGTTGACTGCAGGGATGGAGATAAAGGTCAGCCAGCATTAAGGAATTGCAGGCTTGGGCTGTGCCTTGTCTGACATGCTGTGACATTCACCTTGAGCCACTCTGGACACATCTCTGTGCAGGCTACACGTGATTACACTGAGCCAACACAGCTTCTGTGCCCCCCACACAGCCAATGGCATCGAGCTGGCCACCAGCACAGCTGTTGCTCTCCTGGGAGATGCCGTGGTGATGAAGAAGCCCATTTCAAAATGACAAGGTTGTGTCAAAAGTTATTTCATTTCATTTTACGGTCAATTTTGAAACATCAGATATTCATTTAATGTCATTAGCATTTGAACCTGGAGCTTTCCAGAGTATGGCAAACTGAGGTTTGGAATTTACAGTTGGATTCCATCTCCAACAAGTCTGAAAGAGGGATTTGGCAACCAGAAAGAACTTACGTCTGAAATTTTGATTATGAGTGATTTAAATGCAATAAAATGTGCTTCTGTGAAAAGATAAGAGTCCTGGAAAAGCTTGTGCTGTCCTTGGAGAAAGCAAGTCACAGAAAGCCCAGCAGCTTTAGGGAGGCTCCTTCCCATAGACAGGAACTCTGCAAAGAACACCATAGGGGATAGCACATCTCCTGTGTTTGCTTTTCTTTCGCAGGACACCTGAGGAAAAGTTTTAATGTAACAGCACCAAAATAAACCAGAGCTTTGAGGATCTCTCCTCCGAACACTTCCTAGGCTTAATTTTGAAGTGACTTTAAAAAGAGGCTGTTTCAGGTCTTGCTGTGTCACAAACTACCTTTGGGCTGCCTTGCCTGTGGACCATGACACCCATGGACAAAAGCAGCGCTGGAGCCACCCAGGTGCTCCCGAATGCTTCACTGCCTCACCCCCTCCCACCACTGCTGTACGAGTCTGAACCAGGACCTGCTTTAATTCCCCGCTCCGTGCTTTGGGAGCCAGGCTGTTTCGAGTGCAAGCAATATGTGAACAGTACACACTGATCCTTTATGCTTTGGCCCTTCTCCAGTACATATTAATTCTCCCACAGGTATCACTCAGGAATGTGCTCAGGTTCATCCATGCTGTTCTTCACTCCTGGGAATGGCTGGAAACCAGACAGATCTTTCCACCGCCTTCTCCTCCTGTCTTTTTTCAGACCCACTTTCTGAGATTTGCTCTGTTAACATCTGGGAGGTGAGCTCTGCTCTGCCTGTGATCTATGATGCCTGCTCAGCACAAGCTCAGGTGGCTTTGGAAAGTGGCTCTGTGTTTTTTGGGCCAACGTTCTTGCCTTAATCAGTTCCCCCATCTATTCAAAACAGGATTTTAAACAACCCCAAATAAAACAATCCACCCCCCTCTCGCTCTGGCATAGCAAGTGCAGTGGTTACGGGCTTTCCAGAGACCTGATTTTGTTCTTGGAGCGGGAGCAGAGGCTGTGCCTGCTGTGCCAGCAGGAAGGGGTCAGGTGAGGAAAGCCTCTGGAGCTCTGAGCTTCTCATGGAGCCTGAACCCATCTACAGAAACTGCTGCCGGGGTGCAGCTGCTCGTTTTGGTCATACTGGCAAACTGGGCCTTGATGGAGGGAAGACTGGGAATGCAGGATGAAGGGAAGGAGGTGAGAGCCGTTCCTAGGAACTCCACTGGTTGTTGTCCCAGATCCATCTCACATCTGAAGAAAGGCTGTGATGGCCAAACTGACAGCTTGTGATCACCAAGGGAAGTTGGTGGCCTACACACTGCTATATAGAATCACAGAATCATTGAGGTTGGAAAAGACCACTAAGCTCACCGAGCCCAACCATCAGTCCATCCCCACCACACCACTAAACCATGTCCCTCAGTGCCACATCTCCACGGTTCTTCAGCACCTCCAGGGACGGTGACTCCTCTACTCCCTGGGCAGCTGTGCCAGTGCCTGACTGCTCTTTAGGAGAAGAAATGTTTCCTAATATCCAATCTGGCACAACTTGAGGCCATCACCTCTCGTCCCATCATTGTTACCTGGGAGCAGAGGTTGACCCCCACCTCGCTCCAACCTCCTTTCAGGCAGCTGTAGGGAGCGATGAGGTCTCCCCTGAGCCTCCTCTTGTCCAGACTGAACCATCCCAGTTCCCTCATCAGCTCGTCATAGGACTGTGCTCTAATCCCTTGGCAGTGCAAGTGTCTGCAGCCAGGTTTGATCTCCTATGGCCTACTTGGGTGGAGCCAACAGCTGTCACGTTCCTACCACAGGAGCAGAACACTTCTATTAGCAAAAGGATTAAAAAATGCCTTCTTGCCCCTTGGGAAAATATCTCATAGTCTGTGTTTTGCTATTTTGCTCATACTTGTATCTTTCAGGCTCACACTCCTGACATCTCTGAATTTCCAGCTCCAGTGAGAGTCTGCGTGAGCTCACAGCTCACCTTGGTGCCAGTGATTCAGGTCATTGTATGCTCCCAAGGGCCTGCAGTAACACAGTCCTTTGCTGGCCTGGGTTGGAGAAGACCTGCCCCTCCTGCACAGAGCACCTGTAGAGGCAGGTCCCTCTCCCTCCCTGTGGACCAGGCACTGGCATGATGCCACATCACCCAGTGGTGCCGGTGTCCGTCTTGTGCCTCTGATGGATATTGACATGGGAAAAAGAGCTGTGGGGACCATCTGAGCTTACGCTGCTTCTTCCACTGCCCCAAGGCAGGATCAGCTCTACCTAACCCACCTCTGACAGACGCCTGCCCAATCTTTCTCAGAAAAAGAAGGACAAGAATCCTCCAATGATGGTGCTTCCAGAACCTCCCTAGGAAATTCTCCTCTCTGCTGGAAAATTTTCTCATTGTGCTTAATCTAAATCCCCTTTGTCTCGTGCAGTTTGACTTGTCCTCTTGTTCTGTCCCAAATAGATGTGAGGAGCAGCTTGCAGGAGCCTTGGCTGCAACCCTGTGCTAGTATGAGCTGTGCACAAGTGGTGGAGAAATTTCTTCTTAGAAGTGGCAGTGAAGTACGCTCAGGGTGCAGACCACTGCCTTGTAGTATGGACTGGGAGGCAGGAAAAAAATTGCCAAAAGCCAAAATTGCATTGACTCGTGCTCAGCTTCAGAGATTCCACAAGATGTGGGGCCAACCTCTTTCTTCTCCCTTCTCCTTCTCTCTTGCCCCTTCTCAAACTCCTCCATTCACACCCCCACTGTGTTGGCAGCACAAAGCTGGAGTTTCACTTTGTCCTGGCCCCACCCTGCTTCCAAAGTTTTGGAAGCCCTCCCATTCACCTAGAGCCTTGGAACCAGCTGGGCTATGGCTTAATCAAGTCGATGTAACTTGCTGGGATGATTAGGACATTCCAAATTCCAGTTGCGTCTGCTCCCCCTGCTTGCTTCCCACCAACCACTTTTAGATTAACTCTATTCCTCTAATAGCTCACCGTGCCTGGGGGATTTATTCATGCAAATCCTCTTGACTCAATCCTTACGCAGGCAAACTCTGGTTGACTTCGAGGACGTGGGCTGATTTCAGTGCAAGATCAGAGTGGAAACAGCCTGGGGCATTGGCCTGCTGCTGTGTGCTGGTGACCATCATTTCAGCTTAGTTCCCAATCCTTCCCTGCCTTCCCCATGTCCTTGTTTCCTGGGCATGTCTGGGATCACTGGTCTCCCTTGCAGGCCTTGAGCTCTGTGTGGGCTCCATGGGCTCTTGGGTTGGGCTGAGCAGGTTTGGTGGGATGGTTCTTCCCAAGGGACAAGAGTTGTTCCTTCCCCCATTGGGAAAGCACCTCAGCCAGAAAGCTCCTTTGATACAGAGGCTATGAGAGTGCCCATCCCCATGGCCAGGCTGCTGAGGAGAGCTGTGGGTTCAGCAGGGGGTTGTTATTTCTGTCTGGCAGATGTCCTGGTGCACGAGGAGTCCCTACATAACCATCTCTCTGCATTTTCAAGCCCACATCCCACATTCACCCGTTGCCTTTCCCAGGCTTTCTTCCCAATCACCAAGGAAGGTGGATGCTGAGCCAGCACCTTCACCCAGTGGAAAGGGTCCTTCTGCAAGTTTACCTTGAGCTCATATAGACTTTGCTATAACCAGCTAGCTTTTCTTCAGGTGCTACTCACATGCTTCTTATTTTTATGCTTTCCTCCGAAAAATTCCCCCAGAGAACTGAGTGTGCTTGAGGCAAACAGGGTGTTCACACAGGGCCCAGCTAACGAGCAGGAGTTGCTGTGCAGGCTGTCCCTGCAGCCAGGAGTTAGTCAGATTTGAAGGGAAAGAGAAGGAAGGAGAGAAAGAGAGAAATGCTTTATCCAAACAACGACGCTGCCTGGTTGTGATGGGAAAGTCTTAAAGAAACAAACGTGAAGGTTGAAAGCTGCAAACTGGAGCACTGCCACTGTTTTCACCAACAGCTGTGATGCTTTATGGTGGTTTGGGAGCTACTCTATTCCTTTGCAGTCAATGCAGTACTCACTGGTTTGGGGAAGAGCCCAGCTTCTCAATAACGACACCCAGGAAAGCTCTTACTGGGGCACTGTTCCTTTCCTCCTCGAGGTACCAGCTCAGCTGCAGAAGGATGTGTTCTCCTTGATCTTCCAGAGGTCTCCCTTCTTGCCATTGCTGTATTCCTGAGATACCAGGGATGCCAATACACAAGGTGTACAGTACTGAATGCCAGTTTCAATTTTTTTGTTTTCTCTGAAGTTGAAAAGACATAGATCTTAGGGACATGGCTTAGTTGGCACTGTTGGTAATAGGTGGATGGACTCAATGGTCTCAGAGGTCTTTTCCAACCTTAATGATTCTGTGATTCTATGAGAGTGAACCTGGAATTATTCTATTACTTTCCTTCTGGACTACGTGCCAGAACCAGAAGCAGTAACTCAGAGTTTATTACTAAGTTGCTTGGTGTATCTGATGTACATTCAGAGTGCCTAAACTGGGAGTAAGTTAGATTTACTCCAGTGTAAGTGGAACAGAAGTTGGCCTATTTGTCTTTACTTGTCTGCCCAGCCCTCCACTGAGAGGTCTGAGAAGAAACAGAGGTGCTATTTCCCTTCCAGTGTCACTACCATCTCTGGCAGAGGAAAAAAGGCCGAAAAGAAGCTCCTTCTGGATAAATCTTTGTAAGACATCTATGTTTTCTTCTCAGTCCTTCCTCTCCCCAACACAGGGTGGGGATGTAAAAATCTGCAAGCAAGGAAAGATCCGTATCTTTGAAGGAAAAAAAAATGCAGGTAGATGTAAGGAGACCAGCCAAAAGCAGCACATCTTCTTGTCACTTGTGTAGAGTAACCTCCCCCAAAGTGTGGTTTGAGGTCAATCACGACTTCTCCTGGCATCATATTGAAGAGTGAGACCAGCATCAGGGAAAAAAGGTCTCATCCAGTTAGGTCCTGTGATATAGACACATGGAAAACCTTCCAGACCAGGTTTGGTTTGCATGCACAGCTTGGAAGGAGCAAGAAACATCCCGATTATGAAATAAGCTGTCCATAAATTCCTAATCCACATCATTAAAGACTGCCCTGAAGCATGAGGGTTTGTGACTCCAGTTCAGGAAAGTACTGAGCCCGTGCTTATTTTTAAACCTTTCCTTAATTCTTATTCACACATCTCAAAGAGCAGATCTGAGACACTGAATAATTAACTGAGGACAAAGCTGGCTAGAAACCTCTGGACTAAAAATAAACCACGGAGAATTGGGAATAAATGGGTAGAAATCGCAGTGTGTTCTCTTGACAATTCGTAAAGAGAGGAGGCAAGAGAAGAGAATCTGACAAATAGTTCCACTGAATAATTCAACCAGCATTGTTTGCTCTGTGCACAAGGGCAGGGGTCTGAAATGTTTAAGTTGCTACTGAATGGGGCCTGGTTCAGTGGGGATGGCTAAAACTAAACCATGTAGTGTGGGGAAATGCATGGATAAGCTTTGATAGATAGGTGGTCTGGATAGTTTATTTATGGTGTCTCTCTAGCACTACATTCCATACTTATATCATACAAAATTAGGTATTTATGTCATTAAACTGTAGGCAGGATGGGAGCCGTATCCTTTTCCAACATGAATTGGCCCCGGTGAAGTTTGGTGAAGGACAAATTGACCCAGCTCTGCTAACATCTGGGATTTAAGCCCTGATTCATCACCAAATGTTCAGCTCCACTGGAAGCTGGAGGACCCATTGCCAACGGGAACTGCTGTGGTCTCAGCGAGTTGGTGGGCTGTGCAGTGCCCTGCTGAAGGAGATCTGTTTGCATGCAGGAGCTGATTTTTATCAATGGAGAATCTGCCCTATTTTATTTTATTTTTTTTAGCTAGCTCTGGAAAAGCACCTTCCTGATAATGAGGAAACAATTTTGAATTTATTTTCAGAGCCATGGCTGTCTGGGGAGCTATTAGCTGCGGGATGGAAGAAAGCAGCTGTTGAACTCTGCACATCAACACTACACAACAGGTTAGGACAGGAAGTGAAGAAGAATCCAATTTAAACCTTAGGGGGAATTTAAGGAGACAGAACATAATTAACTCAAATTAGATTTTGGCCAGGATACCAGGGCTCTGCTGTTGTGAAACATACATCTGGGATCTTGGACAGTCATGAGGCAGCTCATCAGCTGGTGTAAATGAGCCTGGCTCTATTATCCTCAGTGGGTGAAAATTGGCCTCCTTGGAAGGAGTACAATGGAGGGAGTTTGACTTGCACCATGCCAGAAAACCTGGCCCACAAGGTCAGGAAAGCAGCTTCCCACTGCTTATCTGTCTGGTTCCTCCCTGGCGCCGGTTCTTTTAAAATAGTAATACAAATATATCTATTTATCTATATATAAAAAGGCAAATAATGAATTTAGGGGAAAAAAAAAGAAAAGGATCTCTGTAAATAACATGGAATACAGAGTTTCCACAGGACCTTTCCTGAACAGAGGCAATGTATTCCCCCAAGTCTGGGTTGTGGCTGTTGCTGTTTCTATGTAAAGTGGGTCAGAGTTTGGGGCAGATGGAGCGCATGGGATGTCTTGTCGGTTGTTGTCTGGTGTTGCAGGTCTTGTTGTCCCGTCGTGCTGTGATCCACATCACCAGGGAGATCTTCCTTCCTATGGGAAGGCCCTGCATTGTGGTGCGTTCCCATGTGAATATCACCCCAGAAATAAAACCCTTGGGAGGTTGTGGGTCTACTGTGTGTCCATGTCATGCTGTGCCTCTGCTCTGGTGGCTTGTCCTCTTCTTGGGTCTGCAGTCTGGTGTGGGCCAGGGTCTTGCTGGGATGGAAGGAATAAACAGCACTAAGAAGCCACCAAACCATAGGAGCTGGGAGAGGGAGGGAAGTCCAGAGGTCACCCAGTCCACCTCCTTGCCCCAAGGCAGGATGAGCTTCACCTGCGTCATTCCTGACAGATATTGTCTAAATTGTTCCTGAAATCGTCCACTGATGGCTATGTTACCCCCTTCCTGACAGTCTATTCTAGTACTTCTCTTTCCTTATCTGTGTTTTCCCTAGTGTCTCCCATCAGTCTCCCTTGCAGGAATTCAAATTCAGGACTCCTTGTCCTAACCAGCGAGGGCACGGCAATCACATTACCCTCTTCCTCACAGAAGCAGATTCCTGCCTTGCTCCCATTGTCTTCCCTGGACAACCCATCCCCATTTCCTTTGTTCTTCCCTTGTTACCCACATCTGCTGGGCTTCTGCTCTTCCCCTCCGCTCTAGTCAAGCTTTTCTTCAATTGGTCTGTATCCTCCTGGAAATGTTCATAGAATCGTAGAGTCATTTGAGTTGAAAGAGGCCTTTAAAGGCCACCTGGTCCAACTCCCCTGCAATGAACAGGGACACCCACAGCTCCATCGGGGTGCTCAAAGCCCCCCCCAGCCTGACCTTAAAAGTCTCCAGGGATGGAGATCCACCACCTCTCCAGGCAAAATGTTGGTGCACCATGCATGGTGCTGCCTCCTGCCCTTCTCCTGTTCCATTTCTTCCACCTCCCCACTTGTTCACCTCCCTGTCCACCCTTCCTGCCTGGGTGCAGCATCCTCCTGCATCCTCACTCCCTGTATCCTCCAGACCCGCTGCTCCGGTTTCTCTCGGGGAAGACTATTATTGAGCTCCTCTTAGGGGTGAGCCACAGGGGTAATTTTCTGAGGCTAAAGGAGCCCCACAAGATGAGATAAATATCAATGCAACTCATGCAGGGTGTGGGTGGGAGGAGATCTGGGGCTTCTACCTTAATCTCTGCCTGTTGGTCCCTTTGAGTCAGATGTTGCCTCTGCTTAGAGGTAAAAATGAAGCATGAATTTAAATCTTGGCTGGACTGAGGCCTCACAAGGGTATCAGAAACCAGCTGAATGGGGTTAGGTACTGGGCACCAGACAGAAATACCTCATATATGTGTGGATCAGAACCTCCAATGCTTTCTTTGGTGATGTCTTGACAAGAGGAGGTAAATAAGCAGGATTCACCACGGATTTGATTGCAAAACCATACCAGAAGCATCACTGTGCCAACTCTGCTGTTCCTCACAGACAAAGCTGGAGGAGGCAGTTTTAGCTCCCGTGTCAAAGTCCACCTTTGTGGGATTGTCAGGGGATGCTGAAACCCGTGTGGCTAAGAAAAACCCTTTAAAGAAGCATCATTGCTTCTAAAATTTTTGGTTTAATTCCAGTGACTTCAGGCTATGTCATGCATGACAACCTCCCATCTTTTCTCTGCCCGTTTTGCCCATGGAGTTCTTCTCCAGAAACTGCAACACAGCCCTTCTCAAGTGATCCTGAAGCAAGCAGCATCCCCGGGTGAGATGGAAAACCACGAGTCTGGCCATTTCTGTAATCCTTCAAAGTCCCCCTGGCAGTTTTGCAAGAGTAGGTGTGTTACCCTGGCTCATTTCCAGCTTTGCTAATCATATTGCAGCCTAGAAAAAAGAAACCCCAAATCAAAACAGCAAAACCCCAAACGCTCCTGCTGCAATTTTGGTTGCATATGATACTTTTTCAGAGCTGTTGCACTGGGATGAGTTTTGAGAGTCGACGGGGTGATTATCCCAATGGTAATGATAAAAGCTGATGTGGGCAAATATTGCAGCGTTATGCAGCATTTTCTGGCATCTCTGCTGCTGGGTGTGATATGAGGATTGATAGCCCAGTGCTATGCTGAGATACTGGTTCTGCACGTGTGTGTGTTCTTGCGTATATACACAATTGTTTGTAATACGCTTTGTGATCAAAGGTACTACATAAATGTGAGTTATTAATAATCATAATTATTGGATGTTGAAAATTGTTTCTGGGTATTTTGCCATTAAAAAATAAAAGAAGAGGGTTTAAGCACTTTCAACTTTTGCCCGGGAATATTATGTTCATTTATAAAACAATATTAATGAGTTGCCTAAAGGAGCCTGTAATTTGGGTTGTTGCTGTGGATATTATCTTGCCATTAAACAGTTCAAAAACTCAAAGGGGAGCATTTTCAGAAGCAGAAACCTAATAACAGTTTATAATACCTGACATTCATATTGCACTTTTCATTCCAATAGATCATAAATCATTTTGCAAGCCATAAATAGAGGGGGGGCCTGCTCACCTCCCATTGAAACGCGGTCATCTCTGGGGTGGAACGCAGCAGCGCTTCTGTGCCAGCGGTGTTAAGCAACAGCTTGTTTAGGAGGTGAAGTCATACGATCACAGGCGTTAGGGCTGGGAAAAAACTCATTAAGTAATTTACTCCATCCCTCTACCCCTACGTGCTCGTTCCTCTGTCCTGTACTTTGTCCTGACTAGTTTTAAACATCCCAGGGGAGGTAAGGAACATCTCCAAACGAAACTGCAAAAGCAAGCGGGAGTAGACGGAGGAGCTGAAGCTCAGCCAGGGGAGCAGAGCAACGCTCCTCTTGCAAAAAGCGCCATGGCCTCTCTGGGGCCTGTTGCACAGATTTTTATAAAAGCATAGCTTGGAAGGAGCAGCTTCTCCAGCACAAGCTCTGCCCGTTGCTCTTTATTTCTGCAGGGCTCCTCTCCAGCTGCTGTTCTCTCCCCATCATTTACAGGTGTGGATGGAGCACCTGCAAAGCAGCTTGTGCCTCTGAACACAGCTGCAGGGAGACGATGCAACTCAGCAGCTAGGCTGCTGCAGAGGCAAAATCGCATTTGGGATCAGCACTGCTCTGAGCGGGGTCACTTCAGGTCAGGCAAGAAGGGCTAGCATTGGAGATCTGTGGTGCAAAGAGAGGGCTCGCCCCACAGGAAACTGCGGATGCGCTGTTGTTTGAAGCATTTGAGCCAGCGCTGGAGGGAAAGTCAATTCAGGAATAACAAAGTGCCTGGTGTTGGTTGTGCAGGAGGTGGGTGCACTGACCTGGCATCATGCACTCATTCGAGTGGGTGACCTGTGCGCAGCAGGGAGCAAGGTGAGGGGCTTTCCTACTGAGCTCCTGCAAATAACCACCCTGCTCGGCCTCTGGGGTCATGGGCAGGGCCAAATGCACAGCAACAGCCCTTTTCCATACCCCCACATTCACTCAAGCCAAATGCCAGCCAAGCTTTCTGCTGGACAAATCCTCAAGTTCTCCCTAAGCCTTGGCTAAACTCCCCCTGGCTTCAGTGGCTGTTTACTCATTTCTTACCCAAGGAAACTCCTATTGATTTTTTGACCCTGGTAAGACTGCTGAAAGGATGAATGAGTTCCTTAGGCTCCATCTTCCTGCTCTGAGCCCCAGGGCGACCCTTTGCCAATACGGGGCTGAAAGCCAGTGCCCAAGCAGGAGGGAACCAGCCAACAAGTGCCAGTTGTTTAGAAATGCTGCCTGGCCTGGCTGCTAGACACACCTACTTGTTCCAGGATCGACCTTCCTGCCTAAGGATATTTAACACACAATGGCTGGCACAACTGAACTTTAATTTTCCAGACAATTATGGTGAGGCGGCATTCACCGCATTCCTTTCATGCTCCTTTGATGTTGGGTGATTTCACAGTACATCATGATAGGACACAGACCAGACTCACATCCTCACCCTTTGGAACTAGCCCCCACTACCACAGCCTCATTTATTTCTACATATATAACATATATAATGTATATGTATTTATATATGTGTCTTCCCTCCCCCCTGCAGCAGATGGAGTTGTTTTGAGCATTATTACTTTGGGTCCTTAATTAAAGCACCCTCGTTAATTATATCAGGGGACACTCCTTAAGCAATTATAAGTTGGAGAGCAAGGACTCTCCCTGCTCTGACTCCTGCTCCCATTATACAAAGTCCTGGGAGATGCTGAGCAGGATTGTTTGAATATATGGGATTTTCTGCAGTCTCTCGTGAAATTATTTGCACCATAGCTCAAAAATATCTTTTAAATACTCTGCAGAAAGCCATTTTTAAGAGATAGGTAAGAGCTAATCCTGTGCCTCTTCTTCCTATAAACAGCGAGTTAGAAGATATGTGCATGGCTTTTAGTCTACCCACTGCTCCGAGATCATAGGGCAGAGCTTTGAACGATGTGGGGATGTGTCGTGCTCTTCTTGCAGCCTTTGGAAGCAAAGGGGTTTGGTGATAAGAGCCTCTAGGAAAAGTCCTAGTGCAGACAGAGGAACCCAGCTGGGGCCAAGGCAAGCTGCAGTATAGAACAGTCTGGGTGCTCCACCTGCATGTCAACTGGATATCTAAACATCGCTGGTGATTGTCATCTCTTATATCTACCTTTGCCTTACTCCTCTGAGGCAGGGAAGTGTGAGTCCCACTTCCTGGGAACCTGAGTCACTGAGAAACAAAGTGACTTACCCTGGGGTCATGCTCTCAAAATGGCTCCCAGGATGACAAAGACAGGATGGAGACATCCTGACCCAAATGGTGCTCCAGCCTCACCTTGTGCCCTCCATCTGACCTTTATCTGACCTGTAAGTGCATGCTGTCACTTCTGCAAAATGCTTCTGTTTGGCTGGAGCTCACGGCCTGTGCAAGCCCAGAACCATCCTGTGCATCCAGTTTTGCATGACTCCCACCCAGGCCTTGCTGGTATCCCAAAAGTAAGCAGAAAGGAGTCTACTTTGAGGAGCTCAGGCCACAGATGAGCTCCTGACCCTATCTGCAGTCAGGGGGAGGATGCACCTCCTGAAAGAAAGCAGCAGTGAGCTTGCCATCATGCAGCTCTTGTATAGTAGCTAGAGCTTTCACTAAGCCCCAGGCTCAGATCTCACCTGGAGAGGGTTTAAAGTCACAGTCTCATCCTCCCAGGAGAGTGCTGTTATCAGCTATCATCAATTAAATGCTCTTTCTGCCTCTGCTACTGATACGTGCAGAAAAAAAAAAAAAAAAAAACGATGAGAAAGATGAAAAAGAAGAAATTCACTGCAGAGCAGTATGACCTCTCTGGGAGGTGAACTGAGAGTGAACTCAGCTCTGCTGCTTTCCGGGTGAGTGAGCCAGCCACCAGCAGTCAGCTGGAAGGTGCATCACTTCCACTTCCTCCTCCTCTGCTCTTGCAAAAGATTCTTGTGTGCGCTGGCACTCAGGGAAAGGTCCCAGGGTTGGGCTGAAAGGGTCTTTGAGTCACATATGTGATGTCCTGAGAAGTCAGATGCATCCTCTGCCCTCAAGCAGGTGCTCTCTGTGCAGTATGTGGGTATTTCAATCTGCGTGCAGCCCCATGGAGATGGCCCAGGTCCTTAACGTGATGTCTGGTTTCCATCCTCATGCAGAGTGCGGGAGCATCGTAGCATTCAGGTGCTGATGTTCCATCTTTTGCTGGGATGAACCTTTGCTCTGTGACAGAACTGGGAAGTTAGTTGTTCTGAGAAAGTCATGTGTTTAAATTGGAGATGATTTATTGTTTCTAGCTGATCAAGTAATACAGCAGGAGAGGGATTCCTTCCTTACCTGCAGAGGAAGGGAATCCTTCAGTGTTTACTGACGCTCTATATATTTCATTTGAGTAAACAAATGAAGTATCTTGTGAACCAGATTTTCAAGCATATATTTTTATGGATAGTACAAAGTCAAATGAGATCCTCTCTGGTGTAGGAGATATTTGAATTAATTTTGTATGTCTGTAGGCAACTTACAAAAAAATGGATCTTAACAAGTATTGGGGGGGAAAAAAACAGGGCTGTTTTTTCCCCACTGTTGATAATACCTGCGTATTAAATCTGATTGCTCTCAGAGATTCTAGCTTGTATCACTTTGATATATTTCAGGTGAAAGTTAAGAGTTCGACAAGATCAGGACTCTTTTTTTGGGTGTGGAATTTCCATTCATGGAGATATTCAAAAGCTGTTTGGATGTATGAGGAGCAGCTGAGATTCCTTGGTTCGTTTGGCCCGGAGCAGAGGAGGCTGAGAGGAGGCCTTATGGTGGCCTACAGCTCCCTCATGGTGGCCTATAGTTCCACCATGGCTGCCTACAGCTCCCTCATGGTGGCCTATGGTTCCACCATGGCGGCCTACAGCTCCCTCATGGTGGCCTATGGTTCCACCATGGCGGCCTACAGCTCCCTCATGGTGGCCTATGGTTCCACCATGGCGGCCTACAGCTCCCTTATGGCAGCCTATAGCTCCCTCATGGCCTATAGCTCCACCATGGCGGCCTACAGCTCCCTTATGGCAGCCTATAGCTCCCTCATGGCCTATAGCTCCACCATGGCGGCCTACAGCTCCCTCATGGCAGCCTACAGCTCCCTCATGGCCTACAGCTCCCTCATGGCCTACAGCTCCCTCACAGGGGAGCAGAGGGGCAGTGCCTATCTCTGCTCTCTGATGACAGCGAGTTGGACTTGATGATCCTTATGGGTCCCTTCCAACTTGGGATATTCTATGATTCTACGGTCCTGAGCAACCAAGTAACCCTGCTTGAGCAGGGGGGGTTGGACCAGGTGGCCCCTAGAGGTCCCTTCCATCCTCAACCATTCTGTGATTCCGTGGTTCTATGTGATGTAATCACTATATAAGAGTATTCCAGCATGTAATAGGTAGAGTGTATAGTAACTGTACTTAGTGCTGACACACAAGGCATGCTGGTAGGAGCCGAGATGCCTCCATGTGACTGTTACACACTTGTAACCTATTCCCTCCCGATGACTGAGCTACCTGGCAAAACCGGCCTGTGCCTCCGCCAGGAAGTAAGCTGCTTCTCCACTTGAGCAACTGAAATACATTGTTGTGAAAGTACTGGGCAAATCCTTGCTGGGAGGGTCACAACTGTGACAGTGCTCAAGGTGACACGAGACCCTTAATACTGAGTGCCCATAGGGACATGCAAGGGGTAAGGGTGCAAGGAAGCTGGACACAAAGAAGGATGGCTCAAGGGTATCTTCAAAGAGACCAAACTGAAGGCTCATTTAGGAGAAAGAGGTGTTCTGGTACAAAGGAGCAGAAGATAATGCTGTTTAGTTTAGAGAAGAGAGGAAATAATATGGCTTTAAGGCCATGAAAGTTAGCTGCAAAGAGTAATGGTATAACCTCCTCTTTGTTTGCACAGTGGGTAGAAGAAGAAACCATGGTGAGGAAGATTTAGATTAGGAAAAGAGAAAAGGGAACAGCTGCAGTGGTGAGGATAATGAACAGCGGGAATCAGCTGCCTGGGGAGCAGGTGGAAACTCTGGCCTTGGAGGGCTTTGAGCACAGGTTCAGTGAACATCTGATAGCAAGGGTTTTGTTCTTCCTGCTGTGAGGCAGGGAGATAGAGTGGGAGATGGCTCGATAGACAGGGTAAGAGCTATGACTCCATGCTCCAAGGAGAACGTGCTCAGCTGGGGTGTGGGAGGTTGGGGCTCCATTTTTCATCCCTGCTGAGGTGACTTCTAGGACTTGGAGCGTTCTGCCAAGACGCTCCAAAGCCTTTATGTGCTTCTTTCCTCTCCTGGTGCTTGCAGCGGAGCACATATGGGCTGGGAACCTTAACCAAAATATCCTCTATGGTTGCTGTAAGAAATACCAGGCCCAATCTTGAAGAGAAGAGTTCTGAACAAGGGAAGAACTCCCTTCTTCTGGGAAGTTGCAGTGTATTTTCTCTGTAATTTTGTTCATTGTTGGTGGCAGGGTGCACATTGTAGGGGTATGCAGGCAACAGGATAAAAGCACTCAGATACCCATGAGGTAATGAGGGCTGCAGCATGGCAAACAGCTCTTAGCATGAACAACCTGCAAAAGCCTCCCAGTTCTGCTGTTCTGATGGAGTCTCCAAAACCTGAAGTTGAATGTCTGATAAAACCTTAATTTTTCACCTAGAAGGGAGAGGGTGGCAAGGAGACAGGAGCTGTGACCAGCCTCCCCTTCTCAGGGGGTCTCGTGGCTGTAGGGTGGTCACTGGGCTCACCTTTGTGCCTGGCATCGGAGCCCCGGTTGTTAGCCCCAATCTTGACTCATCAGCAGCTACTGCCTGAGCTCAGAGCCTGGGGCACGGTGACTGAGTAGGGGGCATTTGAGGATCTGCAGCTGCAGAGGTTGGAAGGAATGGGCTTGGCTTGAGAGGTGAGGTGACTCCATCTCATACCCCGCTCATTTCTCATGCTGGGAAGACAAGCACAACGCAGGACGCATCACCAAGGTTAATGTGATCTGAAAACTGAATGCCAGGTGGTTGGAAAATTCCCTGTTTGGGTTTCCAAAGAAAATCACAGGTTGGGTGGACATGTTGTTTTATTAAACCCTGACATGCACTTTTCTCCCCACCCCCATTACCCCAGGCACCTGCCTTCGTATCAGAGGTGTGTCTCCTCCTGGAGGAATAGCAGGCTAGGGAAGAAAGGTTTTCTGCAGCATAGGCACACCACAGTCTCTCTCTGACTCAAACCTGTGAACTGCTCAAAGCTATTCATCTCAATTGAGGTGCTCAAACAAATAAAGGGAGTGTGCTCAGGCCAACTTCCTGGGAATGCTTGTGGTCGAAGATCCCCTTGCATTTTTTGTTTTCTCCTTGTCTCGCATGTTAAGCGGATGGCCTGGAGAAATTCCAGGCTGGGTAATTACCTTCTGCCTACTTGAAATTCGCTCCTGCAATTTCTCCAAGAGGAATTACTCCTGACTTCTGCTTTTTGAAAGGGGCAGAAATCCAGCTCAGAAAAGATGGAGGAAGGACAAGCTGAGGGCTTGCAAGTGGTTGCACAGCCCTGTGTGCTTCTCGCTTTGGTATCTCAACGTTCAACTATGAAGCCCTTTCACAAAACCCTCAGGCTTTCAAGGCCCTGTGCCTGGCAGAAAGAGACACATCTGAGCTTTCATCACATTATAGATGAGCTGTCTTGGTTTGCCATCAAGCTCCGAGCCTGCTCAGACCCCTCAGTGAGCTCAGATAACGCTGCCTCTTAGGGTGGTCCGATTGTGCAGCTGCCAGTCGAGGTTGGTCTTCAACTGCAGTCTCAGCCCTGCAGTTATTTGATAGTGAAGCTCCTATTGCAGTCAGCAAGTGGTTTAACGAAGCCATTAGAGATAGAGGAGACCCACAGAAGCAAAGAGTCTGTTTGCACTCACTCAAGTCTTGTGTCTAGTTGGATTTTTTTCTCTCTGTGTTCCTTATCTAGCTTTTCTACATTGTAATTGTAATTCTTCTCCCTGGAAAACACATGAATGTCCTTGGAGGTTTTCAAGAAAAGAGCAGATGTGGCACTTGGGGACATGTCTCAGTGGTCATGGTGGAGATGGGTTGGTGGTTGGACTTGATGGTCTTAGAGGTCTTTTCCAACCATAATGATTCTATGGCTCTATGTACCCTCATTACTTCGTAGAACGGGGATCAGATCTTCCTAGTCATGCACACAGATAACTAATGGTAAAAGTTCATCTCTTTATCCTCTACTGGAAGAATTTATCATTTTTTCCTCTGTCTTCCCATCGCGAGTTTGGAGCTACTGGAGAAGCACTGGGCTCCAGCAGTTCCAAGTTCACCCGACAGCTTCTGAAAGTGTATGAGGCTGGAGGCATTCCCAGCCACCAAATCTCACTGTGGATCATCAGTTTGAGTGTTCTGCTTCTTCTCCTCTCAACCCCTCCATCACTGTACCTTCCATCATCATCAAGAGCTTGCCTTGCCTGGATACATCCTCAGTGTAGGTGTCTGGATATGTGTTTATTTTTGTGTTATGGATTTGAACTCTCAATGCAGATGGCAGTGACTCCGTCACTGCAGTCAGTGGAGGGTGTGAATCAGCCATCCACACAGACACAGCAGCACAGGATGGCCCACTTGCCTCCAGCTGTCACTGCAGATCAGTGGTCCTTGGTTTGCCAGCCCCTCATGGATGTCTGAGGATATGAAGAGTCACTAGGACCCTACTTGTGGGCGACTGAATTGATCCATATCTGTTGCTTATGGGTACACTGGAGCTGAATTTAGGATGAAAAAGCTGCAAGAATGGGAGCTGGGGCAAAACAAGATTGTTTTTCATCTTAGTGTTTGCACAGGCCATGATGGACCTGCCCTCTGGTAGTTTCTCTGATCTCTTTCTGAACCTATATACTCGTTTGGGACAATGAGTTCCCAGCTACACTCACACACTGTGATAAAAAGCAATTCCCTTTGTTCTAAAGCTGATAACAGAAGAACTGAGAGATGTGACTTGAGATTATGAGCACACCCATTCTTCATTCACCTTCTCCAGAACAGTCGTGATTTTGTGCGGACCTCTGTCCCATTTCCCGTCTTCCCATCCAGGCTTTTCTTTCTAACTCCTAACTGCACACTCTACCCTCATCCTGAGGCTATCCAGACCTTTGGCCACAGCTGTCACCTTAGGTACGGTGGCATTTTGCCTTTCTGTTCTATACTTTCTGAATTAGAAGACTAGAAGTGCACACTATATAGAATTAGAGTCACAGTTTGGGTTGGAAAGGATCTTTAAAGATCACCTAGTTCCAACCCCCGTGCCATGGGCAGGGACATCTCTCTCTCCAGATCAGGTTGCCCAAAGACCCATCCAACCTGGCCTAGAACTCTCCATGAAAGTGACTTATCCAAGCTAGAGGTTTCCCATAGAATTATACATTATCTCTCTCTTTTTTTTGTTGTTTTTTTTTGTTTTTTTGGTGTATGTGTGTGTGATATACTGCACTCATTTCCTTTTATTCCATCTTCCGTCCTAACAATGTTGTTGCAGCCTTCACGATGAAGTCAGGCGAAGCAAGCTCTGCAGGGAGAGACGATGCATCTTTTATTAGGTCGGCTAATGTAGATGTGCGTGCACACAGACACATGCTCACACCCTCCTTATAAACCTTGCCTCGTTAAAACATCCCAACACTTGATTTGACTCTTTTGACCACCACTCCCTCGAGGCCTGTCTGCACCCATACCTGGCAGCCTCTTAGGGCAGGGCGGACAGTACCTGCTCCCACAGGCTCAGCCTGTCTGGATGCCTACGCCGCCCCTCCCTCTCCCCCAAGATTTCGGGGATTCTGCTGTCATCTCTCTGCTCACTTATCCAAGATTGATGCCCTTGCCCTCAGAGGAAGCCCTCAGACCCAGCTCACCATTGTGGGTGCACAAGGAGAGGCCCTGGGAGAGAAACGGGAGATGTAGGAGAACAGCTTTATCTTTGCATCCATGTGCATTTGTGAAGGACAGGCCTCCAAAGTACTGGCCTCAAACAGAAGACATATTCTCTCAAGCATCATAGAATTTTTCTTTATGTAAGCTGAAGACAGCAAATGTCACCTTTGGCAGAAGCCTTTTGCTGTCCTTACTCTGCAGCGACGAACAATTCCTTACGCCAACCTCTTCCTCCATATACCCCTCACCTCCAGTCTTGCACCTCTCTGCAGAAGCCTGACAAAGCACGGAGCTGTGGACGTTTGGTTTTGTGGGTTTCATGGTTTTCACTTGGTTTCAAGGATGTGTTGAAAGAGGGCATGTAGTGGTGACCACATGGTCAGGGCTTCTCAGGTGCAGGATGAGGATGCTAGGAAAGATGGGCAGTGTCAAAGGAAGCTGCCATAGCATGGCTTTGCCCAGGAACCCTCTGGACTAATCTGCAGACAGGACTTAATGAGCACACAGCAAACAAGGCAGATATCTGATAACAGCCCCATGGAGCCTGCATCCAAAATCAAGACTGATATCCTCCTCAGACACTCACAGTGCTAACCTGAAAGAAATGGTATGAAGCAATACTTCTCCAAGCTACAAACACTCAGTGGTCCCTCCAAGCCCTCTGTATGATCATAGAATCATAGAATCATCTAGGTTGGAAAAGACCGTCAAAATCATCAAGTCCAACCATCAACTTGACCTGAGTCCCACCACTGAGCTGTGTTCCTTAGTGCCACGTTCACACATCTGTTAAATACCTCCAGGGCTGAGAGCTACACCACTTCCCTGGGCAGCACATTGCAATGCTTGACCAACCCCTCCATAAAGAAATTCTCCCTAATGTCCCATCTAAACTTCTCCTGGTGCAATGAGAACATTTCCTTGCATCCTATATCACTTGTCAGCTGAGAAAAGAGACCCACGCCTCCTCATTGCAACCTTATTTCAGGGAGTTGTACAGAGCATTGAGATCTCCCCTCAGCCTCCTCTTCTCCGGACTAAACAACCTTGGTTGTCTCAGTCACTCCTCATAATTCTTGTTTTCTAGGCCCTTCTCCATCTTTTTTGCTTTTCTCTGCACATGCTTGAGCAACTCAGCCTGCCCTTGGCCTCCTTTCTTGCTTCACGGTGTTATCTCAGACCTAAAGTGCCTAGCTGGCTTTGAAGATGACCCAAAACAAGGCCTGTACAGAGGGAATTTTGAGCTGAAGGCAATGAGCAGACCCTCAGCCTTTGACTGTCTGAATTCATCTGACTCCTAAAGTGCAGCCCCCAGCCTCACCCCAGAGAGAGGGACTGATCTCAGCGAGGTGTGCACACGAGAGACGGAGCTCTCTTTTTCTCCAGCACATAAATCTGTGTAATGGTGAACCTTTTAGATCCAAGAAGTAGGGTTTGGAATCACTGATAGCACGTGTTGAGAGTGTCAGTCCTGTTCAGGAATCTGTTTAAACCTACCCTGTCTGCTTCTGAGATATCCCATGTAGGGGCTGCAGTTGCACCAAACATGCCTGGTGCTGTGCAAGACGCTTGTTGTTTCCAGGTGCTGAGCCACTGCTGGGGATGGTCCCTCTTAAAGATAATCCTAAGCAGAATGGTCATTTTAGACAGGATGTAATAACCGTAAATTAGACAAGAGGAAACTTGTTTGGCTCCTAAATGAAAATTGAGGTTGTACATTCCATCCAGACATCTCTCTGGCCAGCACACTGGCTGTGCGCTTAAATAGGTGAGTTGTTGATTTGGGAGCTAAAAAAACACACAGGCTTGTTCTTAACCAAACCCAAGAAAAAAAACTGAATTTCTCAACCATGCAATCTGCTAGAATTCTCTTTCAGGGTGAACAGATTGTATCCTTTGACCAAGACGGATTACAGTGGTTTATATCTGTAAACATATTCCCATAATTAAATTTCAGAAGGAGAAAAAATCAGATGGGCAAGTAAGACTGTTTCATTTTGTCTTTGTTTTATTTCTCTGACTTTTTTATTGTTATTATTTTAATCGATTAGCAAAAGCAGCTCAAATGACGGACCTGAATTTAATAAATATATTTTTAATTTGATTTTGTGGCAAATAAAATATTACCTGAGAGAAACAGAACGACTTAGCATTAGGAGCAGGATCCTTTCTCGACAATCTTTGTTCCTTGGTTCAGACTCTCAGCCCCACTTTCTTTGTTGCATTCCCGTGGCCGATTCCTTGCAGCAAGGCATGGGACATGGGGTGATGTTGGTGCTCTCCCGCTGGCTGCTCCTTTGCTCTCCCAGCTGCCTTGGAGCAATCTGCAGGGGACAGGTGCTGTCCTTGACCCTGCCACAATTTGTCTTGCCCTTTCTTACCCACAGATTGCCAAACTCTTTGAGGCCTCTGGTATCACTTTGCCTACCACACCCTGTGCCTCCACACCCCTTTCAACACAACCCCACACCTTTTCCACCTCCACGTCTTCCTTCCCCAGCCGCTGCCTTGAACTCACCTTGTTTTCCATCCCTTTCTCCATGTAACTTGTTATCTTCATGGCCTATCATGGCTTTGGGATGCCTCTTGCTTCACAGCAGTGCTGCGTTCTCTGCCTTGGCATGCGTCTTGGTCCCTATCAGCACCAAAATCCCTTCCCACTTCTTCAAACACCACTGAAAAACAGGATTTTTTTCTCTTTGCCATTGAGGCCCATTTATTACTCCTCATTTGTTATTATTGGTTCTAAGCTGGCTGTGGACTTCTTTGTGATAGGTGTGCTAGAGGAAAACAAGAAGACACTGTTGCTGCCCCAAAGATTTTTATAACTGAAGCAGAATTACCATTTATTGGATCACACAGCAGATCAAAATAGCCCACAGCCCAGCCTGGTCCAAATCCTTCAGATCCCAGCTGGCCATATCTGCCACAGCATCAGGAGAGTGCTTCAACAAAGTGGTGCCACCTGAGCTGCCGTGCTGGAGCCAGAACCTTCCAGCAGAGGACATGTTGTTTCATATTTCAGCCTCAGCTTCCACATGGGTACACCAACCTGACCCATGGGGTGGGCTGCTTGCGTCAATTAGGTTAGTTAAGATCAGTAAAATGTCTTGAATCATCCACGGCGATCACAATAGCCAAAGCACCTTTCCATTATTAATTATCTTGCTTTCAGGAGCTGGGATTATCTTGCTGCCCCATTATACAGCCAGGAAAACAGAGCTGGCAGGAACTCTTCTCTGGCCCCATTATACCGCCAGGCTCAAATTCAGGGATTTTCCACTTACTCATACTGAACCCAGCCTAAAGGTCCTTACTCAGCTATTACCTACCCTTCACCTGCAAAGAATATTATTAATGTCAACAGGGGTTTCCCTAGCAAGAAGAGAACGAAAACAGAGGAAAGGTCAAATGTGCAAGGCCTGGTTTCTTTCCCAAGTGCAAAATGGACTGAGGCAATGGTTCATCCTGCCTGACTACAGGCACATGGCAGAGAGGATGAAGTTCTGCAGGTATTTCCAGAGCTTGGAGATTTTCATTACTGTGACCTAGTGTGTTCTTTTGTCTGAGGTCATAGACATTGTTGTATTCAAGTCCTGAAGTCCTCTGATGCTTCTCATGTCTCTCATCCAATTGAATGGGTGAAGCCAATGGCAGCTCCCAGCAGTGCAGGGGGGAGGGAGAAGTGGTGGGAGAGGGGCTGTGGGTGCAGGACCTCCTCAGTGCAACGTCAAAGCTTCCCACTGTTGAACCCAACTGGCTTTGCAGTTTTGAGAGCTTCATAGTACTCTAATTTGGGGAAAAAATGATTAAACCCTTTCTTTCCTACCAGTAATGTCATAACATACCAGAAAGGACTCGATGCTGTCATTGTCCCATGGATCCTTCTTGGTATTCAGGCAAAACCACCTCGAAGCTCTGCCTTTGAGTACGTTTTTCACTTCCTTCCTGTGTTGCCTCATTTTACGCCTGAAGGAAAGGCGATGTGCTTTAGGATGGGTTCGTGCTCATGGCTTGCTGATTAGCTGGCAGTACGTGCTGATGGCCAGCTGGCTGATAGCTCTGAGACTTAAAGAAAGGCCCTTTGAGGATGCACTGATTTATGTTCGTCATTCCCACCTAGCTATTGCTTTTTATGACATTTGGAGATAGCTTCGATCAAGCTTCAAGATTCCCCTCCCTTTGCCCAGAAGAAGTAAAACTGGCCAATCTGGGAGAGGTTAGAGTGTGTGTGTGTGGGGGGGCGAGACTGTAGAAGATTTATTAAGAATAATTAACAAGAAGCTTCCAAAAATATGACCTGGACAGGCTGGAAAGTTGGGCAAGTGGAAAATCCTAAACCTGGGAAGGAGTAACTGCACACATCAGTACAGGTTGGGGGCTGAGCTGCTGGAAAGGAACTCTGTGGAGAAGGACCTGGGGGTCCTGGTTGACCAACGGTTGGCCAACAATGGTTGACTGCAGGCTTGCCATAAACTAACAGCGTGTCCTTGTGGCCAAGAAGGCTGGATTCACCTAGTTCCAGGCAGATGGGAACTGCTGGAGAGAGTCCAGTAGGGGGCTGCAGAAATGGTGGGGGCTTGGAACATCTCCTGGTGAGGAAAGGCTGAGAGCCCCGGGGCTGTTCAGCCTGGAGAATGCTGAGAGGGAATGGGATCAGTGCTGATCAATATCTGAAGGCTGGGGGCAGGAGGATAGGAACATGCTCTGTTCGAGAGTGCCCAGCAACAGGACAAGGGGCACAGGGCACAAACTGGAATGACGGATCATGGAATCTTTAAGGTTGGAAAAGACCACTGAGATCATCTAGTCCAACACAAAAAGTTGCATATGGACATGAGGAAGAACGTCTGTGCTGTGAGGGTGACAGAGCCCTGGAACAGTGCCCAGAGAGATAGTGGAATCTCCTTCTCTGGAGATCTCCAAACCCACCTGGATGCTTTCCTGTGCAGCTGCTGCAGGGAACTGCTTTAGGGGGGCTGGACTGGGGGAGCTCCAAAAGTCCCTTCCAACTCCTTTGATTCCGTGATTCTCCAAAACTTCAGGGGTGTTGGATCACCAGACCTGCAGAGTTTCATCCTGATGTTAGAGTGACTCCAACAGGGAAGGTATTGGCCCTATGCTTTGCTGTTCTATCTCAGAAATGCACCTGTGGGAAGGACTGTCAACGTAGATGACAGCCAAAGAATTAAAACAGAGGTGATTTTGGATCAAAATAAAATTAAATGAGTGCAAAGGAGTTGCCCAACAAGCAGGAAAACTGCATCCTGGCTGCTCATGGAAGGGAGAAATTTGTTCCCCATCCACAGTGTAACCTGCTCAGAGCAGAGCTCCCATGAGCAAGAGCTGCTGTTCCGCAGCCACCCCCCACCTCCCCCTGCTCCCTGCCAAGGGAGCCTTTGTGCGAACATAGACACGTCGAACCTAACTGCAAGCAATTAAAATCAAGCCCAGATCCAGGCACGGAGCTCAGGCAGGGCTGGGCTTACGAGAAACAACAACAGACCAACAGCTACAAGAAAAAAAAAAAAACCACCCTAGCAGGCAGGGAGAAAATGCAGATTGCATGGAGAAGGGCATTGGAGGGGAGGGGTGGGGTCAGCCATAGCCTTCCTCGGGGCCTGGAGCATCACACACATTCTTGCAGAGACAGTAACCGAATCCACATGGGTGCACAGGCCTTGGCAGATGAGCGTAATTTAATTGAGTGAGCCCCATACCTGAGGGGAGAGGAAACTTGTTTATTTGGAAACAAAACTTGTTTTTCTCATTTTTTTTGGTTTGTTTTGTTTTAGCCTCGAGGCCCTTGGAAGGCTGCGCCAAGTCAGTGTGCATGAGTCCTATCTTTTTTTAACCCTGCTTCTGCTGATTCAGACAAAGAGATCTGACATATGGATGCTTTTCTAGGTATTAAGGCCCAAGGAGACTGCTAGGGAATTGCAGAATGCTAAAAACCAGTATGTCTTATTCCTTGCTTCCTCTCCACTTCTCCATTGAACACCTTTTGGGTTCTGTTTCCTGGTGTCTGAGCTAACAAGGGGACCTTATGGTCATGCTCACTGTGAATTTAGCAAAAAAGAAAAGAAAACAGAACTACTTTCAAAAACTCTGGTTGCAGGAACTGCATCTTTAAAGGAAAGCAGAAAATGCCATGAAAAGCCCAGATAAAGAGCTGGTGACAGCACCAACTGCAATCCCATCACCTGATCTTCTGCACCATGCGCTTGCAACAGGTTCGTGTGTCCAGAAAGCAAGGTTGAACCTTCAGAGGAGGGAATAGGTTGAGAGAAGAAAGGGGATAGAAGTAAAAGTTCAGAGTTTGCAGCTGCCTGTTTCTAAGGGGTTGAAAGGGTCCCACTTCCAGCTCCAGCTCTGCACTTTGCAACACATTTCAGTTTTCCAGGGCACCCCAGCCTTGCTGCTCCTTTTCACCCCATCACGAAGCAAAGAGGAGCTCCTTACAGTGGCTATTGCATGGTGTTCTACAAAGAAACGTCAAATCCTCCTGCAGACCCAAAATTCAGCATGTTTAATGACTGCTTCCTCGAGGTGAGCACCACAAAGCTGCACCAAGGATGTTCCTGTCTGAAATACTGAGCCCTTGGCTCACACTGTTGGAGCCGCTCACTTTTTCGTGCACGTTCCTCATGACTTGGATTCAATCTGCCCCATCAGCAGGTGGGAAATGGAGGCAAGGAGAAGCTAAATCACAGGGCCAAAATCAAAGGAAGCAGTTGCACGTAACCTCTCTCTATGGGTTGCTTCCAGCTCTGTGCTAAGGTTTCAAGAAACACGAGAGGCAGTACTAGAAGATGTCCTTGTGCCAGAGGTGAGAAGACTGATGCAAGTTTCCTCTTATTGCTCTTCTTGTAGCCTCCAGTTTGGCAGCATGCAAGTACAGAGGCAGAACAGCAAAATGTGCAATGCACAGGAGAAAAATGTGAGAGTAAAAGCAATATTCCACCCCGTGGAGAATCTGGATGCAGTACAAGGCCCGTGTCTAGGCAAGGCAAACTCTTGCTCAATGTCTAGGAGAATGTAAGCATTCGTATTCTCCCAGGTCTGGGTTTCACCTTATCTCTGCAACCAGAAAACTGTCAGACAGGAGTCCAGAGGCCCACAATTATAGCACAGTGATTTCCACTTGCTTGTGGATGCAGCAAAGGGCACATTCAAGGTAACGCCAAGGGTGGAGAAATTTAATAAACAGTGCCTTTGAGCTACTCTCCATATCAAAACAGTGAGATAAAAAATTACAAATGATTCATAGCTCTGCCAAGTGGTTGCACAAACAGTGCTGAGGCAATGGAGCTGGAAGCGTGTCTCCATTGGACAAAACGTGCTCTCAGTGGGGAGGACACCAGAGAAATGTGGTGGGGTGAACTTTTAGTAGGTGACAGTTCAAAAGGAAGATGAGATACCCAGGTATTTTTGGAAGAGAACTTAAATACCTGTGACACAGGTCCCGGCTAGATAGAAGCTGCAGGAGCCAACTGATTGCTCTAATGAGTCTAAATTGCAGAATGCAAGAAAACACTTGAGTTAACAAGATGTTTCAGTCCAAGGGATGAATGGGGCTCCTTGTGTGCAAACTGTCTCATGCTACCACTATCTGAAAATGATGCATGGTCTATAAACCCTCAGCACTGCATTTAAGTCACTATTGAATGCTGTGGGTGCATGGCAAACCCCTACTCAAATTCCCCTGGGCTGTCCTCCCACCTTGCCAACAAGGGACAGATTCACTTGCCCACAGAGACATCCAGCATCATGTTAGGCATCATGGGGTGTCCTGACTTCTCCACTTGTTCTTCCAGAGAGAATCTCCTCTAAGAAGAGTGATCCCTTCCAACCTGAGCTGTTCTATGATTCTAAGCAGTGCTGTATCCCCAAGTCCCATGCAGATTTATCAGACACACTACGATGCATGAGATGATGCCAGATGTCCATGCATGGACTACTGAGTCCCACCCCAGAGCTGGGACCAGCATGGGAACGAGAACATCTAAAGTCAGGAGACTGTGTATGGGTGTATTTAGGTGATGTAGGTGTGCAGGGGTTTTTATTTGAACAAATGGGCATGGAAGGCTGTGTTGTTAATCTGCACGTGTATGGTGCTAGCTGAGATGCTCAGATGTATGTGAGACACCTGCACAGGGCTGGCACAGGACCTGCAGCAGATCTGTGCCCTTTGGAGCAGCACGTAGAGGCCAGGTGGAACACCCCACAGTGCCCAGAACAGAACCACGTGGCTGTGCAGGCAGCTGGAGGCATTCCAGGACAATTTGTTCAATGGGGAGCTACTCAGCACCCTTCCTGCTTTGCCCTAGACACCCTCCTGCGTTGCTGTTTGGACCCCATTGAACAGTCCCACCCTGGGCACAACGAGAGCTGGTGCACTTACAGCACAGGTAGACACCCACGTGCAGGCACCTAAACAGAGGTGTGGTGATCTGCAACCTGAGTCCTACCCCAAACCGTGGAGAGCGATTCACTGAGCGTGATTTTTCAATGGGATGTGCTGTGCTCTGTGGAAATGCCATTTAGATAATGATTTCCTTTAGTGTCTTGTGAAACCGCTGCCTGGGAGGGATCCATGAGGCTCGCTCAAGTCAGGATATTGCTGCTTCTGCTTCCGCTTTATCCACAAGACTTGGTAACCTTGCCAGATTTGGAAATTAGACTGGTTTGACGTGACCTGCTCTTAGGAAATCCATTTCTTATCGCTTCCTTATCCTCCAGGGTTGAACAAGGCATGTTCAATCAGCTTGGTAAGTATCTGTGTTGACATAGAAGTTAAAGTGACAACTTCACAATCCCTTGGATTTCTCTTTCCCTGATCATTCCACCCACTTTTTAAAGGCAGAATTTACACTTATTTTCCCACAATGTCTTGAATTCCCATGTGCTCATGCCCACCTATCCCCTGCTGCTCTTTGGTGCACTCCAGCTGGAATGCTCAGGACCCCAGTGGAGAGAAGACAGGAGTTAAACTACAAAACTACAACAAAACTATGACACTGTGCTACTTTCCCTCCCTGGCCTCCCAGGCTGGAGATCAAAGACGTCTGAAGCATCCTTACCCATCTGGGAGGTCACCAAGCATCTCCTGAGCTTGGATGCTCCTGGCAAGGGCTGAAGGAGTTGACTTATTTGTGCCTAGATTCCATGGTGATGGGCACATTGGGAACCTGTAAGCTGGAAGATTAAAGAGATATTTTAGAAGCCCTGCCCAGTAAATGGAGATGCACACACTCTTTGTATGACGTGGATGAGTTGCCCCAGATCATCCCTAATGGGTCAGAGATTGCCTGGCCTGGCTCTCGAGTACTCCAGGGCTAATGCAATCAGGACCTGCCCACCCAGTGCATCCGACTTATCTAAACAGTCTGCAGCCTGTTCTCTCCCCACCGTGGCCTCTGCTCCAACCTTTATTGCTTTAATTGTTTTAAGCATCTGGACTCGGTTAACCTTTCTTATTTTTTTCTTGTTATTTTTTTTTTTTTTTTGGTCAGTGCAGAAGCAAAAAAGCTCCTTGATATTTCAGTCTTCTATGATGTGTCATTTTATAAAGGTGCCTTTTGCTGAGGTTGTGCACTGTTGTGGTGGTTTGGGGCAGTGCAAGGGACCAGAAGAAGGATGAAGCAGGAGGAATCTGTCCTGGAGACGCTGATGACCCCACGAGCCCCTGATGCTCTGTGCTACGAGCAGCCAGCCCCAGGCCTGGCTGTGAGAGACGGTTGGAAAACATCTGCCAAAATCATTTTGAACTGCAAAGAGTGTTTTTTGGACACAGCCAAGGCCCCCTTACCCCCCACCTTCACGGTCTTTTTCATGGAAGCACCGAGATTTCAGCGAAAAATCCCGCAAAAGGAACATCGGTGCAAGAAAATAAATTTCAGGGGGAAAAAAAGGAAACCTTTCAGAGTTCTCTTTTAGATTTTCTGGAGATTATTTTTGTTATCTTTACTTGGGGGTGATCTATCTTACAATTTTCCACGGTGTGTCAGTGGTGAAGGATTCACTATGCGATGTGACTACCAGAATGTCATAATACAGTCGTGGAAGTATTCTCTTTTTTTCTTTTGTTTGCCTTTTCAAATCAGATGGGGCAAATGCTATTTAGCACTGGCTGAAATATCTTATCTTCCTTTCTAGATCAAAGTGTCTCCTGTTTGTGTTGTAATTAATAAGTAATGAAACACCTTAATTACAGTACAAACAGGAGGTACTTTGATCTGGAAGGGAAGATAAGGGATTTCTCTCACTGCTAAGTAGCAGCTGCTCATAATGATTTTGAAAAGAAAATAAAAATAGAATATTTAAACAATTTTGGGTCATTATGGCAAGCCAGGAGTACCTGCCATAACAGAGGAAGAGATGATATAAATATAATAAAATACTATTAAAAACCCATAAAATAACCAAAGAATTTCTTGAACTATGTTTTCAGAGCAAAAATTCCCTCATCTAGGCAGTTTCAAAAGTAGTTGGTTTTGTTCTTGTTCCAAATGAAAACAGTTGAAGTTCCTGGGAAAATGGGAAAGTGTGAGCATCAGTCCCTTTCTTGCTTCTACATCGGTTCCTTTTCTTGCATTGTGAGATTATGAAGACCATCTCTGCCACTGAGGATGTCCAGAGTGCAAAGAGAAACATCCCTGAAACTATTGCTCTGGTCTGAAAATTGCAGGGAAGGAAATCAGTGCTTGCCTTGCCCTGCAGAAAAGTGTAAGCATCTCTCCATAGAGTCCTGCTACATCTTGGCCCATCCTTCCTTCTGGTCCTTGCTGGTGTTTGCAAAAGTCTTCTGTAACACCTTATTTATCCAAGTAAATCTGTTGAGAAAGACTGGAAGAGCTGGCATTATATAAGTGACGTAAGCAAGCAATGGCTTCTTTATTTCAAGAGCATATAAAGCTATAAAACCATTTTAACCAAGTACAAAAAGCAGATGGGAAGAAATACCCAAGGTCACCACTCACACTCTGCTGGGAAAAGCTTTTGTGCCAATGGGAAGGGTAACTGCACTTGGAAGCCTGTGGTTGGGCTGTTGAGTTCCCCCTGGAGAACTGGGACGTCTGGGTCATGTTTGCCATGCTGAGGCCATGGCAATGGCAATGAGAAGACCTAGAAGGGTACGTGGCTGGGAGGAGAGAGGAGGCTGCACCCTGCATTGCCATCTATCCAGGAACATGGGTTTAGGGAAGCTTTTAAGTCACGTCAGGAAGAGAGATGGGACCTCCGTGCAGCTTCCAGCTCTGCACAGTGGCTGTAGCCAGCCCTGGTGACATCCTCTTTCTCCTGAGTGCCTCATGATTTGGTAATGATTAGCATTCATTGGTCTTACAATATAAAATTACCTTTAGGAAATTGCTCATCCATCACTTTCAGGTTCCTTCCAGAAATTCAGTCAGAAATTTGTACAGAAATAAACATTTTCCAAGAGAAAAGGAAGCAAGCCAAGCCAAGCTAAGCCAAGGTAAGCCAAACCATTTTTTTTTTTTCACAAACGTTAATAATGTGATGCTAATGGGAGGCAGAATAATGCAAAAGTATACCTAAATGAGAAGAAAAATGTAAAGTGGGATGGCGATCGTATTAAAAGGTGATGAACTGAACTTTGGCTACAATTTCAGTAACCAATTTAACTACAGCTCAACTAAAATTTGGCTATATTTTGCAGCAGGACTGATTTCTAACAGAGCAATCCTAGGATGAGCTCAGCTCACAAGTTAGGATGGAGAAGGTGCTTCTTTTCAGGGTAATTCTCCACCACTTGCTAAAACACATTTGGGATGGACTCAGGAAGGAAGGATCCTCATGCCACAAATAGAAAATGCCTACATCTGCTCAAGGTCAGGTGGTGGGACTAGCAAGTAAGGAACAGGTACGCTTCAGCTTGCTTTCTACTAAATTCATCTTTATTGCTACTGCTGTCACATTGCTGCAAATGGGTTAGAACCTGTCTCGTGAAGTTACACTTGAAGGCTTTTAATGCCTTGAACTCTTTACTCTGGCCCACCCCAGCCTTGTTCCTCAGCTCTGATAGCAGGGATAAATACTAACTAATAGCACTGATAAATACTAATCATCTATTTTTGCATACATTAGAACTTTGATGCCATGGACTAAGGAAGTGGTTAAAGCTCCTCTTCCACCTACTCTGGAATGATTCCTAGTAATGAATACTTTTTCCATGTATTAATGTCTTTATTTTCTTTTTTGGCTTATTCCCAGCTTCTTTAAATACAACTTTTCCTAAAACATGGTGTCTCTTTTACAGCTCTGTCATGCCTGTCTTTATTTTCCGTATGAAGTACTAATCCCTATGAGCATTATCATACGTGTAACGGTTGACCACCTTGGCCAGTATCACAGTTAATGCTCTTTACTGAGCTAATGAGTTTTCTTTGGTTTAAATTTTTTCTTGAATGATTGTGAGTGTGGAGGTCATCACATTGCAGAGCACTAGGCAGTGAACTGAGATCCTCCTTAGAGAAATACATTTTCTACCTACAGCAAAAAGCCCAGAATCCAGAATGAAAGATTTTGACTGTCCTACAGTCGTACTGTTGACTGAATGACAAAGACTGGAAGAACCTCAAATAGATTTAAAAAATACTACTAATAATCTGTTTTTCAGAGCATTCAACACTTTTTTTTCTGGACAGAGAACTCATTCCCCCATTGGACAAATTCAGTCTGAATTTATTCTGAAAGTATATAGTGTAACTGTATTTTTATATAGTTGAATCATAGAATGGCCTGGGTTGGAAGGGACCCCAAGGATCATCAGGTTCCAACCCCTCTGCCACAGGCAGGGCCACCAACCTCCAGATTAGGTACTAGAAATATATACTGTTATATGGAAGTATATACTGTTTATATACATGCACATATATATATAGAACTAATTTGGTGACAGGATCAGCATCCTAAATCTGACTGAGAAAAGTATATTTTGATATCCTTGCTTCTCAGCAAATTTGGAAATTTCAAATTAAATTGAGAAAATAAGCAACTAGTCAAGATCAGATTAAAAAGAAAAAGAATCCAAATAATAGAAATGTATCATTTTGATGATACAGAAATGTTTTTCTTCAACTAGTGAGGGCATATGGTCCGATAATGTCAAAACAGTATTTTAATATCCAACTTCCTAACGTATGAAATGTATCCGTAAGTACAGCATATTAACATGAACACAAGTCAAAATGGTATGGATAATAAATTCAAGATGCACCTATTGAAATATTATCAAAATGAAATTATTTAATACTTTCCAGTCAAAAATAATGAAGAAGCCAGCAGCTCTCTTAAAGATTTCTACTAAAAAGAAAACACTGGACTGAATAAAACAGAATTCTCTGACAGCAAGATGCCTTCATCAACATCTTCTGATGCAGCCTGACTGCTTCCTGCAGGTCCTCTTCAGGAAGAGATCATCGCTTTTGACTATTTTCTGCAATTTTATTACCATTCAATTTCTTACAAATTCTGCTTCAGACACCTCAGGCAGAGCAGCTCCCAGTCCAAGTTACTGAGCTACAAAGACTAAATCCATTGGGTTTCAGTCCAACTGAAATCAAATGTGAAGTCTGCCTTTGATTTCCAAGGAGGAACATTTTCACCTTGGCCGCCTGAGCAGGCTTTGCAATGGGGGGAAATGTAATGAATGTTAATAATAAATAATAATAATTATTAAAATAACAAGTAATGCCAAGGCTTATTTGCACTATCAGGAGGGCATAGTGTGGCAGCCCAAGGGAACGTGACCTGCTGACTTCATGGTGAGCACTGGCCAGGCAGACAGCACATGGGCTGTTACACTCATTTGCAAAGTTCTCCTTCAGGCCCGTGATTGCTCATGACCAAGGCCATCACGAGGGCTCTCCTTGGTGGTGTTTCCACCTGGCGTTCCCAAGGGCCTTCCTACATCTCTCTGTGGTTGTGCTTCTTCACGTACCACAGCCAAAGACATTCTCTTTCTCCTTCGATGAGGGTTGGGAGGCTGGTGTGACACATGAAGAGCAGTCGTTGTCTGCTGTGGGCTGATGGTCCTGAACTAACTCCGTTGGTGGAAAGAGCTGTGAAAGCAGAATGGAGCCATTTGTGAAACTAAGACACATTTCGAGCTTGTGGTCACACATCTTGCTGGTTTGGTCCCTCTCACTATAGGCAGACTTTCTCCAAATGGTGGAGAATTACGAGTTACCAGACCGTGCAGCCCTTTTCCCTGCCAAGGTAGTGATGTTTCCCACAATCTCTTTATTGTCTCCTCAACTTGTAATCTCTCTCTGCGCAATGGGGCCTCCAGAATTTCCTATGAGAGACAGTTCCGCAGTCATCCAAACCAAAATGAACACTGAAGACTAAGTGTGTGGGTCCAAGAGGAGAATCAGGATATTGCCCTTTGGTTTAACCCACAGGCAAATCTTCTTGGATCTCAGGCTCCTTCCTCCACACATAGGAGAGCCAGAACTGCATGAACCAGTATTTGTGCAGATCTATCCCCTTTGGCAAAGCACGATGTCCTGGCCCAGCTTAAGGACAGCTCTCAGTGTTGTTGTCTTTGTTTCTCTGTTTTGAAGTCTGATCTTACAAACTGTTCTTTCATTTTTTTTCTTTTCTTCCCCCTCCTCTTGTCCCTTCCCCTTTTCCTTCATGCCACCAGCATTAAATAGCTCAAGGCTGTATTTAAAGAACTGAGAAGCTGCAAAGAATCAAGTAGGATAATGGGAAGAAAGGCTCAATGGGTCCCTGGGGACTTATCATGGTTTCTCTCCAACTGTTTTACATGGAGTCGAAAGTTCAGCCTCACATTTTCTGGAAAGGAAAAAAAAAAAAAAAAGAGAAAAGAGAGAAAGAAAGAGGACAAGTCGTGATGTGGGAATCTTTGGACTGTGATGGAGATGGAAGGCGCCACTCGAAAAAGCGGAGCTCTTCCAATGAGAAACAGATGTCCTACATGTTCCTAAACACATTCAGTCCGTTTTCAATTACACCAGAATTAGAGCAGTAATGAGAAACAAAACAGGGTTGTTGGGTTGGGTTTTTTTTTTTCCTTTCTCTCCTCTTGTCTTCTTTCCTTTCTGCCCCAGATGGATCGGTAGCATATCTCCAGATGACATCTCAGATTGCTTCCTAAAACAATGCTAATCATCTAATACTCCTAGCCTGACGCTAATCTTTTCTTTCCTCAGTCTTATTTTCTTCAGATGAATGTGGGACCAGCTCTACAGTCCGAGGTGTTTGTTAGACTTGGTGAGAAAGGCCACTCTGCTCATTTTGTGCTTGTTAGAAGTTCATCGGTAAAGATGCTTTTATGCATGTTACTTTTCCTTAAACCAAAACCAAGATATGACCAAACATCTTTCTTTTCTTCACCATGAGATTCCTTATTAGGGAAAGAAAGTACAGGAGATTTTTCTCCAAAGTTTTCATGTTGGGATCAGAAAGTATCCTGAACAACTGCTTTTCTTTTATTTTCCTTTTTCCTACAGCAATTATGGATTTTGCTCAGTGCTTTCTTGGTTGCTCCAAGACAAGTTCACACTGGAAAGAAAAAAACAAGCCAACTCCTTCCCTCCAAACTCCCTCCCGGCTGCTTTGGCAAATCTGGTGTTTAAGTCTCTTCCTCAGATACATTTATACATATATAGAGTAGGCTAATCATTAAAACAGATTAAGCTCTATGAAGTGCCATTTTTTTTGGAACGGGACTGGAGATTTGCTCTTAGCCCCTCTGTTGACTCCTACTGGGTGGCCACATTGGGGATCACTACCTCGGCTTCTCTTCTCTCTCCTGTACAGAATGATGCTTTGCAGAGAGGGCTCGTAGAATATCTCAAACCATAGAGGATCCCAAGCTGGAAAGGGCACGCAAGGATCATCAAGTTCCACTCCTATAGGGTGAAGGGTAAGGAAGAAGGGAACAGTGGGCATGGAGAAAAGTGTTGTTACAAGAATGTGCTATCAAGGAGGAATCATCCACTCTTGAGTCTCAGATATTCCTTTGGAGCCTGGATGTTGGGTTGGGAGTGCTGACCCTGAGAGCACCCTGCTTTGGGAGCAGGGCTGCTGGTTGCTGTTTCTCAAGATTAAGGTTGAGATTACAGGCCTAAAGCCTGTGTCACCTGAGGACACGAGAATTAGCACAAGGTGATGTGAAGGAGCCACTTCCTCCTGGTGGAGAGGTGCACCTGCTTGCAGGGTGTCCTGCTAGGACCTGCGGCAGAAAGGCTGAGAGCTCCAGATCCTCAAACACTTCACGGATTTACACTGTATCTTCTAGGTGATGCTGGGGAAATACTGGAAAAAAAAATTCTGCTGATGCTAAGGGGAACGAGGACTCACTCTGCAAAGCTGTGAGAGTCATTTGCAGTGTGTGTTTGTGTGTTCAGAGAGCCAGCAGGGAGATGCTAAGTGAAAACAGGCTAACTCCTCCCCGACGTCATCGCTGGATCCTCTGTAGAGCATTTCCCATAGCACAGCACCACGAGGGCCCATTTCTCTTCCCATTTTTGTGATGCTTGTGAGGAGCTTCAAGACCTCTCCCCTCGCTTCCAAAGCTGGTTGTGTTGGATCTGTTGGCTCAGGATTTGGTGGCTGAGGCGAAACAGAATGTGTGGCCATGCAGACTTCAATGGGGCAATGGAGAAAGCAGGGAATCCTACAAAGGGTGGGGAGCTCACACGGCAATCCCAGATCCCCTCAGTCCTACACCTGTGCAATGGACATACAGAGCATCATCCATGGGGTGCAGGGGTAACAGTGCACAGCTGAAATGCAAAACCCACAGCCCCTGCGTGGACGTTGTTCCTCTTTTTTTTGTCATCTCCTTTGTTTCCCTGGAGTTCGCTCAATGGGAAAGAACAATGAAAGAAAATAAATAGATCCCTTGCTGCTGCTACTTCTTTTTTCTTTTTTTCTTTTCTTTCTTTTTCTTTTTTTTTTTGCAGTACTCTCTGTGTTTTAATTAGGAAAACAAAATGAAGCAACAGAAACACCCCCATCAGCCATGCTAAATCTTGCTGGGATGTGCTGGACGTGATGTGCCTTGCAGAGAGATGTCCCCTTGCATGAGGAAACAGGAGATGCTCCAGGGAGGCCAACTCCATGAAAAGGAGCCTGTGACATCTGAGTTTGCCCCTCGTAGCAAGGGCTGATGAGCTCACACCAGACCTAACCCTGATCCTATGTGCCTGAGGCCATCATGCTCTGGACACCCTGGAAGCCACTGCTCTGCACGTGCCTGCGAAGCACAGGGCTTTTCCCAACACCTTTTCCAAGGGACCTGAAATCCCCCCTGTCTGGGGGTGACTTGCACTGAACCAACCCATTTCTGGCTGCAAGACTGCATCAAAGCTTGGCCACTGGTTTTTAGTACAGGCAGAAAAGTGAGTACAAAAAGGCATTGATCTATTGTAATAGTACATCTTTCAGGATGATTTTGTTACGCTTCTCACCAGATAAGCAGTGAAAAAAAATTCAATTTGGGGTTCACGTAGTTGGGAGAAACTTCAGCTTTGTTACTGGGCCATCTGAAAGATACGATGTGAAGTCTCTTTAGGAATAAAAAGCAGAATGTGCTTTTGTGGTTGAACTTACATTCTTAATTCTGCATTTCCTCATTTCGGAGAATTTGATTTCTCAAATTTTCCATTTCATTAACCTTTGTTATTTGCATGCAATATAAACTGCTCCTGCAGATTGCTGGAGGAAACCATAAACACTCTGGCTGTTCCTTGGCCTCTCCCAACACCTGCCCTCCTGAAGCCATCTGACCCAACACAAAGCCTCCACGAAAGCCTCTGCAGCCTTCCTCCTCACACCTCTCTGACTGTGTCCTTGGATGTGCTCCTCAAATGAACATTAAGTGCTGCACGTTAGCATCCAAACATCGTATTTTCACACTCATGGCCAGATGGAAGCAGTTCACCATCCACCACCCCTCCCTGTTCTGCAGCAGTTCTGAGTCCTCCTGCTTCTATTCTTGAAGAGCATGAGATTAAATCGATGCTAAGACTTTTCACATGATGTGAATTAATGGAGAGCCCAGGTTGTTGTTGGAAGTGCAGGTTCTGCGTTGGCAGAGCTGGGCTACCTGCACACCGTGAGAAGCAAGTCGGTATTTGCCTAATCCCATGCCACACAAAAGCAAAACTGAACGTGGGGAAAAGACGCTTGGAGGCTTTGAATCCAGGTCACTTTGTGCATGGGTCCTTCTAGCTCTTGGTTTTGAGTTTTAGCCAAGCTGGGGGGGAGTTTCTGGGATACCAACGTAGGGACATGGCACGTCTCGGAATTTGAGTTCTGCCACGAAGGAACTTTTCCAAAGCAGGACACACAGCCTGGGGCAGCACGCTGTGATGAGCACAGCACAGCCACCCCTGTACGCAGCCAACCAGTCTTACTGGCTGGCTGCTTCCCAAATTGACGCCTTTTGCACTGAAAAATACGACTGAACCAAAAACAAAATTCTATGTCAGCACACAGGCCGTGTTCCACTGCAAAGTATTTTTGTTTCAACTTGTAGGACATTAAAATTGCAGAATACAAAGGACAAAGTTTAGCTGTGTGGGAAAACGCTAGAGTGAATGAGCCCCATCTCTTTGCACGTTTCCTCCCAGTTTTCGTTTTACAGGAAATTTCATTTTTCTGCATTACTTTCAAGAAGGGAACAGGTCTCGGACTGTGCTGTAAGGTGAGGGGCTCTGGTTCCCACCTCTTTTGGACCCTGCAGCACATGCACACCTACAGATGGATGAAGCCTAAAGCCTTCAAAACTCTTCCCACTTACATTTATCTTTATTCTAGCTCCCCAAAAGTGATCAAACTCAGACCAGAAAAATGTGCAGGAAACACTATGCAGTAGGTGCAAAGCTTCCTGTTTGCAAAGATGTCAAATGCCAGTAAAAAAGTTCTGCAGTTTTAAACCACTGAGCCAGTTCCTTCCAAAAAGACAGGGAAATTTGGAGATACCTTAAAAATCCACAAAAGAGGCCAAGTGTGAAGAATAGCTTCAGCGATTTCCGATTTTTAAGTGTCCAAGAACTGTAGTTGGGAATATCTGGAGAAATGTGCTTTTTTTCTCATGATTTCTTTCCCTTATTAGCTTCTTTCTTTTTTTGTGTGTGTGTTTACATTAATATTTCTAGCATGCCATCCTTCAGACGTTACCACTGCTCTCCCAAACCATATCCACCTTTAGAGAGAGAGTTGGATTAAGGGAAATTTTAGCACAAAGAGAATTAGCTATAAAAAGTTATGGGAAAGTGAAGAAGAGGAGTCAGATTTCCATTATTCCAACTACTTTGTGCAATTCGTTTAATCTATATATAAGGTAATGCATATATAACTTCAAAAAACAATTAAGGATGTCTCATCAAAGCATCTCATGCAATCCTCTATGGATTTTAAGCTCGCTGGGAAAGGCAGCGATGTGGTGATGAAATCCTTGGGCAAAGTAGGCAGGTTTTACATCTTAGTCAACACGACCAGCCTCCCCCACTTTAGAGGATTACTCAGCTGCCTTAGCACAACCTGCCTTTGGTGCACCAAAGCACAGCGACCAGTAACAAAGACAGGAACTTCATTGCCCTGGGGGAAAGCAGGAGATGATCCCTTGTGCTGCATAGCTAACAGTCAGGATTAAACCCCAGTCAAGTTGCAACTGAATTTCCATCCGAGGCCAAAAGCGTTTCTTAATGCTCTCGAACATCCCTTTGAATCCATGGAGTGTATTCAAGTTCCCATTGTTATGATGCCCGTCAAGCCCTGCAGCATCTCCCCATGCCATATTCCTTCTTTGTTGTTTCCTGGTGGAATATCTCCTGGAGGTCCAGCACAATTCTGGCCTCTTGCTACACAAGGGCTAACAGGAACTGTGAGTACCAGGCAAGGATTTACCACAGAGCTAAATGGGCTTCAGCCTCTTCTTTTGCCCTGTAGGGCAACTGGTGCTTTGCTCTTTGGGGATACATTTGCATAGGAAGGACAGAAGGGTTCTATCTCCAGTGGAGATGGGTGGCCATCACTTGACTCAGTCATGGACGGAGCCTGTGTGATTTTTTTGGAGAAGGGTTTGATGTCCTAGACAGGTGGGGATATAATTTTGGGGAGAACAAGTGCAATGTGGCATCGAGGGACATGGCTCAGTGGGCATGGTGGGGACAGGCTGGCTGTTGAACTTGGGGATCTTGGAGGTCTTTTCTTAATGGTTCTATTCTATAATTCTAATGCCTGCAGGAACCACGTGCAAACGACCCATTGCAGTGAAGGGCTGGAACAAAGCAGAGGAACACATTTAGCATCAGCTCCCCAAAGAGAGGTGAGCAAACCCCATTGCCTCCTTGCACCTGGGCAAGCTCAGCATCTCATCAGCACCCTGGCAGGATGCCCAGCTGAGATCCTGCCCAGCGTCAGAGCCCGCTGTCTGCTCGGAGCAGCCCCAAGTGCTGGGCTGTGTTTGTGCTCAGCTCCGTCCTGCACACGCAGACACAAGACATGTGCCTTCCCTCACCTGCCAGGAATTTGCTCTAGATCTCACACTCGATTGAGGAATGGCTCACAGAAAGGAGAGAGGTAGAGAGAGCCCTGGGTGTGCTACCTGGGGAGTCCAGGGACAATTCTACTCTATTATTTGCCCTTCCTAACAAAGTCCTCATTTCTAGAAGAGAAAGCAGATGATTGTTTACCCTGGCGAAAGGTTAAGTATAGGGAAAATGCAGAAAAACAGGGGGAAATGTGCAATCTGCAAATGCAAAATGCAGAAATGCAGGGAAAAATCAGAAATACAGGGGAAAAAATTGCAATCTGCAAATGCAAAATGCAGAGACAGCTCAGAATTGCAGGGAATAAAATGAGAATTCCGAATGAAAAATGCAAAAATGCAGTGAAAATTCAGAAACATAAAAAATTGCTATTTGCAAATGAAAAGCACAGAGAAAAATCAGAATTGCAGGGGAAAAAGCAATTTTGAAATGCAAAATGCAGAGAGAAATCGGAAATGTGGGGAAAAAGGAATTTCTGGGAAGGCGAGAGTGGCCCTGATACCTGGAAGAGAAAGGTTGCATCAGTTTTGGATACATCTTCACTGAGAAGTTGACTCAGGTGAAGAGGCCCAGTGGGTTGTCCCAGCCTTGGTGTAAGCAGCTGCATCCCCAGAGATGTCCAGAGGTCGGGTGCCCTGGTGCTATGGGAAGCTGATGCCTTGTGGATCTTTCCCAAAAATTGTCGCCCTTCATCTCTGTGGGGTGGTGGGAAGGCACTGGAGGACTCTCAGGGCTGTGACAGCAGGGTGGGACTCACTGGGACCACAGCTCTGCAGTCAGGCAGGAGGTCCAACGTGGAGGCAGATATGGGATGGGCTTCAGAAGAAGTTGCCACTGGTACCTTCAGCTTGAGGTTACCAAAAATCAGGGAGTGCTGGTGAAGTCTTCAACCTCTTCATCTTGCAGAGGAGCAATGATTGCTTCTCAGCTGGAGGTAGGGCTGTTGCTGCAACCAGGGCGGAAGCTTGCTTGGTGTACGCCGCACACATGCATGTGACCCGGTTGCATAATGTGAATGATTATTCCCAGCTAACACTCGACACGCTGTGCAGGCACTCTCTTTTGGGCTATGTTTAGCAAGTGGTGGGGAATCTGCCTGGAGCTGCCCATTGCTGGAGGGAGGATCACGTGCCCCCAAGGAAGGGAGCTCTTGTTCCAGAGAGAGCACAGCTAAAGCTTCTTGCTCTGCTCAGCACCTCTGGGGAAGTTGCTTAAGGATTATTTTTAAAACCAGGGCTACAGGCTCCTTCCTAGGTCAGGGTCCAACAGAGCCAGGTGCTGTACAAGCACACAATAAATGACAGGACCTGCTCCGAGCAGCCTTGCAGCTCAGGCACGAGGCACTCAGGGAATTTGTGTCCTCTTCTTAACTTTGCCAAGCTATGGCATGATAGCAAGGTATTAGCTTTACCTCTTGGAAACTCCGTGCTCTTGTTTGCAAAGCAGAAGTGTTTGCAGCTGTTTCATAGCACAGCACACAGCCACGAGCCTTCGGTGTCTGTTTAGGCTGGAGACACTTCAAAAGTGCAGAGTAGCTGTAAAAACTTCTTAGCAGCATCTTTCCCTGCTATACAGCAGCATCCACCTACAGCTTAATTGCTACTCTTGTTTTAGAAAATCCCTGTCTGATTTTGATGTGCTGAGTACATCAGTGGTGGTCACTCCATGCACCCATAAGTACAGATGACCTTGAAATATGGGGACTGGGATGCACTCATCATTGTCTTTCTCGCCATAGGAAATATGGAAAATGGCACACATCCAGGTTGTAAGGCAATCCTGGAAGCTGACCCGGCACTGTGCTTGTAATAAGAAGCAGTTGAATAGAAGCAGAGCTCAGGCTTTGAGGGGAGATTCATCTCCATGCTGTAAATCAGATGTTTGTAGATGTTTCCGCATGAAGTCCTGAAGTCCCTCCTGTAGGGAACCTGCTTTTAGCAGGGGGATTGGATGGATGATCTCCAGAGGTCCCTTCCAACCCCTATGATTCTGTGAACCCCCATTCTAAATCCCAGTATAATCATGGAGATCAAGCTGACATCATCAGCCAAATTTAGGGAGAGATTCAGAAACGATGCTGGAAGAGAGCTGAAGGTTTCCATCTACCTAATCAGAGAGACATCATAGAATACAGATTGGCAAGGGCTCCTGGAAAGTCAACTTTGGTCTGAGATCAATGTCAAGAAACCTCTTCCAACTGAGTTTTGAACATCTGTAAGGCTGAGGATTCCAGGACCTCTGTGGGCAGCCTGTCCCCAGATCCACCACGGCCACTAACAACTGCTCAAACAGTTCTCGACCATACGTTTCCCTTCCCATGTTCACATCTTGCTCTGAACAATCTTGACCCAAAGGGATTGCAGGCTGGGCTGCACCCTCCAGGAATTCAAGTTGAGCTGTTAGAAAAGTTGTTTGTGTCAAGGAAGGACAGGGAAAGGTGCCTGTGAGTGGTCATGGGAGGAAACCAAAAGGACCTTCTAATGTAGCTCATGATGCAAAACACCAATTTTGACTGCCCATTAATATCGTCCTTCCTACAGTTCTCCTCAGCTGACAAAACTTGAAATTGCTTGCCCTCTCTCCTATTCCCTTCCTTGTCCTAAGCCCTGTCCATGCACCCAGTTACCAGGTTTGGGTTTTGGCTGCTGAGCATGCTCCTGGGCACTGCTCCTCCCTATTTCCCCCATGATCACGGGGCTCCCATCCACTGGGGTGGGTTTGAGCCCTGGGGTTTGGTTCCAGCTTTTAGGGTTAAAGTAATGGGATCTAGGGGTAAATCTAGAGGATGCCAGAAGATACTTCCATGGGTGAAAATGCGTGTGCTTGCCAGGTTTTGAACAGCTGCTGAATTTCACGGGGATTCTGTCACTTACACTCATGCATGGGTTGAGGCAATGTTCTCCTGCAACTCCCCAAGGGTGACAGTCCTTGGTGAGTCATGTCCCAGACTTTGGGGGAAGAAAACTCCAATCTGGGATGCCCAAAGAGAGGAACTGTATTCACAAAGCCCACAGTAGCACCTAGAGGTAAGATTTAGTGCACCACTGGTTTGGCTGGCTAAAAAGAAAGGCAAAGAAAATCGTGAAGAAAATCATAGCAGGCTTTTCATTTTGGTCTTCTGTCTCTGGAGAGAAAGCTGAGGCTCTGCACGTCAATGCTTTGTGTCAAGCAGGCTGAAAACGGCACGGTTTGCAGACACAGAGCATCCCATGAGACACCCCACAGACAGCACTGCCAATCAAACCATCAGCGTTACAACCCTGAGCCCCCAAAAAGAGTGAAAAAATACTTGTTGGAATTTGTGCAGTGTGAAAAAGAGGAAAAAAAAAAAAAAAAGTGACATTGTGGCCTGCAAATGTTATGATTTTGTAAAGGAGCTGTTTAAGCCCTGCCCATGCTGATGCTCTGCCTTGATTCCTTTTTTAATTAGCACATGAATAGGTGAGGTGAGGTTCCCTGCATAGGTATGGAAGCAGGAAGATTTATGAACCCGCAGCTGTTTGTTGCTGTTTCTGGGACCTGCCCCACACCCATACGTACACAGCAGAGCTCCCGCTGCCAAAATGGGGAGAGCACTGCAAACTGAGCAGAACGGGGCCGTTTCCCACAATACCCTGTGCTGGTTCCTCCAAAATAAGGAATTGCAGCAATGCCCCCGGCCTCAATGGGGCCCCATTATGCCTGGATGCTGCATGAGCACATGGTGAAGGATGCTCCCTGCCCCCCAAAATTTACAGAGTGAAAAGCTGAGGCAAAGGAGGTACGTCCAGGTTGATAGGAGAGGAGATACAGAGCACTGTGAGTGGGTGACGTACTGGAGGTCTCAGCAGTGACATGGGATCTGAGCTTGGCTCTGGTTGGTGCCAGGCCAAGGTTGCAACCTTGGAAGTGCACCCATGGGATTGGAGCAGGTGCCCATGTTGTTGGGGTCTCAGGCTCCCAATCCGTGCTGTTGGTGTTTCTATTTCCATTTTTCATTATAAAAGCTTCAAATTCTCTTGGAGCCTGTTGAGGTGCAAACCCAGTTTCAACTGGGGCAAGCCAACTCCCTGCAGGGTTCTTAGTGGGAACCCCCAGCTTCTGCTCCAGGCAAGACTCAGGACAAGGTGAACAACTCAGGGCAGTAAGCACAGCACACAGGTCCATTCTATGCACCGATAGCCTCATGGAAATAACACCAAACGCAAATGGAAACCATCCAACCAGCATCTGAATTAAGGCTTCCTACCTTAATTAGCCTGTTGTGCTTGACCTTAAGCCAAAGCTCGATAATTTCATCTCTGGTATGCAGTGAAAGCTTTTCTCCATGCTCAGGGAAGGTCCTTAAAGGCAGCTGTCCCAGAAACACAGCCCTGGGTAGAGTGCTGTGAGACCTCCAGGGAGCTGAGCACCTACCCTGTGACCTTCAGCTATACCTACCTGGGTCCTTGCCCAGCTGACCAGGGGATCACCATGGGGCCTTCAAGAATCTCTCACCAAACTCAGTATTTCTTCTTAGAAAGAGTGGTCAGGCGTTGGAACATTCTGCCCAGGGAAGCGGTGGAGTCACCATCCCTGGAGGTGTTCAAGAACCATGGGGATGTAGCACTTGGGGACATGGCTCAGTGGGCATGGTGGGATGGGTTGAGGTTGGACTTGGGGATCCTAGAGGTCTTTTCCAACCTTAATGATTCTATGATTTCAGCTAGCAGCGTGGAAAGGTCATGGGTTTCAGGCCTGGGATGACTCAGCTCTGTAGGACACGTCCTTTTCTCGCCATCTCTAATCCCCCGATCTCTAATCTCCTTCAGGTGTTCGCTGTTTGTTGACCCAGCGCCCAGCTCTTACTACAGCCTCAATCCTTCAGTTGAAACCACATTGCATCTCTCAATAAACGTCTCCAGAACCTCACCCCAGCTCTCTGGGTGATGAGGTGCTGCTGAGATCACCCGGGTTCGTTAGACCACAAAGCCTGAGTCCCACGATGGTGCCTGTGATAACCCTGGTGTTTGCCTCCTAGCACTGCACATTCCCAGTACGCGTTCCTCTCCCCGGGCAGCTCCCATGGACTCTCCCCAGGTGCCCAGGAGGGGCTGGAGCACCTTCCCACCCTGTGCTCGTCCCTGGGCTGGCATGGCACAGAACTCCTCACGCAGCTGCAACTCCCACGACACAACCTCCCATGCTCTTGTGCAAAGCCACCAAGCTCAGCTCTTCCCCCCAGGGCACCTCCAGCCCACTGGCAGCAGGGCTTGGTGCTGGAATGGGATGACATGCACCCAGTCTCTGGCACCAGTGCACCTCAGCAGACTGCCACATTGTGCCACCGCTGTTGCCATCATCTGAAACTTCGCTGCTAATGGGGCTCTTCCAATAGCCATTTGTCAGGGATTATTTGCCTTAATCTTCAGTTATTATTTCAGCTGATGGTGTAAGATCATTAGCAGCCACTACGCCTTGGCAAGAAAGTGGGTAGAGTGAAATAAACTTAAGGCTTCTCTTTGCTGCTTTTATTCCCCCAATTTTTCAGTAAGTAACTTCAGGTATGTGGTTTGTGCACGGCTTCCAAGGGTTTGTGCAAGCTGTGCAGGAGGGAAAGCAGCAGCCCCCCCTTAGACAGATTAACAGCAGTGGCATAAACCACCCTACAGACCCACACAGGGTCCTTGAGGCCTGATGGGATGTGGCTGTGGGTGAGCAGAGCCCAGCTGCAGAGTCACCAAGCTGTGCCAACAGCCCTGCCCTGGGACTGCAGAGGGGAACCTGGCTCACCCTTGACAAACCCATCTTCACAGACGAGCCACACCAGGGTCTCTGAGGATCCTGGGACTAGCACACGCACATGGCCATATAACCGAGTCTGGGAAGGGCTTTGGGATGTCCCTACTCTAGGTCTTCTCTTGAAGGAAGGCCCACCCAAAAGACTAAGCAGCTTCCTGAGGTCAAGCCAAGATCTCAGCACCTTGAAGGACAGAGCTGCTACATCAAGGGACTCTTTACTTTAGAGTCACTGCATCTCATTGTATTTGCCTTTGTTCACATGTCCAGACTGTCTTCTTTTATAAAAATAATTTTTTTTTTTTTTTTTTTTAAAAAAAAAGAAGGTTCAGAGGTTGACCTCTATGACTTGAAGTGTGTGAAGCTTGCTCCGATGCTTTCTGGGAGACTGCGAATTGACTGAGACAAAACTGGAGACTGGGTGAGCCCATATCCCAGCCCTGCTTTGTTTATTTGTACAGAATTGGCCTCAGGCACTGAGCTCACAGACTCTGTGCCAAGGGATGAAGCCCTAGGCCTGATGAACTCTGCCAAGGGATGAGGCCTTAGGCCTGAGCCTTCTCATCAGAGGTTGCACTGTGGGTGCTGTGCCTGCTCCTTGTCTATGGTACCCTGCGGTTTACACTGATGTAAGCTGAAGTCAAGCAGGTTCAAGTGAATGGACTCTTCCAAGAACTTGGTTGCAAGGTTTGCCCTCTGCTCGTAGGACAGGAAGGATGGCTGGTGGAGTAATTCCTTGCATCATGCCAGCATAACTCCTTGGGTGCAGTCTTAACTTGATCTCAAACCCAAGCCTGCATCCATGGCTCTGCTCTGGGCTGTGCTGCTCCAGGACAGGCCAACATCAGCCCACCAGTTTGCATGCCACAGTCCTCTACAGAGCAAAGACATGCCATGTGCCTCCTGAAAAATCCTGGCCAGCTGCGACAACACCAGAAATACCCAATCAAACCATACATGTGACAGCCTTTCACGCTACACTAGCTGATGGAAAAGTGACCCAGTGCAATAAACTGCATGGCACCCTCTGTGCCCCACGGCTGGCCATAGAATCATAGAAATACTAGGTTGGGAAGGACCTACAAGATCATCTAGTCCAACTGTCGGTCCTTTGTGACCTCCACATATCATTTTCTAAGTGAAGATGAACTTCTGCATTGAATGACCATCACCAAACCCAAGCCATCCTGCTGCTTCCCAGGAAGTCCCAGGTCAGGAGAGCTCCTCATGGCGCACAAAAGGCAAAAATATGGCCACTGGGACTTACGAGTCTGGGAGAACAGCAGCGTGGTCCAAGGCAAGGACTCTCTGAAATAATCTGAATTTTTTAAACTGGCTCTACGACCCCCTCCAGAGACATGAAAGGGGAAGAAGACTTGGCCAGATTTATTTCTACAAGAAGAGAAGATTTACTCAAGCTTGGCTCTTTTTCAGGTGTCATAAATTGAGCCCGCTATCTTTTCACAGATTGTCTTTCTGGATTTATCAGAAGGGACTTTATGGTTCAGAGCACCCTTTCCTCCCCAGCCCCCCTCCCAACAACCCGAATAACAAGCCTAGGGTAGCGCCTGTGTTTATAAATATGCGTATCGGTTACATTAATGCAAACTGATTTATTACACAAATAAGAGACTTCATCAATTTTCATCTGGACCTCTTTCAATGGGACATAAATTACCGTTGCTACCGGGTTTGGATTTCTAAGTGGATTTATCAGAGCAGGGACTTTGCTCATTTGTTTTATAGCTCTCCTTGTCTGCAGAATAATTATAGCTTCAAAGTTTTTCTCCCTCCCTTCTTCTTCCTTTACTTACCCCCTCAGAAAACACTGGCTGATATTCTGGGCAGGGAGGTCAGGCACTGCTTGGGAAGCCCTCACACCACTTGGGATAACTCTGAATGCCTGCAAAAGTGGCCAAGCACACGACATGGGGTGCAATTCAGCAGACCCCACAAGAGAGGTGCACAGCTTAATTGCTCACATTTGGGAAAAAAAAAAAAGATCAGTTGGCTTGCTGATCTTTTTCAGGAAGCTGGACCCTTGTTGTTAACGCTGGAAGGTGAGCCCAGGCCATTCTGTAGTCCTCCTACCAAAGCATCTTCCAAAGGCGGATGGAAGTAGAGTCCCTTGGCATGTCTGGGTGAGCAGCTCTGCCACCTCAACAGTGCTTGGGCACACAAACTTCCCATTTCCTTGGGCTTCAATAGCTTTGTTTAAACGTGCATGATGCTGCAAGGCACCTTGCAACACGATGGGGAACTGCTGGTGCTGGGAGGTCTCCATGCAGCAAAGCCCTTCCTGCACCGTTAGCATCGGTGCGTGGCTGCTCCTTCCTAGCAGGGACACGACCCAGGGCAGCCTCCAGCTCAGCCCAGCCCTACACACAGGGTCTGGGAGGTGTGAGTTCTGGCTGCCCAGAGCAGGAGGTGATGGCTTGTCCAAGGGCCAGCAAGACAGAGCAGGAGAGAAGCCTTAACTCTTCCCGCTGTCCTCAGCCTCCTCACGCACCCTCTTCCCCATCTGCATGCCCTGAACTGCTGCCCAGAACACTTTCTTCTGCAACTCGTTTCTGGAGCCTCGAGAAAGTGAGCCAAAGGCTTGCCTGGTTTTTGTTGTTGTTGCGTCTGTTTTTGCCTGAGGCTGGAGCACGATCCCATGAAACAGAAGCCCAGGCTCCCAGGAATGCATCGCATTACGACACTGTGCCGCAGAGACTTAGACTATTTACATAATAGATCAGAAAGCCCAGCCAATTAGCTGACAAAGGAAAGGGCGTGCTAGCAGGGCACTCAGAGTTCACCCTAATTAAGAGCAAACCATTAGAGAGCTCCTCTCAAAATGTGAGCAAAGGAGGAAGAGGAGCGCTGGGGGGGAAGGCAACGGTGGCTGCATGCAGCCCTCTCCAAGCACACAGGGGCAGGTCCTCCTCAGCCATGGTCCCAGGGATGGACATTCCCACAGCTTGCTGGTGTGGGTGGGGAAACTGAGGCAGCAATGCTTGGGGTGAGAGCAGTGTGTTGACCCAAGCACCCTGGGTGCTTGTCCCTCACCTATTGCCACCTTGCAGCAATGCAAGGGCTCATCTTGGGTGCTGTGCTTTGGGGTGACACCAGCATATCTCCCCATGCCCTCCCGTGGGCATGTTGCCATCCCCTCTCCAGCCCAGCACAAAAGGCTCCTGCTCGGTGGACAGTGAAAAGGCCCACACACATGCAGGCAGAGGAAACCTCAGCCCCAATCACTCCCTAATTAAGTTAATTTGCTAATTGTCAGCACTTAGTCAAGGGAGGAGCGCCATCTGCTGAACCCACCACACTCCTCCTGCCACACTGGGGATGCTGCAGAAGATTTCCAGGGCCCACCACCCTCTGCGAGCCCAGATATTGAGAAGAGGAAGAACTGCTGCCTCCCATCTGCCTTGTCCCTACGTTGTGACCTGGCCTTGCCCCAGGTGTTCCAGTTGGCCACGTACCAAGAGTTCCATCATGGGACTCTCTGAGTTGGTGGCCTTCGGTCTCAAAACGACAGCGACCGTTCCTGCAGAGCTGGAAGCACCCTTCTCCACGCGGGACTGATAGATCAGTGCTGAGTTACCCCGTGCCAGACGAGCTGTGCTGACAGCACGCACCTTCCCAGCCCACGGAAGCACACCTTCAAGCTTTCTCCTGTTCCTTCTGTCCACGGCAAGGGCTTCATCAGCCGCGTTTTGCTCTTTGGTTGAAGCACGTAAGAGCAGCACGTGATGGATTGCAGTTCTCCTCACAGGCTGTAGCTTCCCAAAATGCTGCAGTTCCACTGCTTACAGTCCTGTCTACACCCCAAATATCCCCACCTATAGGGGCTTGAATTGCCAGCCCACATGTACCAAGACTTTGGCCACCAAGGCTGTAAGACAGGCTTACAGGTTCTAAGATGAGCTTAAAAACAACCAGGTTTGGCTTCTTTTGCTTTGTTTGCCAGACTTGAGCTTTCAGAACGCTTTTGATTTCATGTTTCTTCACTTTGTGTCGCAGTCACAAGGGGTGGAATTTCTTTCATTTTTTTTTTTTTAAGCTCCTTCTTTTGATGTCGAATAAAACCTGAGATTCTTCACACCATCTCCTGAACCCAGCAGCTGGGATTTTATGGAGGGAACATTGACAACTGCAAGATGTCCAATAAAATCATAACAGTTGGCAGCACTGGGGGGTTACTCCCCTCCTTTATTGCTGGTCCATAGGACGAGCTAATTGGTGTGGTCCAGCTGCTGCCTGTTTTAGGACAGCTCCTTAAAAGCAGTTATAATTGCTGGGCTTGGAGTCCACAGACACCCTACAGTGGTCCCTATGCTACAGGCCTGTTTGCTCTGACTGTTTGTTATTTTTAAGGCAGATTACTGCATCCTGTAACAGGTAGGACAGATTGGATTTGATGGTGCTGGTCCCTCTTCCCTTGGTAAATTAAAAACCCGCCGTGCATCCCTCCTCAACGCACACGGCAATGAAAGCTCAGCCCCACAAGTCCTTTAAAAGCTGGCCTCTAGGACAGCGTGTCAGCCCCTTCTGGGGCCTCATGTTTTGCACAGATCACCCTCATTAGCAAGGGAAAGTGGAATAAATGGAACAGGCTGCAGTCCTGGCGTGGATTTTTTTGGTTCCTCTTGGAAGTCCCGATTCAAACAGATCCTTCCAAGGGGCCTGGTTCGTGACCGCTGAGGATTATAGAAGGGCCAGGGATCCAGCATCCCTGCAGCTCATCACTGACAAACAACGCTGTCTGGATGGAGTGTTTTCAATAAGGGATTCTTGCTTTGTTGGGAGCTTTCAGAGAAACTGTTTACAACAACAGCCCCGCAATTACCTCCAAATGATGTCCTGCGAGGAGGATGCTCTGGGAACCTTGAGAGCAAAGCTTCTGAGCTGCTCTATCTATATCAGAAATGTGAAAGTAATCAGGAGTTGTTTGGATCTGGAGATGCTGTTGTTGTAAACAGATGTTGCTTTAAAGCATCACAGGCAGATCTTCCCGAGCGGTCCATTCGGAAAAAACAAAAAAATTTCTTGTGCATCGTGTCACATCTGAGCTAACCATCCCAACTTTGCTATTCCTGGGCACCGAGATAAACAGATAAAGATTATTTTTGGTGTTGAAATAATAGTGTAAGCACATATAATTTCTTCTTTTTTTTTAAATGACAAACTATTAGCTAAGCCTGATGGATGCCCTCTATGGGTCTGGGCAATGGGACTGTCTAGAAGAAAGCTGGAGGAAAATGCTTCTTTGTTCCATCCTTCACGCAGTTTTTCTTGTGGGGAGGGAAGAGGACAGGAAAAAATGATCTGTCCAGAAGACAAAGCACTGAAGTGAGCTCTGTCCTCCTTCCCAAACCACAAGACCTTAGGGAAAGATTATGATTTCTTATTTGTTTCTTTTTCTTAGCCTTCACATCTTTAAACCTTAAAAACACACTTGGGTAATCATATCAAATCCTTTTCTGTGGCCATAAGTGGCAGAAACTGATCCACGTGGTCCAGAGCTGCTGGTTCTCCTTCAACATTTTGGGATTTCAGAGTGCAGATTGGGGGGTGAGGGGGAAAGGAGGTGCCCAGAAAATATAGGAATTCTCTTTGCTTCCTTAGACAGAGGATGGAGATTTGAGTTTCAAGGTTTCTACTAGCTGAGTGACCCTGGAGGAGTCCCCAGGACCACAGGCATCCTATCTAGAGGGTCGCTGTCATCACACCCTTGAATTAGGAATCCCATTGCTGAGAAAGGCAGGAGCACTACAACACAATTCAGACCATCTCTTTCCTTCTTGGAGGACCCTGGGGCAACCTTCTGGCTTATTTGCTTGCTCGTGTACAGGCTGTAAATCATGCCTTAATCTAGGCAGAGATCTCTCTGTGGTTTGGTTCCCACCCTGGCAGGGAAGGATATTCTGTTCCTCTCTCTGGGGAGGGTGAGAGCTGCTTGGGACACAGCTCGTCCCTCACATGTGTTTGCAGGGTGCACAGTTTGATCCTGTTTAGCACAGCTGGATCTGATCTCAGGTGGGTAAAGGCAGAGGTTTGCTTTAGCAGGAAAGAGGGAAGAGCACACACAAGGGGAAAAAAGAGTAAGGAAAGATGGGAAAAAAAAGGAGGAGAGAAGGGAAAAGGAGGAGAGGAGAGAGGAGAGA